>CM035433.1:134084132-134684132 GCA_020310875.1 Ceratopteris richardii
ATGCATACATAATGCATATGCATACATAATGCATATGCATACATAATTCATATGCATACATAATGCATATGCATACATACATACTTACATGCATACAGACACACATACACACACATGCATACATTTGCATACATAATGCACATGCATATGCATACATACATGTTTACATGCATACACTCACTCACATATACACCATACACATATACACACATACATATGTACACGTATATATATTGATTTCCAAACCATTTTGTTTTATATGTTAAGTATTATGGATCCTAGTAGAGAGAGAAAGGTGAAACTCACTCTCATAAAAAGTCTTACGAGAGCAAAAGTTCCGTCTGATACTCTAGGGGTCATCATGCATGAGTACTCAGAGATGCCTAATGATGAGCTGGATTATACGATCCAGATGCTTACCCAACGATTAGAGGAGGGCTCTTCTGTGGCCCCACATGCAGGAAGATAGCTATCTGCTCATAGGTATGTTTTTTTTTTCATAAACCTTTTTAATGATATTATAACACATGTTTTATTTATTTTTATCCATCTATTTTTAGGACACCTATACCACCTCCAGATCATGATAGCAGAGCAGAGTTGCCTATGAGGACATGCATAGGCACCTTAGGGCTAGAGTGCGATATAGAGCCACAGGGGAACATTGTGTACATAGGGAATGAATTGGAGTTCAAGAGAAGAATGCGGGCATTATGCGACTCTTACCTGCGCCTTGTCCACTTACCGTGGAAGTAAGTATTTTACATTAGCCATATGATTGAAGTATATGTACACATTGCATCTATTCCTCTGACGTCCTACTAGAGAGATGTCTCTCCTCCCTGTTGGTGCAATTCACAAGCCTACACATTTGGCTTGTAGCCCTTACATATATGAAGAAGCATAGGAACCAATGTTAAGAGATAATTACCATCTTTACTTCTTGTAAAAGTCACTTTTGACTTTAAAATCTTAATAAAAACCTACCAAAAAGAACTCGTGGAAAAGTTAGCTTTGATTGATGGAATATCTCCTATAATGGAGGATCACTTTGTTAGAGAGAGCCAACAATTTGAATTCAAATTCAAATTGAAAGTGAACATCTATATAAACCTCTAGGAAAAAGTCGCGGGGAAGACTCATCAATCCTGAGCTTCTCGTTATCATTTTTGAGTGTGTGTGTGTGAGGCCTATACTCTAGCCCACACCTATCTACACCATTAGGCAATGATATTCATGCCTATGGCATTGTACAACAATGTTCATTAATACATATATCTACATTGTTCATTTCTGAGTTCTTTGTCATAGTGATTGAAAGTCTGTCAACTTGTGGTGATCATATCTCACTCATTTCTTTACCAATTTCAAATATCTATAGCTTGTTGGAAGCAAATCAAAGTTTTCTACATGCTGTAAAAATTTGAAGGATTTCTATTCAGCCATTTCAGAGAAAAGTTTGTCGGAGTGATCACTAGGCGAAGTCTACAACAGTCCTAAAATATGGGGGGTAAAGGTTTACTTGCTAAATTGATTTCTCTGAGCATAATTAATATTTTTAAGTGATATCACTTGGAATAGTTAGCTTCCTAAGATACTTAGATAGCCCTAAAAGGAATTTTTCCAATTCCTACTGTGCTGATCATACTGAGCAAAACATACAGCATGTGTATAGTAAAAAATAGAAGGTTTTCTTGAAGGCTTGAAGTTCAAAGTTGTCTGTTTTGATTCTATCTTTTCATACATCATTTCCAAAGTACATAGGACATTATATGGTGTCATTGGAAAGCTAAAAGGGTCCACTTATCAACTCTGAAGCATCAAAGGGCTGGTACAAAGCAGGATTTGGCAGTACCTACTCATACTCTTGAAGTGTCCATCCATCATTCCCAACAGTGGTATCAAAGCAAAGTCAAGGTAAAATGGGAGATGGCTTTCCTTCATTTATTGGTAAATTGGAGAGGAACAATTATCAGGCATGGTCTCTAAGGAGGAAGACATACCTACAAGGAAGAAGTCTTTATGGATACAGCTCAGGAGATGAGGAATTGCCCTCATTCAAAACCAGAGGACTACCAACAAAGGAAGAACATGAAAAGCTCAACACATGGTGTGCCAAGGATGCATTAGCAAGGTCTTACTTACTCAACTCCATCTATGATTTTCTTTTGCCACATATTAGAAACTGTAAGACATCCCAAGAGACTTGGGAAACCTTGTCATCCTATTTCGCTTCCAACACAAGGGCCAGAAAAAACCAATTGTGGATTGAATTCACCACACTAAGGAAGCAACCTAAGCAGGCTATTTCAGAGTTTGTGAGTAAGATTAAAGATGTAGTAGATCAGTTAGCAAGCATAGGAGAAGAGATTGAAGAAGAGCAGATAGTAACGCAAGTGATCAATGGGATTAAAGCTGATGACAAATGGGAAAGTTTCACCACTACCATGATATTGGTTTATCACCTGCAAATGAAATGTATCCAAAAGTGCTCCTCCTATCATCCTTGCATCCTACCCAATCTGCATCTGAATAGATCTTGATATCCAAGTTTGAAGTGTAACGGAAATACAAACCATGATGTTGAGTACCCTTGAGGTACTTTAGAATTCTTTTGGCAGCTTCTAAGTGAGGTACCCTTGGCTTGTGCATGAACTAACTTAGCACACTAACTCCATATGCAATATCTATCCTTGTTAAGGTAGCATAGTTCAAGCTTCCCACTATGCTTTGGTAACCTGTAATATCATCAAGTTCATCACCTTCATGGACACTTAGTTTTAGGTTTACCTCCATTGGAGTACTTGCAACCTTGGCATCCTGCAAATGAAACTTCTTCAACATATCCAGTATGTATTTTTTCTGAGTAATATAGATTCCAGAGTTAGTATAGACTAACTAAAGTCCAAGAAAGTACTTTAGTAATCCAAGATCATTGATCTTGAACTCCTTCATCATTTGGTTCTTGATTTGTCTGATTCCATGGACATCATTACCTGTAAGTATGATATCATCAACATATACACATAGGTATATTACCTCTGAATTTCTTCTCTTGATGAATAGAGAAGTGTCTGCCTTGCTCATGACAAAACCTTGGTCTTCAAGGTATGTGGTTAACCTGTGATTCCATGCCCTAGGTGCGTGCTTCAATCCATAAAGAGATTTATTCAATTTGCATACATCTGTTACCTTGTTGGGATCCTCATAGCCATGAGGGTTTGACATATATACCTCCTCTGAAATCCATCCATGAAAGAAGGCATTTTTTACATCTAGCTGATACATGTTCCAATTCTTGGATGCAGCCACACTTACCAATACCCTGATGGTTGGCATCTTGGCCACAGGTGAGAATGTTTCTTCATAGTCAATGCCTTGGGTTGGTGCAAAACCCTTGGCCACCAATCTGGCTTTGTACCTGTTTATTGACCCATCTGAATTCCTTTTGACTTTATAGATCCATCTAGATCCAATTACCTTCATGGAGCCTTTCTTTGGTACTAGTTCCCATGTATCACTTTCTTTGAGTGCTTCAATCTCCTCATCCATAGCTTCCTTCCATTCTGTCTTGGTCATGGCTTCTTCATATGATCCTGGTTCTTCAATTGACAATTCTTTGGCTAGATAAACAGAATGTTTAGTAACAAGAGAGGTATCATACCCATATCTGATAGGTTTTTTGCTCTCCCTTTGTGATCTTCTGATTGACTGATTTGAAGATTCAGGTATGTCTTCAAGCTTCTTCATCTTGACTTTACCTTTGGACTTCCATGCCTTGAATTCTTCAAGATTGATAATGTCTTCATCATCTGAAGTGGTGTCTTCATTCTGAGTAGGTTCCTCCTTAGCAATCCTTAGCAATCCTTGAAGTGGCAGTGGATACACTCTCTGCCCATAAATAGTTAGGCAATTTCTTCTCATTCAACATTGACCTAGTTGTTTCAACAATCAAGCTATTTCTTCTCTCAGCTACCCCATTCTGTTCAGGAGTATAACTTGTGGTGATTTCTCTCTTGATTCCTCTGTCTTGCAAGAATTCTTCAAACTCATTTGAGAAGTACTCACCTCCTCCATCTGACCTTAGCCTCTTTAGATTCTTCCTTGTCTAATTCTCAACAAGTGCAATATATTTTTTAAAACAATTGAACACTTCATCTTTGTGCTTCATAAAGTACAATATAGTCCACTTGTTATAGTCATCAGTAAAAGATACATAGTACCTTGATCCTGAGATTGAGGGGTCTTTGCTTGGTCCCCATACATGTGTATGGACAAGCTCTAGGTAGTCCTCATGTATGTAGCCTTTCCTTGAGAAGGGTAACCTGTGAGACTTTCCAAAATGACAAGCACCACATTTATATATCATGTGTTGTTTGGAAATATTGGGTATTCGAATTACACATTGATCCCTACATATTTTTTTCAAGGTTCTTTCTCCTACATGCCCTAATCTTTTATGCCAAATCTCAAGCTCAGAAAGTGTTTGATCTTTATAATCGTAGAGTGCAATATTCTTTGTATCTTCTAGCTCAAAAGTAAAAAGTCTACCTGTCTTTTCTCCTTTAGCAATCCTTTTGAACCCCTGCTTGGGATCTTCCACAAATGCTCCAAATTGGTTGAATGTGACCTGCAAAACTTTTTCCACAATCTGTCCTACACTCATCAGATTTTTGGTAATGGTTGGTACATATAGTACCCTACTCAACAAGTTCTGATTTCCATCACAAGTCTTAACATTTCCAACTTTAACCATTGAGTGCTTGGTGTCATCACCTATTTGTACTTGATGTTTACCTCTTGGTTCTTCAAGGTCAGAGAGTAGAACTACATTGCCAGCCACATGATTTGAGCATCCTGAGTCAATGTAGAAGAGATGGTCATCATTAGTACCTGGTTTTGAAGTCATGTTCATGATCAGAAGAGAATCATCTTGCTCTTCTGTATAGTTGTTGTAGTCCTTTCTGGATTTGAATCCTCCCTAGTAGTTCCCATTGTAGTTTTTGTTATAGTTGTTGTTGTAGTTGTTGTTGTACTCTTGATGATGGTTGAATCTACCTCTTGATTGTGAGTATCCACCTCTTTGATATCCTCTTCCTCTCTGATTCTTGTAGTTCCTGAAACACTCATCTGTAGTATGATTTGATGAACCACAAATGTTGCATGGTGAGGAGTTATAGGGTCTCCCCTTACCTTGCTTACCTCCTCTACCCCTTCCTCTTGATGATCTACCTCTCCCTGCATAGTTGGCTTGGGAGGTAGTGCCTTCATCCTCTATCTTCTTGTTATTTCCTTTATCTTTAGACTTACTTTTATCAGTGTATAGGGCAGAAGAGCTATTACCTTTGGATGAGTCTCCATTCTTGTTGAGCTTGGCTTCATGAGTGAAAACCTACTGTTGCTTTATCTTCTACTAAGGCAGAGTATAGAGGATTGGCTAATGCCACTCAAGAAGCTATATGGATCAAGTTATGGTATGCAGAATTGGGTTTGTATACTAGCTCACCATTGATATTTGGAGATAATACAAGCTCACTTCACCTTGCAGCTAATCCTATTTATCATGCTAGGAACAAACATATAGAGGTCCATTACCATTATGTGAGAGAGAAGTTATTAAGCAAGGACATTCAACTAACATATGTATCAACCAACATGCAGTGTGCAAATTTGTTAACTAAAGCATTGGATGGAACCAAACTTTGGAGATTCAAATCAATGATTGGATGCAGGATATACATGAAGACTGAAGGATGAAGACCAAGCCAAAATGTTTGGCTTGAGGGGGAGTTGTTGGTGCAATTCACAAGCCTACACATTTGGCTTGTAGCCCTTAGATATATGAAGAAGCATAGGAACCAATGTTAGGAGATAATTACCATCTTTACTTCTTGTAAAAGTCACTTTTGACTTTGGAATCTTTGTAAACACCTACCAAAAAGAACTCGTGGAAAAGTTAGCTTTGGTTGATGGAATATCTCCTATAATGGAGGATCACTTTGTTAGAGAGAGCCAACAATTTGAATTCAAATTCAAATTGAAAGTGAACATCTATATAAACCTCTAGGAAAAAGTCGCGGGGAAGACTCATCAATCCCCAGCTTCTCATTATCATTTCTGAGTGTGTGTGTGAGGCCTATACTCTAGCCCACACCTATCTACACCATTAGGCAATGATATTCATGCCTATGGCATTGTAAAACAGTGTTCATTAATACATATATCTACATTGTTCATTTTTGAGTTCTCTGTCATAGTGATTGGAAGTCTGTCAACTTGTGCAGATCATATCTCACTCATTTCTTCACCAATTTCAAAGATCTATAGCTTGTTGGAACCAAACCAAAGTTTTCTACATGCTACAAAAATGTAAAGGATTTCTATTCAGCCATTGCAGAGAAAAGATCATCGGAGTGATCACTGATCGAAGTCTACAACAGACCTAAAATATCGGGGGTAAAGGTTTACTTGCTAAATTGATTTCTCTGAGCATAGTTAATATTTTTAAGTGATATCAATTCGAATAGTTAGATTACTAAGCTAGTTAGATACCTCTAAAAGGAAGTTTTCCAATTCCTATTGTGTTGGTCATACTGAGCAAAAGATGCAGCAGGTGTATAGTAAAAAATAGAAGGTTTTCTTGAAGGCTTGAAGTTCAAAGTTGTCTGTTTTGATTCTATCTTTTCATACATCATTTCCAAAGTACATAGGACATTCTATGGTGTCATTGGAAAGCTAAAAGGGTCCACTTATCAACTTTGAAGCATCAAAGGGCTGGTACAAAGCAGGATTTGGCAGTACCTACTCATACTCTTGAAGTGTCCATCCATCATTCCCAACATTCCCAACCTTATGCCTCTATATATAGCTACTCGAATCAACGAGGATGATAATATATATAAATATATATACACATCATTTAGATACACATACATAAATATAAAATGGAGTAGATATATTATGCATCACAAATACATGCCTAAATGCACACATAAGTATATATATACATGCATACATATTTACGTGTACACATTTACACATAGACACATATACATATATACATGTACACATCACATATACATGCCTACATGCACACATAAACATATATATACATGCATACATATTTACGTGTACACATTTACACATAGACACATATACATATATACATGTACACATCACATATATATGCTTACATGCACAAATGTATACTTATACATGCATACACAATTATAAACACTTGCATATATTAAATGAATACATGAATACACGAATATTTTACATAAATGCATATGCATATACACACATATGCATACTAACACATGTATACATATATCACACACATGCACACACATACATACACATGAAATACATATGTATGCATACTAACATATGCATACATATAATACACATGAATACACACACATATGCATACATACATGATAAAAATTTGCTTCTCGAAGATAAAGCTATATATAAAATAATTCGGCATACCCCCGAGCTCCATGTTCTAACTTAAAAGAACATGATTTCATCTCTCTAGTAGGATTCATCGTTATTCAAGTTGAATAAAAAATCTATTATCTGATATCCATTCAGAAGCTTCAAGTTATTGATCGATAACTAGAGTAGAATAAACTATCTAATCTGCTCATATGTTTTCATTATGGCCATCATTTTGGTAAGACATCAATATAGTATCATCTTCATTATCATTATTGATTTCATTTATTTCTTCTATTGTTAAATTTGTGTTCTCATGAGTCACATCATCTATTGATGGATTAATATCGATTTCTGGTAATTACTCTTCCTCATCAATAGAATCAGCATGTAGAGAATTATCCTCTTCTTAAAAAAGATTAGTATCATTATCACGTATAATGATTCTAATTTCTCTTTCAAATGTTGATGTATTAATATCTGATGCTGAATCATCAAGAGGACTTTCTTCAATCTCTCTAACAATAAACTGTTCAAACAATGACCTACCTCTAGGTTGAACATGAATGACTTGCCACCAAGGGTGAGCATCTAGGTTTTTATAAAGAATGCTTGTTCAATATGCCTAGGAAGAATATATGGTTCTTTAGTAGATCGCATTACCTTGGAAGAATCAATTGCCCAAAACCCAGATAATTCCTTTCTTAATGTGGAATTACTACATACTCGGCTCGAACCTAGTCAACCTTCAAAATGACCTATCAAAATATATAAAAACAAAAACCCATTATTAGGTGCTTAAAAAAATAACTAACTCTATCATAAAAAATATAAACTTTTTTCTACCTGTTTGAATGTACGAAATGAAATTTTGTAGATACCAACAATAGTTCCTACGTAACCAAGTTCGCCATCTATAAGGTTCGTGTCTTTTGAGCTAGCACGTGATAATTGCTTGAAAGAAGCAACAATACTAGAGTCCTCTGTTTTACGTAAAGAATCAATGGCTTTGATTCTAATAAGCTGTCCAAAAGCCCACATATTAGTGAACATTCAAGCTTGCAAAAAAAAAAATTCAATTAGTAAATAGAAACTAATATACATATATGAAAAAAATAAAATATTATTAAAATAAAATATCCTTTCGTTCACAACCTATCATTAACTGTCTCTCCTCATCTGAGATTTCTTCATTATTTGCGTTGGCATGTTGCAAACGACTATATAGTCAATCCGTGAAAGAAGATATATCGATAATCTCATTATTATCGAGATTACGTCTATTATCTTTTGTTTCTTTTCCTTTTACTTCAAAGATTTTGAAGTTCCTATTCGTACTTGCTAAGGAATGCTTGCATGCATTCGCTATTATATGCTACAAAAGTAGAAACATCATTTTTTTCTTGAAATGTAAATAAAAATATTGGAACTCCTTTACCTGATAATACCTCATCTGTTATTTTTGAAGAAGACTCGTTGGTCCATGCACGTGGAGCTTCTTTCAAGGTACTCACTAACATAATACATGCACTCTTCAAGCATCCAACCCTTTGTGATTTATCCTTCTAGTTTCGCTCTTTGTCACACATAAGCTTTTAATATTCCCATAAATCGCTCGACCCAAAACATCCATCGAGTGTTGACAACACCTGCAATCTCTATTTCATCTACAAGATGGACTAATAAATGAACTTGAATATCAAAAAATGAAGTAGGAAGTTCTTTCTCCATCAAACATAGTAGCTCTTTGCATTCACGTTTTTTTTGTGGGATTGAGTTTTTGTCAATCTCTTTGGATGTAATCCACCTATACATATCATTAAAAAAATTATAAAGAAGTTAATTCAAAAATAAAAGATATCCAATATTCATACATATTGAATATAAAAGTATCATAATTACCTTATACGTGATCCAAGACGATAGATCACATCTCGTACTCCTTTCATTGTACATCCATCGATAACCAAAGGTAAAATATGTTTCAAAAAGTTATGCCAGTCACGGGTCTTTAACCCAGATAAGATCTTATCATCCATAGTAAACATGTTTTGAAAAGATGCTCCATATCTTGTAGGAGTCTTAATCAATTGAATTCTATTGTTGATAGTCTGTATCTCTTTTGTTGTAAGTACCCAAGGAGCAGGTGCATAAGTATTTTCCTGTCGATATCTATCAGAAAATGGCCATAACTTTGGTTTTGATTTTTGATCTTTCAAATCATTCCTTGATGCTATGGTATCTTTTAGTCCAAGAAGATGCTGCCATAGTGAATAACCAATATTCTTGAATATATGCATAGGATCAAGAGGATGACATACTTTTAACTCTTTCCAATACGCCAAACAATAACATATTGATATGTTCTCTGCGAGTGCCAATTTTCCTTTACCTCTCTTCACATACTCATTATCTTCATCATCATTGAAGATTTTTTATTCTAGATCTATCACAGGTCCGTCTGCCCATTTTTTATACCAATCCACAGGCGCCATAGGTTTTGGACACTGACCTGTTTCAAGCTTTCCATTAAAATATATCGCTTCTCTTTTAGATCTTAATGGATGATCATCAGGCAAGAATCATTCTATGGCAAAGATAAATATTTTTGTTGAGATTCTTACTATAGATTGATCTCAACCAATCACCACAATATGGACAAGCTTTATAACCCTTAGTAGATATTCCTACATCATGAAAATGATAAAAATATAATTAGATTAAATCATATTTATTTATATGCATATTGAATAAAAAAATTACATCAATACCTGAACAAACACCATATCCTAGAAAATCGTGAATAGTCCAAGCCATAATACCACGAACCGTAATATGTATTTCATTGATGCTTTTCGATACATCAATGACATTAATACCTCTCCATAACTCTTGGAGATCATCAATGAGAGGAGCAAGATATATATTCATATCTTTAACTTGTCTTTTGCCTAGGATTAAAAGTGAAAGCATTAAATGTTCCTTTTTAATGCTAAGATATGGTGGAAGATTGTAGTTTATGCCTACCATTGGCCATGTTCACCATTTACTGGATTTCATGGAGAATGGATTAACCCCATCTAATGCAACTCCTAACTTTAGATTCTGTGGATTTTGTGCAAATTCAGGCCATGTAGAATCAATATGCTGAAAAGCAACACTATCATGAGGAATTCTGATTATTCTATCAGTACTTTTGTGATCATGTCCCCATATCAAAAGCTTTGATAATTCGGGGCTTTGAAACATATTTCTAATCCGTGGAGCCAATGGAAAATGTCTCAATACTTTTTTTGGGATTTTACCTTCTTTGCCCTTATATCGAGGAGATTGACATTTGGGACATGTCAAAGAGTCTGCATATTCACCTCTATATAAAATACAATCGTTAGGACATGCATGTATACATTGATAATCTATACCAAGATTGTTGATTATCTTCTTCATTTCATCATGTGAGGTACAAAGAATATTCTGACTTGGTAAAAACTTTTTAGATAATAACCTGTAAGTTCATCAAAAAAAGATATATTAAAAAAGTTAATAAATAAATATACATATATATATATGCATATAATTTTATATATGTGTATGCTTATGTGTATGTGTATGTGGATGTGTATATGGATGTGCATGCATATACATATGTGTATGTGTATATGTATATGTGTTTTATAGGTTTATATGTATGTATATATACATATGCGTATATGTATGCATATATGTATATGTATGTGTGTATACATGTGTATGTATGTATGTATGTATGTATGTATGTATGTATGTATGTATGTGTATGTATGAATGTGTATATATGTATGTATATGTATGTATGCATGTGTAGCTGTGTATATTTGATTTCGTTTTTAATGGTTTTTTGTATATTGTGGTTTGCAGATTTTCATATCTAGACCATTGAATCGTCTGGCAGTTTCCCATTTTATAGTCAATCTATTACCTATCTTGCTAAGCTGTTTACAGATATTAAGTAGCCATTACCAAGGAAGGTATTAAGTCATATGTAAAATGGGAGGATAAAATTTTTCGCAAATATTTTGAAAGATGCATTAATAGTTTTAAAAGATGGGTGGACAAAAAGTGTCCATTCAATTCAAGTTCTTGTTCTTACCTTATCTAAAATAAGAATAAAAACCTGCATTGAATGGACACTTTTTGTTCGCCCATCCTTTAAATTTTTTTTTCCATCCTTCAAAATCTTCAAGATAAATTTGCTCCTCCGATTTTACATATGACTTGATACCTTCCTTGGTAACTGATACTTAATATTTGTATTGAAAAGAATTAGCAGCACAGGTATTAGGTCGACTAAAATAGGCGAAACATGTGTCAAGAAGATTCTGAAGGTTGGGTGGACAATTCTAAAGGCTAGATGGACAAAACATCTTCATTCGATACAGGTATGTATAATTTGACCTTACTCTCATAACAGGTGTATGTGTGTATATGTGTGTGTATGTTTAAATGTGTGTATACATTCATGTATATTATGTGTATGTTTATATATGCATGTATATATATATATATATATATATATATATATATATATATATATATATATATATATATATATATATATATATATATATATATATATATATATATATATATTTATGCGTATATATATATATATATATATATATATATATATATATATATATATATATATATATATATATATATATATATATATATATATATATAGGTATGTATAATTTGAGCTTACTCTCATCACATGTGTATGTGTGTATATGTGTGTGTATGTTTATATGTGTGTATACATTCATGTATATTATGTGTATGTTTATATATGCATGTATATATGTATATATATATATATATATATATATATATATATATAGATAGATAGAAAATTGAAAATTATACCTTAATAGTGTCGAAACAGATACATTACTCCATCCAAAACGATTTTGAAGATTGAGAATAAGTAAGCTCGCACTTAGTCGTGTCAAACGACTTCCTTCACATACATGCTTTAGACATTCCTCTCGAAGATATTTCTCATTTTTAGAAATATCAATGCTCTCACTGTCATTTTGATACCAATCCTCAATAAAATTTGCCATGCCATCATCTTCATCATTGTCGCACAAATCTTGTACTTTATCTTCTTTTGAATATAGATCTTTCAACCTTGCATATTCCACATGATCACTTTTGCATAGCCTCCTCATAGAAGCTTATGATAAATGAGGTCTTACTGGCAATTGTGAATGGTGTGGAGGAATATCATCAACATCATACGTTGGAATCTACACATATAAATAAAATTCATCAGTATTCCATAAATGAATAAAAATTAAACTTTAAACATAAAATTAAATATATAAGTTATTAAATATGGATAGAAAATTTTTATTCTCTCTAGCTAAAATGTGCTCTTGGTGGTCTACACCATCCATAATTCACTAATAGTTCATCACCTACATGTAACGTAGTAATAGTATTGACAACTATGTATCTTGATACATCTCTACTCATGTATGGTGATTCATGACTATTTTCACGCTCCTCAAATGTGAAATTAGTCCTCGAACTATTATGTAACCCTCGACTACTATTTATTAAGCCTGCTATATTTCCATGTGTGTAAGGTCTTCCATCAATATAAAATCTTTCATTTTCTGCATGTAAAATCCTTCTACTAGTAAGGGATGTTGCGTTCAAGCATATTCCATAAGTACTCATGCTTTGAACATAACGTGAAAGTCGATGCCAATCTCCCCATCCATATATAGGACCACAAAATGACATAAGAGTGACTTCAGAGTTCGAAGGCACATACAAATCCTCTACAATAAAGAGACCACGACTAGCATTAGTAATAGTGGATGGAGCAATTATATAACGATTATCCCAAAAGTTGAAAACCTCTCCATCTAAAGGAAGTGGTCCTCTATTCCATCCTCCATATCTTCTTCTATCATATGTTTGTACTAGAGAACGATCACGAGCTGGCACTGGATAACCTCCAGCCGTTTCAGTCTCTAAACCAGGAGGTAGAGGATTTCTAGAAACCTCTGCTTGTAATTGATGAACAACAAGTCCATGAAGTGTACGAGGTATATTAACATTATGAGAAAAATTATCATCATCATCATCGTTGAGCAAGTATTCCCGTATATCAACAGTAATTTGATTTTGTATATGGTTTTTTAATAAAATAATGACATTAATTTATATAAGAAATACATACCCAAGCATTATCACATTGACCAGGTGATGGTGCATGCTCAAAAGTACCATACTCTGCCTCATGCTCAATACGTTCCAATCATGGTCTTTGATACGTGCCATAACAAGAGTTACACCAACATATAATATGCTCTTGATAATAAAATTCATCATAATTCCTATCGGAGGACACATGTGAAGTCGTTGCATGGGTAGGAGGTGTGGAGTACCCTCTAATTGATTAGAATCTGATTATAATAAGAAACAAAAAAATATATAAGTTATGTATCCATCGAATATATTTAAAATTAAATGCTTGATATACTTATAGTATATAGTCGTTGCACGATGAGGAGACAATGGTGGATTTCCATCTGATTGATCAGAATCTACAAATAATGGTATTTGATATTAATAATCTGATTATTTACATACACAAAAACTTCACATATACATATTTACACATACACACATATTCACATATACACATTTACACATACACACATATTCACATATGCAAAAATACACATTATTGTGGGATATGCATGTATTTTGTATGAATGAGTGTATATGCATGCATGTGTGTGTACGTATATATGTGGATATCTATATGTGTTTTTATGTTATATGTATGTATATGTGTATATGTATGCATATATGTATGCATATATGTTTGCATGTATATGTGTATGCGGGTATGTGTATGTGTATGTGTGTGTATATATGGGATTTGTTGATGATGTACATCCCGAGTATGTGAGCAAACTGAGAAAAGCTCTCTATGGTCTCAAACAAGCTCCTAGAGCTTGGAACCATAGATTGGTTACATTTTTGCAGGAAAAATGATTCAAGATGAGCAAGGTTGATTCTTCACTCTTCACTAAGAAGAGTAACTCTGAAGTTATATATCTTTGTCTATATGTAGATGATATTATTCTTACAGGTAATGATGCAGATGGAATCAAGAAGATCAAAGCCCAAATGGAGGAAGAATTCAAGATAAGTGACCTAGGATTGCTCACTTATTTTCTTGGATTAGAAGATGTCTATACAGATATAGGGATCTTCCTTACTCAAAGGAAGTATGTTAAAGATGTAATTGCAAAGTTCAAGATGCAGGATGCTAAGGTTGCAGGTACTCCTATGGAGGTCAATCACAAGTTAAGTGCTCATGAAGGGGAACCTATTGAAGACATTACAAGCTACCAAAGCTTATTTGGAAGCTTGAAGCATGCAACCCTAACTAGAGTAGATATCTGCTATGGTGTAAGTGTGCTTAGCCAATTTATGTTGGGAATGATGGATGGATACTTCAAGATGATGAGTAGGTACTGCCAAATCCTGCTTTGTACCATCCCTTTGATACTTCAGAGTTGATAAGTGAACCTTCTTAGCTTTCCAATGACTCCATAAAATGGCATATGTACTTTGGAAATGATGTATCAAAAGATTGAATCAAAACAGACAACTTTGAACTTCAAGTCTTCAAGAAAACCTTCTATTTTTGACAAGATAGCTGTTGTATCTTTTGCTCAGTATGACCAGCACAGTAGGAATTGGAAAACTTCCTTTTAGAGGTATCTAATTAGCTTAGAAAGCTAACTATTCCAAGTGAAATCACTTAAACAGATTAACTATGCTCAGAGAAATTAATTTAGCAAGTAAACCTTTACCCCCGATATTTTAGGACTCTTGCAGACTTCGACTAGTGATCACTTCGACGGACTTTTCTATGAAATGGCTTAATAGAAATCCTTTAAATTTTGATAGCATGTAGATAACTTTGAGCTGGTTCCAACAAGCTATATATCTTTTAATTTGGTGGCGAAATGAGTGAGATATGGTGTCCACAACTTGACCGACTGACAGAGACTATGACAGAGACTCAGAAATATACAAATGTAGATATATGTATTAATGAACACTTGTGTACAAAATCATTGGCTTGGAAACCATAGCCAAATGATGTGGTAAGGTGTAGGCAACAGTGTAGGACTTATGCACATACCGAGATGAGAATGAAGAGCTCCTAAAGTGACATGTACAACCGCGACTTTTTGATGATCACTTTTATAGTAGTTGAGTTCAAAGTTTGAATTTGAATTCAAACTTTTGGCTCTCTATAATCATGCTCCTACATCCCAGGAGATATTCTCTTAATTGATTGATGCTTTACAAATAATAAAGTCCACGACTCCCTTGGGTAGGTGATTACAAAGATTCCAAGTCAAATATGCCTTTTACAAAAGGATAAAATGATAATTAACCATTAGCATTGATTCCTATGCATCTTCATATGTGTATGAACTACAAGCAAAATGTGTAGGCTTTTGAATTGCACCAACATCTCCCCCTCAAGCCAAACTTTTTGGCTTGGTCTTGATCTTCAGTCTTCATGTAAAGCCTGCAATCCAATCATTGATTTGAACCTACAAAGTTTAGTTTCATCCAATGCTTTAGTTAACAAATCTGCACACTGCATGTTGGTTGATACATATGTTAATTGAATGTCCTTGCTTAATAGCTTCTCTCTCACATAATGGTAATGGACCTCTATATGCTTGGTTTTGGCATGATAAATAGGATTAGCTGCAAGGTGAAGTGAGCTTGTATTATCTCCAAATATCAATGGTGAGCTAGTATACAAACCCAATTCTGTATACAATAACTTGATCCATATGGCTTCTTGAGTGGCATTTGCCATTCCTCTATACTCTGCCTCAGTAGAAGATAAAGCAACAGTAGGTTGCTTCTTTGAAGACCATGATATTGGTTTATCACCTGCAAATGAAATGTATCCAAAAGTGCTCCTCCTATCATCCTTGCATCCTACCCAATCTGCATCTGAATAGATCTTGATATCCAAGTTTGAAGTGTAACGAAAATACAAACCATGATGTTGAGTACCCTTGAGGTACTTTAGAATTCTTTTGGCAGCTTCTAAGTGAGGTACCCTTGGCTTGTGCATGAACTGACTTAGCACACTAACTCCATATGCAATATCTATCCTTGTTAAGGTAGCATAGTTCAAGCTTCCCACTATGCTTTGGTAACCTCTAATATCATCAAGTTCATCACCTTCATGGACACTTAGTTTTAGGTTTACCTCCATTGGAGTACTTGCAACCTTCTTCAACATATCCAGTATGTATTTTTTCTGAGTAATATAGATTCCAGAGTTAGTGTAGACTAGCTCAAGTCCAAGAAAATACTTTATTAGACCAAGATCACTAATCTTGAACTCCTTCATCATCTGGTTGTTGATTTGTCTGATTCCATTGACATCATTACCTGTAAGTATGATATCATCAACATATAAACATAAGTATATTACCTCTGAATTGCTTCCCTTGATGAATAGAGAAGTGTCTGCCTTGCTCATGACAAAACCTAGGTCTTGAAGGTATGTGGTCAACCTGTGATTCCATGCCCTAGGAGCCTGCTTTAATCCATAAAGAACTTTCTTTAATTTGCACACATATGTAACCTTGTTTGGATCCTCATAGCCAAGAGGTTGTGACATGTATACCTCCTCTGAAATCCATCCATTAAGAAATGCATTTTTTACATCCAATTGATACATGTTCCAATTTTTAGCTGCAGCCACACTTACCAATACCCTGATGGTTGGCATCTTGGCTACAGGTGAGAATGTTTCTTCATAGTCAATGCCTTGGTTTTGTGCAAAACCCTTGGGCACCAATCTGGATTTGTACCTACTTATTGACCCATCAGAATTTCTTTTGAGTTTATAGATCCATCTGGATCCAATTACCTTCATGGACTCTTTCTTTGGTACCAGTTCCCATGTGTCACTTTCTTTGAGTGCTTCTATCTCCTCATCCATAGCTTCCTTCCATTCTATCTAAGTTTTTGCTTCTTCATATGATCCTGGTTCTTCAATTGACAAGTCTTTGGCTAGATAAACAGAATGTTTAGTAACAAGAGAGGTATCATACCCATATCTGATAGGTTTTTTGCTCTCCCTTTGTGATCTTCTGATTGATTGATTTGAAGATTCAGGTATGTCTTCAAGTTTCTTCATCTTGAGTTTGCCTTTGGACTCCCATGCCTTGAATTCTTCAAGATTGGTAATGTCTTCATCATCTGAGTTGATGTCTTCATTCTGAGTAGGTTCCTCCTTAGCAAGACTTGGAAACTCCTCCTCCAAGTCATAGGGTAGTTTAAACTTCCTGCATTCATTCTCATACCAAGAATCATTTTCATCAAAGACAACATCTCTACTAACCATAAATCCCTTATTTGAAGGGTTGTAGAACCTATACCCTTTCTGATTTAGATCATATCCAATAAAGATACACTTCTCAGCCTTAGGGTCTAGTTTACCCCGTATCTGAGAAGGAATGTGTACATATGCTACACATCCAAATATCCTGCAATGATCAAGTGAGGGTCTCTTACCATGCCATGCTTCATAAGGGGTCATCCCATCAAGTGATTTGGATGGCAACCTGTTTATGAGGTAAGTGGTAGTAGATACACTCTCTGCCCATAAGAAATTAGGTAATTTCTTGTCATTCAACATTGACCTAGTTGTTTCAACAATCAATGTATTTCTTCTCTCAGCTACCCCATTCTGTTCAGGAGTATACCTTGTGGTGATTTCTCTCTTGACTCCTCTGTCTTGCAAGAATGCTTCAAATTCATTTGAGAAGTACTCACCTCCTCCATCTGACCTTAGCCTTTTTAGATTCTTCCCTGTCTGATTCTCAACCAGTGCAAGATACCTTTTAAAACAATTGAACACTTCATCTTTTCTTCATAAAGTACAATACAGTCCACCTGCTATAGTCATCAATAAAAGATACATAGTACCTTGATCCTGAGATTGAAGGGTCTTTGCTTGGTACCCATACATCTGTATGGACAAGCTCTAAGTAGTCCTTATGCATGTAGCCCTTCCTTGAGAAGGGTAACCTGTGAGACCTCCCAAACTGACAAGCACCACATTTATATATCATGTGTTGTTTGGAAACATTGGGTATTCCAATTACACATTGATCCCTGCATAGTTGTTTCAAGGTTCTTTCTCTTACATGCCCTAAACTCTTATGCCAAATCTCAAGCTCTGAAAGTGTTTGATCTTTATAATTGTAGCGTGCAATATTCTTTGTGTCTTCTAGCTCAAAAGTAAAAAGTCTACCTGATTTTTCTCCTTTAGCTATTCTCTTGAACCCATGCTTTGGATCCTCCACAAATGCTCCATATTGGTTGAATCTAACCTGCAAACCTTTTCCACAATCTTTTCAACACTCATCAAGTTTTTTGTAATGGTTGGTACATATAGTACCCTACTCAACAAATTCTTATTTCCATCACAAGTCTTAACATTTCCAATTTTAACTACTGAGTGCTTGCTGTCATCACCTATTTGTACTTGATGCTTACCTCTTGGTTCTTCAAGATCAGAGAGTAGAGCTACATTGCCTGCCACATGATTTGAGCATCCTGAGTCAATATAGAAGAGATGGTCATCATTTGTACCTGGTTTTGAAGTCATGTTAATAATTAGAAGACAATCATCTTGCTCTTCTGTATAGTTGTTGTAGTCCTTTTTGGATTTGAATCATCCTTGATAGTTGCCATTGTAGTTGTTGTTGTAGTTGTTATTGTAGTTGTTGTTATATCCTTGATGATGGTTGAATCTGCCTCTTGATTGTGAGTATCCACCTCTTTGATATCCTCTTCCTCTCTGATTCTTGTAGTTCCTAAAAAACTCATCTATAGTATGATTTGATAAACCACAAATGTTGCATGTTGAGAAGTTATAGGATCTCCCCATACCTTGCTTACCTCCTCTGCCCCTTCCTCTTGATGATCTACCTCTCCCTGCATAGTTGGCTTGGGAGGTAGTGACCTTCATCCTCTCCTTTCTTGTTCTTTCCTTTATCTTTAGACTTACTTTTATCAGTGTATAGGGCAGAAGAGCTATTACGTTTGGATGAGTCTCAATTCTTGTTGAGCTTGGCTTCATGAGTAAACAATTGCCCCATGAGAGTTGTAAGATCTGGAATTTGCATGTCCATGTATAGGTCCATGGTAGTGGTGAAGCTTTCCCATTTATCATCAGCTTTAATCCCATTAATCACTTGCCTCACTATCTGCTCTTCTTTAATATCTTCTCCTATGCTTGCTAACTGATCTGCTACATCTTTAATCTTAGTCACAAACTCTGAAATAGCCTCCTTAGGTTGCTTCCTTAGTGTGGTGAATTCAATCCACAATTGATTTTGTCTCGCCCTTGTGTTAGAAGAGAAATAGGATGACAAGGTTTCCCAAGTCTCTTTGGATGTCTTACAGTCTCTAATATGTGGCAAAAGAAAATCAGAGATGGACTTGAGTAAGTAAGACCTAGCTAATGCATCCTTGGCACACCATGTGTTGAGCTTTTCATGTTCTTCCTTTGTTGGTAGTCCTTTGGTTTTGAATGAGGGTAATTCCTCATCTCCTGAGATGTATCCATAAAGACTCCTTCCTTGTAGGTATGTCTTCATCCTTAGAGACCATGCCTGATAATTGTTCCTATCCAATTTATCAATAAATGAAGGAAAACCATCTCCCATTTTACCTTGACTTTGCTCTGATACCACTGTTGGGAATGATGGATGGATACTTCAAGATGATGAGTAGGTACTGCCAAATCTTGCTTTGTACCAGCCCTTTCATACTTCAAAGTTGATAAGTGAACCTTCTTAGCTTTCCAATGACTCCATAAAATGGCCTATGTACTTTCGAAATGATGTATGAAAAGATTGAATCAAAACAGACAACTTTGAACTTCAAGTCTTCAAGAAAACCTTCTTTTTTCGACAAGATAGCTGATGTATCTTTTGCTCAGTATGACTAGCACAGTAGGAATTGGAAAAATTCCTTTTAGGGGTATCTAATTAGCTTAGCAAGCTAACTATTCCAAGTGGAATCACTTAAAAAGATTAACTATGCTCAGAGATATTAATTTAGCAAGTAAATCTTTACCCATGATATTTTAGGACTGTTGTAGACTTCGACCAATGATCTATTTGACGGATTTTTCTCTGAAATGGCTTAATAGAAATCCTTCAAATTCTGACAGCATATAGATAACTTTGAGCTCGTTCCAACAAGCTATAGATCCTTTAATTTGGTGGAGAAATGAGTGAGATATGGTGTCCACAAGTTGACTGACTGACAGAGACTATGACAGAGACTCAGAAATGAACAAATGTAGATATATGTATTAATGAGCACTTGTGTACAAAATTATTGGCTTGGAAACCATAGCCAAATGATGTGGTAAGGTGTAGGCAATAGTTTAGGCCTTACACACATACAGAGATGAGAATGAATATCTCGGAAAGTGACATGTACAACCGCGACTTTTTGATGATCACTTTTATAGTAGTTGAGTTCAAAGTTTGAATTTGAATTCAAACTTTTGGCTCTCTATAATCATGCTCCTACATCCTATGAGATATTCTCTTGATTGATGCTTTACAACTAATAAAGTCCACGACTCCCTTGGGTAGGTGATTACAAAGATTCCAAGTCAAATATGACTTTTACAAAAGGATAAAATGGTAATTAACCATTAGCATTGATTCCTATGCATCTTCATATGTGTATGAACTCCAAGCCAAATGTGTAGGCTTGTGAATTGCACCAACAATTTATGCACACTCCTAGAAAGCCTCACATGGATGCAACAAAGAGGATATTGAAATACTTGAAGGGAACTATGAATGAAGGATTGTATTATCCTTATACATGTGATTTGAATGTAAAGCTATTCACTGATGCAGATTGGGCAGGATCAAAAGATGATAGAAGAATCACATCTAGATATTTATCCTTTGCAGGTACAAAGCTCATTTCTTGGTCTTCCAAGAAACAACCCATAGTAGCACTCTCTTCAACTGAAGCTGAATATAGAGGATTGGCAAATGCAACTCAGGATGCAATGTGGATCAAGACCCTATGTGCAGATTTGGGATTAGATTTTGGTACTCCATATATATTTGGAGATAACATGAGTTCTTTGCATTTAGCTGCTAATCCTATCTTTCATGCCAGGACTAAGCATGTAGAAGTCCATTATCACTTTGTTAGAGAAAAAATAGCAAGCAAAGAAATTCAATTATCTTATGTGTCTACTTAGATGCAATGTGCAGATATGATGACCAAAGCACTTGATGGAAGCAAACTCAACAGATTCAAATCAATGATTGGAATGCAAGAGATACCTATGGATTGAAGACTCAAGCATCTTAGGCTTGACGGGTAGCTATTGGTACATTTGGCAAGCCTTGATGCTTGACCAAAAGTCCAAAGATTTACTTCATATCTTGAGCTTGAATGTTCATTAGTCATATGTGAACACCTCTTGTAAATATCTTCAGTTTAACTCAAGATAAATGTAAAAGGCAAATCTTGAGAGAATCTTGTAGCTTTACGAGTTGTAATTCACAAAAACCAAGTGATTGGAATCAAATTAATTAGGAGCCTAAAAGATATGATCACTTTTATGTGGCAGATTCCAAATTCGAATTTGAATTCACCTATAAAAACTCATGACTTTAGTCGCGAGAAAGTGAGCAGATCAAGGACACATTGAGCTTAACGATTGTGGGCACACTTAGCCCACACATGTTTGAGTAAGCCTACAACATCTCTGTAATAAAGTGATAGGTAGGAGACGGTTGAACTACACCCTAAGAGAGAGGATTAGGAAGTAATCCTAAACCATGGCTTTTGGGGCAAGTGGTTAGCCCATCACATTCCTAACCAAGAGGTTGTGAGTTCGATTCCTTACATTGGTATCAGAGCCTAGGAAGTAGGCTTGGGCAAGGTGGAATGACCAATGGCCTCTAAAAAAGGCACTTGGGCATCCTCTATGTGAAAGGGTAGGAATTGTGGAAGGCGCGCACGTCGGTTTCAAGGATGGACCTTACAATGATTGGGGTGTATCTCTCAATCCGTAGGTCGGATTGAGGCATGTAATATACCGTTGGAGAGCTGTCGAAACGAACTTTCCAATGAGCTAGCTTGAAAGTGTGAATTCCTTGGGAATACTTGGGTAGCACTTGATTGAGTGTTCAAGATACCAATCATGGGTGAGAACAAGGTTCAAGACTGAGGTTGAGAACAAGGGCTCGAGACACCAAGGTTGCGAACAAGAAGGTTCAAGACACCAAGGTTGAGAGCAAGGGTTCAAGAGACCAACGTTGCGAACAAGGTTCAAGAAACTATGCGAGGTTGAGGAACATCAATTCAAGGGCACCTAGGGAGTTCAAGAGGTTGATCACCAAGGCTAGAGGGATACAAGAGCAGATCATTGATTCAACAAGGGGGGAAGAATGTAATAAAGTGATAGGTAGGAGATGGTTGAACTACACCCTAAGAGAGAGGATTAGGAAGTAATCCTAAACCATGGCTTTTGGGGAAAGTGGTTAGCCCATCACATTCCTAACCAAGAGGTTGTGAGTTCGATTCCTTACAATCTCCTTTGTATCATACATTCAATACATTATACATTTGTTTCTGATTATGCAACTATCTCATGTTCACTATCATCAGTTGCTAGACTCTCATTTTCAGTGAGTTTGGTTTGAGGAGTTCTCTATGTATACTTATTCTTTTACTGTGATTCAAATTGGTACATGTAGCTTAGACCTTCTAGCTCTATGTGCTCAATTTTCATGTCATTTGGTTTAGAGATCAGTGAGAAATGTTCATTACATTATGCCTATGTCTGTTGACTCTCATCCTCCTAAAATATCGGGATTACACTCCTAACTTCTTAAGATTATTTCTCAGCATATACGCATCCTAAATTAGTGAAATAACTTCCTGTAGCAAGCTTAGGGGTCCAATTAGATATGGCTAAAAGCTCTCGGGTCAATTGTAATTAGTGAGTAAGCATTGAATGAAACACTGAGTAGGTTATAGTCCATAAATAGCAAGTTTTGCAACTCTTCAACATTGGAAGTAGTCTGTTTTAATGCAACTATTTTGAAGGTGATGCTCCAAACCATATTATGGGTCCAAATGCATATTTGGGAAGCTAAAGGTGTCTACGAAGGTAATCTAAAGTAACATTGGCAGGTGTAGAGCAGGATTTGTGCAACACTAGCTCATTTCTGGAGTGTATCCAACCATCTCCTCACATATTTCCCCATAAAAATGGCATCGAGGTAGCAGTAGAGCCATATTGTAAGTTGCTTGCCCATGGTTCCGTCGAGTTTGCCCAAAATTTCATGCCCCAAGTCCCCTAAAATTGTTGTTAGTTGGATAAACCATATTTCTCAAATGAGGGGGTAGATAGCTTGTGGCTGATTGTCCCTGCTCTTGAAGACCGCATTAACAACCAATCTGTTCTATGTCTTTGCATTGTAGGGGAAATTATATGTTGAATGTCTGGTAGTATCATAGATCACACAATAGACTTGATTAAGGGTTTAGTTTGTTGCTACATGTCCAGGGTTTTTACATTTTTTGCAATAAACATATTTTAGCGGATCATCCGTTTTACTTTTGTTAGATTTTAGCCACTCCATATCTTCTAAGAAGTTGCCAACCTTATGCTCCAACTGCAGTGCCATATCTATGACAACATCTGAAGTCATTCCTCCAATGCAGTGAATAATCATAACCTATTTTAGCTGAGAATTTAGTCCATTGATAAACCATTGTGTAATCACATCATTTGGAAGATTTGCATGGGCTGGAGGTAGTTGGCATAAGTGTGTGCAGAACAATGTGGAATATTCTTGCACCATTTGATGCATTTTCTATCGATTATGTAAATATTCAAATATCTCTACAACATTTTTCTTTAGATACATTCTTGACATTATCATGAGAGTAAATAGATTTTACATACAAAACGACACAATGGTGAATGATAGTACCTGATTAATCAAACTTTGATCTCCACTCTCTGCATTGAAAGTGAGTTCCATGGATACATGTCGATAGCTTCATGGCGTGAGTTCCATGGATACATGTCGATAGCTTCATGGCCTCAAGCTGACAGTGTACTTGCGGAGCCCCCCTCTCTCTCTCTACATGCTTTGACATTTTCTCTTAATTAATTTGAACAGGTACAACGATATACAACCCTTGCTTTGCGAATCTATTCGGTATATTGTTTAATAATTACAAAAAGGATAAAAGGATAAGGATGGTGACCCTAACAATATACAAATGTTCACACAATTGCATGTGCACACACAATTAAGAATAAACACATGTTCGCATAAATATCTACGGATTTAGCACATATACACATCAATCACACATAAACATGCTTGTACTCATCATTCATGGCATATGTTCACAACACAAGTTGAAGAACACGACATAAAGATAATCTCATCTTTCATTCTACACGCTAAAACGTACATACATACACACTCTCACATATACACACACACACACATATTGTTGCAGAGCTAAAGAGCGCAGAAAGCAGAGAAAAAAGACGGGCCCCAAAATTTTCCGATTTGGACACACAACTTTTGTAACATAACCACCTTGTACATATTTTCCATTGTAAATGCACTAGAGGAGTCCTCTAGATGCCTCCCCTTAGAAGATTAGTGAATTACCCATGTATATTAGTAGGAAGTTAGCAATTTAGTGAATAAAGTGCCGGTCTCTTGTGTGAAAGGACCAAACTTAGGGCACTAGTATATAAGTCAAAAGTGACTCATTGTAAAGGACTTCTTGTCATTGTGAAGAAGAGCACTTCTGAAATTTCGAGTTTGCCTCTTTCTTGCTGATTTTGATCTTCATTTTGCTCATGTATGTGTGTGTGATGCTTGAAATGCAAGTGTAGGACCGTTGACTACCCCTTCCCCCTTGTTTTGAGTGGCTGTAGTGCGTGCGTAAGCTAGGAGAAGCAAAAACGCGGGTGTTAGTAGTTCCCGTAATTCACTGTTTCTGCCATAACTTGCAGCAGAATGGTCAGAATTGAGTGAAACCACCACCGTTGGATTCGTCTCGTCGAGAGCTTCGAAACGAGTACCCTATTGTCTATGTTCGGAGTTCTGGGCTGGGAGAAAACCTCAAAAAACCAAAACTGCTGAAAAGAGGCTTGCGGCAACACTTCCAGTTTTTTCAGTAGGTGTGGGTAGTATTAGTCTTTTCTCATGCTTGGATAGTTAACTCACTTCATTTTCTATCACGTGTGCAAATGTCTTCATACACTTGGTAAGTCACTCCTTGGATTGATAATTAAATGTGTGCAAAGGACTCCACTATATGCACTTGTATGGCAATCGAGGTTTAGTCTCATTGGTACAAGTCCTTGAGTCATTGCGGCTCAAGTACACACGTTTTTGGCGCCGTTGCCGGGGAGGCACTCCACCAAGTTGCCTTCGTGATAGTTAGAGAGCAAGTGTGATCGAATCGTACTTGTAGAGGTGAATTTGTTCATTGACGAGTAGTATTCCTTTTCAGCACTTGTCACTTCCCATCCTTGAGGTGTGTGTGATAAGTTTTAGGTTTAAGCGTAGGAGGAGGGAAGAGAAGGAAGAGCTAGGGTTAGGTTAGAAGGAGAGGAGAAGTGAGGAGAAGAGGAGTAGGAGTAGCCAAAAATCCCCAAAACTACCAAAAAAATTAGCAAATTTCAAATTCTGTCAAAAAAGTATAAAAAACCAAAAATTTGGCTCATTTGACACTTCACTGTGTGCTGGTATCGTCTGCTAGCAGCGACTGGTATCGCGAGTGAAGTATCGTGGAATTCAGGCTCTTAAGGCTAGAGATTGTGCTCAAAGTGCAAGCAAGGATAGATAGAGGTGAGATTCTACTCAGATTATTTGCCAAAAACTCTCTAAACATGCATAAACACGTAATTAAGGAAATGCGCAGTATCGTGGGAGGGGGAAACTGATTTCTTTGCCATCTTTTTGTGTAATACAGAGGTATAGGAGGGAAGAGGAGAGTAAGAAGAGCAAGGGGGTAAAAAAATCTTTGGAAAAACTTGCATTTTGGCTTGAGTATCGCGATCGGTTGAGTTTTGGTATCGCGATACCAAAATTCCCTTGTATCGCGATACTCGCCGAAGTATCGTATCGCTTGATACCTGCCTTGGTATCGCGATACCATTTTTGGTATCGTGACCCCGAGTTGGTATCGCGATCGTACATTTTCTGTGGTATCGTATCGCTTGATACCGATCTTGGTATCGCGATACCATTGTTGGTGTCGTGTCGCTAAGTTGGTATCGCGATCGCGCTTACTGCAGAGGTATCGTATCGTCCGGTACTAATACTTGGTGTCGCGACACCATTGTGGTGTCGTATCGCCTAAAGTTTCTAGTATCGCGACCTCACCTTACCGAGTGGTATCGTATCGTTTGATACAGTGGTATCGCGACACGATTTTAGTATCGCGACACTGCTTATGTATCGCGATCGTGCCCTCTCAAGTGTCGTATCGTCGACTGCTTGTCTTGGTATCGCGACACTACTTCGGTGGTATCGTATCGCCAAGATTAGTATCGCAATCTCACTTATTGCGGTGGTATCGTAACGTCTCCTGTCAAGGATCGTATCGCGACACCACATTGAGATCGTATCGCCACTTATCTCCAGTATCGTAACATCTACTCTGCTGGTATCGTATCGTGGTATTTCCCAGTGGAGTATCGCGACACAATATCTGGTATCGTATCGTCTGGGTGTCTGGTATCGTATCGCCGAGAGCAGTATCGTCAGGAAGTGGTATCGCCGAGATAAACCCTTTCTTTAGTCAGACACTTTGAGCCTTTAGGAGAGCTAACCAAGGGGAATCTAAGAAGTATAAAGGGAGGCTTAGGTGTGTGAATGAACTTGAGGTCAGGAAGAGTGCTAAGTAGCCGAAGGAGTGTCATCTCTTCTATAGGAAGCACTGCTCAGGTCAGTCACCACTCCGTCTACTCAGAGACCTCTAGTGAATCTGAGGAAGACATACCCATGGCATCAGAAGACATGCAAGGTCCAGCACCACATAGAAACTTCATGTCTACAGTGGAAGGTGAGTACCGCACTGCCTTACAATATGTGTCCACAAATACCCAGGAGATTCCAATCTATCTGGATGGCTTAAACAGGTCCGTTGCCAGAATGGCAACAGTACAAGATGTCACTATCATACCACGACCAGCTGTCAAATACGAGGGAGGTGCTTACATTGACAAAATGGGTCACATCTATATAGTAACTGAATTTCCGGAGAGGATCAATGAAAGAGGAGAGTTCATGGATCCCAACAACTCTGAAGAGTTAATGACCACCCCTAGAGGCAGATCACAGGTATCACGGGTCTTGAGAGGAGACTTGATACCTCAAGATGACTACTTGTTGGAAATCTACATGATTCACGGAGCAGACTTGTTGCTTCAAACTGACGTACCTGTTCAAGGAATAGGAGAGAGCCCCATGACATTCTATGAGCTGAAAGACCCAGAGGACGAAACTAGACTCACTTACCTAGATAAGAATCGAAGAAGATATTGGCCGGTAGGTGTCCTAGACAAGGCTCGGCTGAGATATATGGGTACGCCTGTATTTCCTCAGAGGGAGCAGGCAACTAGCTCGCAGAATCCTTTTGGAGAACAACAAGAGACGGAACATACCGCATCAGGACAGACCAGTCAAAGAAGTGTGCCCAACCGTACTCATGTACAATTTGCAACTCCAGGTGAGCACACTCATAATCAGACCTACACAGGGATGGGGAACCATTTCCGACCACCGGTCAGACCACGACCACCTGTGGGAGGACAGCCAGGAATACCTCCATTACGACCAGCTGTCCCGGCCTTCCCTGTAATGCCCAGACCACCTGAACCAACGAGAAGATTGAGACCAATCCAAGTAGCTAAGTTTATGAGAAACCATTATGATGGATCAGGAGAGCCATACGATCATATTGCTGAATTTAAACAAGTTCTAAGAGCGGAGCAAGTAGAGGACTTCTTTGTGCAGTATGAGTCTTTTGGACTCACCCTCACAGGAACGGCTCTAACTTGGTTCCAACCTTTAGATCCCAATCGATTTGGAAACATGGAGCAATTCTTTCAAGAATTTATAGGAGAATTTACAAAAAGAGGGATCAAACACAATTCTGCATCATTAATTCATAGCTTTAAGCAAAACCCTAATGAAACTGTGAAGACAGCTGCCCGAAGATTCAACCAATACGTGGATAGATGTCCTACGGCTGAGAGACCGACTCAACAAAAGATGATTTCATTATTTTTAGATGGACTCTCTAACGGGACCCTAAGAACCCTAGTATATGTAAAAAGGCTGCAAACATTGAGTGAGTGTCTTCAAGAGTGCATCGACTTGGAAGATAACCTTGCTGAGGACCTTAAGGGTACTACCGACCTCACAAAATCAGAAGACTCTAGAAGTACGGTTACGTCCAATTCTAGTAATATGGAAGAACTAGCGGAACTATTAGCTAAGAAACTAGGAGTCCAAGGACAGAGAGCTTACCAATATCCAGCTCAAAGAGTGCCTATGATGAGGAGGTGTAACATATGTGGAGGAGAACATCCCACACACTTGTGTACCAGAGGAGGAGCCGGTGCACAACCAATGTATCCACACAACAGACAGCAACAACAAGGGACTTCTTCATACTGCCACATCGAGCAAAAATATACCAATCATACAACTGAGAACTGTCCGTTTAATAGGCAACCACGACCTGTCAATCCACCACAGTACCGACCTTATGGATACCCTCCTAGAGAGCTTGGTAGGGAGATGCCTAGATACAATCCGTATCCGGTAGGAGCACAGAGACAATACGAGCAAGCGCTGTATCCACCACCACAACCAGTATTGGGACCCCAACTATCTCAACCTCAACAAGTCGTACCTGTGAAGTATACTCAACCAGAAGAAAACTTGGAGAGAGCCATAATACCAGCTTCAATAGCGACCAATGTAGAATCAACCAACCAAGGGTATGAACCTCCACCAGGAGAGTACTATCCATATGAAGCCAACATGATGGAATATGAACCAGCATATGACATGGCCTATCATGGATATGAAGGATTTGATCAGAATTATGGAACGGAAACTGCAACTTTAATGTATACAATGCCCAAGACACAACAACCGTTGAGACCTCCCATTAGACCACCAGTGCAAAGAGGACCATGTTATAGATGCGGAGGGGATCACTTCATTCGGGAGTGTCCTCGACCTTACAACCCTCCACCACCCAGGATTTGGGAAGGATATTGTAGTGATTGTGGGAAAGAACATCTTTTCAGAGATTGCCCTAAGAACCCTACAAAAACTCAAGGTCCTGCACCAATCAATGTAATAGAGGTCATAGAAGAATCCGGAAGTGATAAGGAGTACACTGTACCACTGAAAGCTATTACTAGAGCTCAAGCAAAACAACAAACAGGAAAACAACCTGAAGAGAAACTAGAGAACAATAAAACAGGAGACGCTAACATTCGGATAGTCGAGGATTCAGAAAACTCATGTGAGAATACCCAAAACACCAAAGTACAAAAATGGAAAGAAAGACGAGAAAAGCTCAAAGAGAAATGGGCAAGAAACAAGAGCCAAGACAGCAAAAAACAAACGAAGGGTTCTAGAAAGATTAATGAACAAAAAACGCATAAGGAGATCCCTGAAACACCATCAATTAGCCCAGAGGCAAAGAAGCCAGAATCAATTCTAGCGGACCCAAAACCAGAGGAATTGGACATGTGGTTAAAAGCATACCAAGCTAGAATCCAAATGGGACCAAACCTAGAACAACAAGAAAGACTCTATCCTCAAGGGGAATTAGAGAAAGAAAGACTGGCGATATGCAAAAAACTCATAGAAGTAGCACAGACGACTCTAGAAACAACTATCCCAATTTTACCTGAAACAAGGATCGCACAGGAACTATATGAAGAGTGCATACAACCTAAGGATAAAGAACCTAGTCGAGAAGATGATCGAAATGAACGAATGAAATCTCAAGAAGAACAGGTATCCATAATACCTGACCTAGAGGAAGATTGGTCCAAAGATTTGTGGAAAAGAATTAGAGAAGAGCAATGGAAAAAGGATGGAATCAGTCCACCTCCTTTTGAGGAAATAATTGGAGTAGAAAGTCACCAAGATCATAACCTAGAGGAAGCATATGAGGAAGTGTCAAGATTTGATAAAGGAAGAGAGGAAACCATGAGCATCTCAACGCTGCCTAACTACATGGGAGAATATGAAAGAGAGTCGATAACAATACGAGCACCCACAGTGCATGGGAAAGAAAAAGGAAACTCAGAAGAGAGTTCACACAATCTAACAGAACTTAAGAAAACAAAGGTGCAATGTAAATTGACGGTGGAAGAGTTGCTTCAACTTAGACCACATCTATGGAGACAGCTAGCAAATCAAATAGAGCCACGGGCAGAGAAAGGAGAAATGAAAGGAAAGGAAAAAGAAAACCACTCCAAAATACGAGTTCCAGTTGATAAAGTAGGAGAATTTAGTGAAGGAGATGAAGGTAATACTTGTTTACCTGTCACCTACAATGGGTACATGACCAAGGCCATCTTAGACACTGGAGCCGGGGTAGGAATTGCAACGAAGGAAATTTGGGAAAAGTGGGGTAAACCAGCCTTACGACCCACTCGCATGAAGCTACAATTAGCAGATGGACATGTAGAGAGACCTTTAGGAATATTGGAAGGAATTAGGTTAACCACGTGTGGGGTAGAGTTTGAACACACATTGGCCATATGTAAGTTTGAAAAAGCAAACAATTATGAAATGATATTAGGACGACCATTCATGCGACAGATGCGAGTAGTACAAGATTGGGGCAGAGATTCATTATATCTCCAACATCAAGGGAACACTACCAAGATAAACCTGCACACATTCTCTTATAGGGATGTCCCTCCATTACAATGGAATCCAGTCCACAAAGAAGAAGATGACCTATCCATTCACAGTGCTGGATCAAGTGACCAATCTTGGATGCATGAGGATGCCCAGTTGTGGATGTGCAAAGAAGCCAAGAGGGAGGAGTGTAAAAAACAAATGTGGCCAATAGGGCACCTTAATTATCGATCGGTAGAAGACCCCGATTATATGCCTCAAATTTTTTCAGATGAACTCTTTGAACCACATGGCTGGATGGAAATCCTAGCCACATTAGATGTTTGCGTGAATGAGGAAGTCTTGACGATGAACGACTGTATAGACGAGGAAGGATATGATGCGAACCTCTACATGGTTGTCCTCCAAGAAGTAGAAGCAGGAGAAATTGTAGAGGAAGAGGAGAAAGAAGAGTACGAAAGCATAGAAATGGAACCAGAGTTCGACTCTGAAGAACAATATTTAGAAACAATGCAAGAAGAATCAAAAGAAAGACCGACAGAAGTCTTAGCAATTGAGACTATCCCAAGAATGCCCGAGCATAGAGAGGACACAAGTAAAGTGGAACTGGAACCAGACCACTTCGAAGTTCCAGAACATTTTAAAAGATATGAAGTGGAAGATAGAAAAATAGCAACTCAAATGCCTATACGAGAAGCACGAGACGGAGAAGCCTATGATAACAAAGAACAAACCAAAAAGGTGGTTGTAACGATAGAAGACGGGGAAGAGAGGTGCACGTATATTGGGAAAGACGTATCAGACGAGGAAGAAGAGGAACTCATCCACCTTATCCGAGAATATCGAGATGTATTTGCTTGGACGTACAAAGACCTTAAGGGTGTAGAACCTTGCATATGCGCTCATCGAATCCCTATGACTGCAGATGCGAAACCTTCTAAACAACGCCCTTACACGTATAACGAAGTTTACGCTGCAAAAATAAAGGAAGAAATTGACAAACTACTAGCGGCAGGATTCATTTATGAGATTGAACACACAGAATGGGTATCACCACTAGTTGTCGTGCCCAAGAAAAACGGAAAACTAAGGGTGTGTATCAACTTGAAAAAAGTAAATGCAGCAACTATACGAGATAGTTTTCCTTTACCCATCACAGACCATCTTTTGGAAAGAGTCGCCGGCAAGGAGGTCTATAGCTTCTTGGATGGATTCTCTGGTTATAACCAAGTAGCTATTGCAACTGAGGACCAGCATAAAACCGCATTCGCGACTGAATGGGGAATCTATGCATTTAGAGTGATGCCTTTCGGACTCACTAATGCACCGGCCACCTTCCAACGATTGATGTGTCATGTTTTCAAAGAATTTCTCAGAAAAAGCATGGAAGTGTATGTAGATGATCTTTGCACGTATTCCAATCAAAGACCTGACCACATACCGGAACTGCGGAAAATATTCAACAAATGTAGGCAGTATAGAGTTTGTCTGAACCCAGAAAAATGTGTCTTCATGGTACGACAAGGGAAAATCCTAGGACACATTGTCTCAAGGAACGGAATATCTACAGATGAAGACAAGATTAAGGTAATTCTAGATTTGCCAAGACCTAAGAATGCGAAAGAAGTACAAGCCTTTATGGGACACTGTGGATATTACCGTAGGTTTATTCACATGTATGCCATAATAGCTAAGCCTTTATACGGTCTATTGACTCAGTTCACTTGGACAGACGAGTGTGAGAAAGCCTTCAACGAGCTTAAGAAACGGCTGAGTACTGCCCCAATTCTGAAGTCACCGAATTGGAGCAAGCCTTTTCATATTCATGTTGATGCTTCGAACTATGCCATTGGATGTATCCTTGCTCAACCGGCCGATGAAGGAAAGCTTGATCATCCAATCGCTTACGCAAGTAGACAATTAAACCAAGCAGAGAGAAATTACACGACTACTGAAAGAGAGGGCTTAGGAATGGTCTACGCAGTAAAAAAGTTTAGACATTACCTCTTAGCCAACAAGTTCAAATTCTTCATTGACCATCAAGCCTTGTTGTATCTAGTCAATAAGCCTTGCAACACAGGGAGATTGGTACGATGGTTCTTATTATTGATGGAGTTTGACTTTGAGGTAGTGGTCAAAAAAGGAAACACACATGTGAGAGCAGACCACCTTTCTAGATTAAAACACGGAGAGCCACCTAGCGGAGTGCAGGATGAATTACCAGATACGTATTTGTTTAATCTTGAAGTATGTCCTAAGTAGGCGGAACGATTAATTCCCATACTCACTCATGGCCCTCAGCACCCAATCAACAGGAATAGCAAAAAAGAAATTTTTCAATCAAGGAATTTACACATTGTTGCTGGAAGTATGTATTATAAGGAACCCAACGGTGTCTTATTAAGATGTGTCGAGGAGGACGAACAGAAGCAATTAATTCAGCAAGCACACATAAACAAGTGGAAAACCCATCAAGGAATGCACGGAACAATACGAGAATTGAAGAGGTTAGGCGTATATTGGCCTGATATGTCCAAGGACGTTCACGAGCATGTAAGTAATTGTGTGGAATGCAAAGAAATTAGCTCAGAGGATCATGTGTCCTTACCCTTTTCTACCATAGCACCTAATTGGAGTAAATCATTAGTGCAATTCCTCAAAACCAAAGAGCACGAAATAGGAGCTAGCCTAGCAAGAAAGCGATCCCTAGAAGAATTGAGCAAAGATTATGTGATAATGGGAAAATAGTTGTTCAAAAGAGGACGAGACAATCAACTCAGATTATGTGTTCATGAAGGAGAGTATTTTCCCATCTTAGAAATGGCACACGCAGGAGCGGCGGGAGGACATTTTTCAGCAGATAGAACGGTCAAGATGATTCTCTTTGCAGGCTTGTGGTGGCCAACTCTACATATGGATGCTGAAACATATGTGAGAAGTTGCGAAATATGCCAGAGAGCGAAATATCCCGTTCGAAGAGACGACATGCCTTTAAGACCCATGGTTTGTGCAAGAGCGTTTACCAAGTGGGGAATTGACTTCATAGGACCCATCAATCCACCAGCCAGAGGATCACATGCAGAATACATCATAGTAGCCACCGATTACCTGACTAAATGGGTAGAAGCCAAGGCTACCAGAAAGAATGATGCTCAAACAACTGCAAAATTTCTCTTTGAGCAGATTTTCACACGATTTGGACTACCGATCGAGATAGTGAGTGATCGAGGAACTCACTTCCTAAACGAAGTCATTGAATCACTTATGAATGAATTCCTAGTAATCCATAAAAAATCTGCCCCATACCATCCCCAAGCCAATGGTCAAGCAGAGAGTTCCAACAAGGTACTATGTACGGTATTGACAAAGATTGTCAATAATGGAAGGTCAGATTGGGACAAACAATTGCATCATGCAATTTGGGCCTTCCGAGTGGCATATAAAACGGCCATTGGAACTACACCATTCAACCTAGTGTATGGGCAGAATGCGATTTTGCCTATTGACTTCTTAATACCTACATTAAAAGTAGCCCAGCAATATGAGTGGAGCGGTCATGAATTGTCTCAGCAATTAGATCAAATCGAAAAGCTGCATGAGACTAGATTGCAAGCGGTGGCAGGCATCTATGCCGCTAAACGGAGACAAAAGGCATACCATGACTCACATATTAAAGATAAGGGACTCAAAGAAGGTGAATTAGTCTTGGTGTACACCCTAAAACAGCACGCAAAGAAGCTCCAAAGACGCGGATATGGTCCCCTGATCATAAATCGAATCTCCACTAGTGGTGCAGTCAATCTCGCCACACTAGACGGCGACATTCTTCCTAATTACATCAGTGGATGCCGAGTGAAAAGATTCGTGGAGCCTCTGACTGATGAAATGCTGACTAGACTAGTGGGAGCCCAAAGTAGGAAAAGGGAAGAAGAACGAATACGAGAAGAAGCACGACAGGAAGCCCTAGAACGCATTAGAAAACGCAAGGAGTGGATCAGGCAAAGAGACGAACGCTATCTTCAAGGGGAAGAGCCCATCCCTATGGCAAACTACTAGGTCAAAAATGATGATACAACGTGTATCTGTAAAACACAACCTTACTTAAACCTAGGGATTGGTCAGACGGAGTATAAATTGATAGACGCTTTGATCGACTCAGGAGCAAGCCTTAGCTGCATGCGAAAGAGAATAGCAAATGAACTGCAATTGCAATTGAATCCCACGAAAGCCAAACTAATAGGAATTGGAGGTCACACCCTAGATTGTATTGGAACAACTAATGTATCCCTTCACATAGGAAATTCCTCCATGGAACAAAGAGTCCTAGTATGTGAGGATGACGATTTAGTAGAAGACTTCATTCTAGGACAAGACTGGATCATTGAAACCGAAGCATGTATCCATTTAGCTCAAGGATATATTTCAGCCACAATAGGGCATAAAGAGGTTTTCAGCTTGCTTGAAGAGAAACCATGTAACCAAGTCATGTCCATACCACGATCAGAGAAAGTTCAAGAAGCAATGAAAGATAGTAGCGACTGTGATCAACTCTCAGGAAGCCAATGCATAGAAATTGAAACTTTAATCATTCCGACATCCCCTGTAGCGTTGAAGCTACCCGAAATAAATGAGGATCAGCCAACGATTGAGGAGACACTCTCTCCCAAACAGGCTCAAGGCCTCCAAAGATCGAACTATTGGAAACCAACAAGCAGATACTCGAACAGACCACCACCCAAATATATATGGGTACGGAAGGATCAGGTACAGAGTCAAAAAAGGTCTACAAGCGCTTCGAAGAAAGAAACGGACATCACCAAATCAGCTACAAAGAACAACAAACGAAGAGAACCAGTACCAGTGTGGATTGCCAAGCCCCTGCTTGAAGCTCAACGATCTCGACATCAGATATGGATTCCCCAAAAGGTCTTAAAAGCAGCTAAACAGAATGTGAAGACCAAGGCGGAAACGCCACAGGAGACGAGGCAAAGGCCAGCACCACCAGAGAATCATCAGAAAAGATCACAAAGCAATGTCAAATTCCATCGGACTATGGATAAGGCAAATGGAACACCAACAACTACGCGAATCAAGAAAACCCAACAACCTCTCTCAGTGTTCTCAAAATGGGTGTGGAAACCAAAGCAACCACAAGGAGCAACTGATCAAGGAGAGAGAGCACCTACTTGCACTCATGAAGTACACAATGCACCTAAAGTATGCATAATAGGGCAACATTACACGACCACGCATTTGGCACAGAATACTCCAAACAAGATTAGTGGTGCACATTCTCCCAATGAGAATAGAACTTAGCCTCATTCTAATAGGAATGGACATAGTAGGTATATAAATAAACGCTTCGGCTACACTAACTTTTATCTTCTTTCAGGAAAATTATAAAAAAGTGGTAAGAGATCTCACTCAGGGACTAGTGGAAGAAAACGGAGTGAAGTGCGACAATAATCATGATATTGCACTACACTGTTGCAAAGTTGCATGTCAAGCTAATGCACTTCTCCTTGTAAGTGCAGATGGCTTCTGAAGACTCTGAAGCTACGATCCAAGAGGAGGTCCAGGAATTTCCTCCTCAATGTCTTACGAAAGCAAAAGGACATTGGTTCAGAGATGAGCAGCCGGTTGAGGAGTATCTCTTCTTGGCCAACATAAAGATCATGGACACAGAGCATCATTTTCCGATCATGTCCCAGGACTTTAAGGTTTTACATGGACTGCCTTCCACGATCGACATCATGAAGAAAGCAGGAATTCATAAGTATTTTGAACTACCTATCTATAAACCGGACTTCCAACGTTGTACACAAGTCATGAACACCCTTCGACCAGCACTACATGATCCATTGGCACCAGAAGCCACTGTGATGGACAAGAATGGAGAATGGGTGGTGATTCAGTTTTCCCATGATTTAATCAAAGAAGCATTTGGATGGGAAAAGGATGGTGTCAACACGGTCAAGGAAGAGAGTCGTGGTGCAAAAACAAGAACCTTCGTAGACATTAATAGGGTGGACATCGAAGAAGAAGTCAGATTGATTCACCAACATTTCTGCTTCCCGAGTATGAACAGATACACGGCACCTCAAAAAATCATTGTGCAATTATTGTCTCATGCCATAAAACAGATCGGCAATCAGGTAAACCTTACACCCTATGTGCAAGAAAGATTGTTCGAGGCGAAGAAGAAATGGGAAAATAAGAAATTCCTCAATGGAACGACGGCCCTAACCATCATGATTTACCATGCATTGGGCATGCGAGAGTACTTACAAGAGATGCCATCTTCGATGGAGTTGGCTCAATTTGTTAAAGCAGCCACTGTACCGAAACAGAAGAAAGGTGCAAAGATCGTAGAAGAAGCAGAAACAAGCTCGCAACCCAGAATGAGAGGCACAAAAAGACTCAGAGAACTCGAGTTACAGGAAGAGGACACACAAATTCGGAAGAGGGTCCATGTTCTTCCTAAGGCCACCATTGAGAAAAGAAAAGAAATAACGGAAAAAGACTTGACAGAAGCTCTCGAAGAGACTCATCAATATACAAAAGGGCAAGTTAATTTGCCAGTGCAAGGTCACCACTATAAGCAATCACAACAAGCAACAGACCAGAAAGCCAAGCTCACAAAAGTCCATAGATATAAAGAAATAGGCTTGGATAATTCTAGTTCGGTCTCGGAGAAACAAGAAGAACCAGACAATTCATTGCTTAATGTCGATATTCAAAGTGAATCAAAAGATGATGGACATTGGGATGAATTAAATGAAGTGGACTATGGCGCAACCCAAGACGGCCACAAAGAACAGGATCAGACAAAAGAGGTAGACACATATGCTACTAAACAGCCGGAAGAAGAAGAAAGGCAACAACCTGTTCTACCAAAAGACGCCTCCGCTACCCATATCAAAGAAGGTAAATCTGATGATGAGGAACAATTAGTGCTATCAGAGGATAAGCCTCAAGAAGAAGGACATGACGAAGAACCCTTCACTCCACTTAGGGTTGTGGCAGAACCATCCCCCCTGGACGTCACATTTCAAGGAAGTGCCACGAAATCTAAGGATCAAGGTAAAAACAACGAAGAATTGAATGTACAACTACAAGTCCGACAACCACATAATGAAACTATTCATGTGGAAAAAGGGAACGATGTACACACAGGAGAAACCCCAAGTATACCACGGACATGGCTAAACGTCGATATAGCTCAGCTCAAGCCTGTGGTGCAGGATATGATTCGAACTGCACTAGACACTCAACAGTTAATGCTTGATGCTGATGAAGATTACGATCAGGCCATGCGTGAAAAGCAGGAGCTTCAAAAAGAAGGTGTGGATCTGGCTAATAGGTTATCAAAAGCCGAAGCTCAAGCCTTGAAGAAACACGAGGAAATAAAGAAGACCAAAACACAATGCCAGATATTAGAAAAGGAAAATGCCCAACTAAAAGAACAAATCTTGGAGCTCACGAAGAAATTAGATATGACAGAAAAAGAGAAGACAAGGATCAACGCTCGTGGTAAAATACTCGAATCACAGCTCAAGGTGAGTATGGAGGAAGCGGAAAATTTAAGGAACAGGAACAAGGAACTCATGACCGCTCTCCTCAATGATCAACCACCAGCAGAAACTAATCATTCAACGGAGGACATAAAAGAACTGGAAGAAAAGATCACCAAGATGGCAGATCAGCTCAAACAGGAGCAAGACACCATTGCTGATTGGGAAAAAAGGTATATGCATGACACTGCAGCTCTACGCAAGAAATGGAAAAAAGCTGAAAATGATTATTTCAGACAGTGCAAAGAAGACACAGATCACATGAATATAGTTGCTCAAGAATTGATCAAACATCAGGAGACGATTGCCAAGGCGGAAGCAGAATTAAAGAATAAAAATGACATCATTAAACAGCTGCAGGAGCAGATCGAGCTAAAAGAGAAACAAGGGACACCAGTAGTTCCTCCAGAAACTACGGCTACTGTGGAGGAAGAGGTACGTCCTCTCTCTCCCCCCTTGTATCATTCTCCAATAAGGGCGGAAAAGGAGGTTCCACTAGAACCTAACACACGCGACATTGCAGAATTGAGCAGACCAGAAAGGGCACTACTGGTGTCCCAGCTCACTGCTGATTTTGAAGATCAGATAATTCAGATAATGAAAGAGGCTCAGATTGAGCATAAACAATTAGATCAAATTTTGAAGCCATTCAACGTACCATACGGCCTACTTAAAGAACAGACGCGGCAGTATATAAAATCTGCAACGAATAAAGATCCGGACCACAACCTTCAATTCAAAAAAGACACTTTCAATTACACTCAAGAGGAGTTCGAGAAAGCAGATCCGATATGGAGACGAAAGCTTTTGGAAAAGAATCCTACATTGCGGGTACAGTGGGAAGCATCTCCATATGCACTTCAAGTCAATCCATCTTTTTGTCCTGTACCCCGCAGACGCTCTTGGACGCAATTTTGGGAAGGACAGCGCCAAGGCAATATTAATAACCAGTGGCTCAATTATCCATTACTACCTAGTCCGCCACATAACTACCTACCGACAGAAGAATATATGGTCAAAACAATGGAATTTTGGATTGCAAGATATGCTACAGTCCCGGACTTAGCTGTTAAGATGACCAACAAAATATTCAGCATGCTTATTACAGTTTTGAAGGTGTTCCAGCATGCTAAGTACACATTTTTAAATTTCATCGGCATTACGCAGGGCTCAGAAGCATTAATTTTTGATTTATCTACTATTCCCAGCCGACTAACTATCATGGCATATTATTCTCGTCTCATGTTTTTGCCATCGACGTATATGCAGACGTTTGAAGAAGCATTCTTCACAGGCTTCTTTGAAATTGATTCAGAAATTTTTGTGAAGATGACTTCAAATTTAAATGCAAGACTGGTGGCCTATGAAACTAGCTTTTTCGCTGATCACAGACAGGCGCCAGAAGACGGAGTGAAGTCAAAGCAATGGAAGGAATTTATGATATGTCATGCAAATCTGCTGAACCAACGAGAGCAAACCGCCATCCAAACATACACGCGTCGCCTCAGAAAGCCTGTCGAGGACGACAGAGTTCAGGAGGAGGGACGTGTAGAGGGACAATCAAGCAAGAAGAAAAGAAGAAGAAGATCAAAGTCCAAACCTATGCATTAAGAAGAGAAAAAGAACATATATCTGCAGGAAGCCCCGCAGGGGCGCAACACCCATCTCTGCACAGAGCCCCGCAGGGGCACGCACCAGGCTACAAAGCTAAACCCCAGGGTCCCGAGTAGTGGACTTTTCAAACATCAAAGTAGGACCAAAAGTTAGAAAGGGGTAGAGGCTGAAAAGTTGAAGAGGGTGACTAAGAACAGCACATTCCTAGTCACTGGTGGCGTGCGTGGCAACCCGAGTCAACAGGCAAGACAACTACATCAGGCTCTCGAGTTGTAGAGCTTGAATCAAGAAGGCCATCGAATCTGCATGTCTGTTTAACTGCAGACAACACTGACCAAGGGGAGCGTGCAGTGGAAAAGCTGAAGCGCCTCTAAAACGTAATGCAAGATCAAGAAGTAGACAACACTACCCTCGGGACGCGTTCGTGAAGCAAAGTCTGTCAAGGGACGACAGAGACGAAGAAGGGGAGAGTGTTGCAGAGCTAAAGAGCGCAGAAAGCAGAGAAAAAAGACGGGCCCCAAAATTTTCCGATTTGGACACACAACTTTTGTAACATAACCACCTTGTACATATTTTCCATTGTAAATGCACTAGAGGAGTCCTCTAGATGCCTCCCCTTAGAAGATTAGTGAATTACCCATGTATATTAGTAGGAAGTTAGCAATTTAGTGAATAAAGTGCCGGTCTCTTGTGTGAAAGGACCAAACTTAGGGCACTAGTATATAAGTCAAAAGTGACTCATTGTAAAGGACTTCTTGTCATTGTGAAGAAGAGCACTTCTGAAATTTCGAGTTTGCCTCTTTCTTGCTGATTTTGATCTTCATTTTGCTCATGTATGTGTGTGTGATGCTTGAAATGCAAGTGTAGGACTGTTGACTACCCCTTCCCCCTTGTTTTGAGTGGCTGTAGTGCGTGCGTAAGCTAGGAGAAGCAAAAACGCGGGTGTTAGTAGTTCCCGTAATTCACTGTTTCTGCCATAACTTGCAGCAGAATGGTCAGAATTGAGTGAAACTACCACCGTTGGATTCGTCTCGTCGAGAGCTTCGAAACGAGTACCCTATTGTCTATGTTCGGAGTTCTGGGCTGGGAGAAAACCTCAAAAAACCAAAACTGCTGAAAAGAGGCTTGCGGCAACACTTCCAGTTTTTTCAGTAGGTGTGGGTAGTATTAGTCTTTTCTCATGCTTGGATAGTTAACTCACTTCATTTTCTATCACGTGTGCAAATGTCTTCATACACTTGGTAAGTCACTCCTTGGATTGATAATTAAATGTGTGCAAAGGACTCCACTATATGCACTTGTATGGCAATCGAGGTTTAGTCTCATTGGTACAAGTCCTTGAGTCATTGCGGCTCAAGTACACACATATATATATATATATATATATATATATATATATATATATATATATATATATATATATATATATATATATATATATATATATATATATATATATATATATATATATATATATATATATATATATATACACACACACACTTACTCACACACATGTAAACTTAAAAAAATAAAATAGTACATATATATTCACACACAATCATGTAAACACATGCACATTATTATACAACAATGCACGTTTACATAGAGATACACACCATTTATGCACATGTATGAACACATTGTATGAGAACATATACAATGCACATTGACATGGAGATACACACCATTTATGCACATGTATGGACACATTGTATGAGAACATCTACAATGCACATTTATATAGAGATACAGACCATTTATGCACATCTATGGACACATTGTATGACAACATTCACATATGCACTTTCCATTGATGCTCTCTCTTAGCACTCACATTCAAGGCAAAAACACATACATGCTAGCATTTTATGCATGTACAAATGGTAAATGCAATAAGAAACAAATCACCAACTAATCATGAAGTGTTAATTGGATGAGAAACCCAACCATGGAATGCAATTGTTGGGTTATAGGGTGTGCACAAAATTTCTCTTGTGCATAGGAACCCTCTTTCACTCATGAAAATACCCTTTCTATGTATATTGGAGGCTTGCACATGAGAACAACCTCTTAAACTCCTTTTTTATAATTCTCCAATACTACAGTATGGAGGCATGTAAATAAAACATCTTTTTGCAAGAAATAGGCAAATAGCCACGTAGAAATCCCTTGCATGCATCTCCTTAGGGTTTGCTTGTTTGAAAGGAATCTTGGAAAATCTCCTAAAAATATGTTAGTTAAGCACATGCTCCCTTTTTGACTAGTCATAGGAGCACATGAGGAAAAGAGCTTAGCTTATGAATATAGAAGCTCATTTTTGGGAAAGGGACGTTTTGGTTAGACGTGAGCTCCATGTACATATCGTTTAGAAATGAATGGAAGAACTCTTTTACTCTTAGACTATGTGCACTTGTGTATTTTGTCTTTGAGTATGAGAGTGAGGTGTGCGTGCATGATTGTCTCTCCTTTGTGCTTGTATTTTCCATTTGTGGACAAGGATCCTTGATGACCTTCCTCTCCATGTTCTCAAGGGTTTGTGGCATAGCTTGGAGCTGATGGCCAATGGTTTGAGCATGTTGGAGGGTAGGTTGGATGAAACGAGAGTCTTCCTTGAGCTTTCCCATTGCTTCCATGCAAGGTGGTGTGGTTCTTGGCTCCCCTTGGGTATACTACAACAAAAATTTTGGCACCATTGCTGGGGAGAACGGACTTTCATCACTTGGAGATCTCACACCCTTCCTTTGGACCATTCGCTCCCTATTTCTTTGTTTTTGTAGGGTAGTTTTAGTTCATTTTTCTTGTTGCACAAGAACACCCTCTTACCCCTTCTTCTCTTTCACTCTCACACATACACACACCTCTACACACACTCACATGGGCATCACTCTCCACCACTATCATTTCTTGTTTTGAGTGGCTATCTTGAAAATGGGGGTGGGTAGTACCCCTCTCTAGCCCTTCCCTCTCTTCTTGTTTCCAAGTAAACACCGAAAAGTGGGAAATTTTAATGGATTGGTTAATTAAAACCTTTCATGATTTTTTTCTCTCTCACACCTTTGAATCCGTCAAGCAATTTTTAATTACTCTAATATTTGCAAAACCAATTCTGAAAAACCTTCAAAGAGGAGGATTTATTAATCATGAAGTGAAATCCCGTTAGTTCTCCATTTTGGTGAGAGAAATGAAGACATCTACACACCAATAGTGCATGTGTACCAAGTGCACTAAAGAGCAATGTAGATGTGGTTCTTTTAATGCAAATCTTTACTTTTTGAGTAGTGAGCACCAATTCTTGATGTGAACTGAGTGAGTTTGGAGAAGGGTCTTCCCATGTGACTACTTTAAGAGAGAGTGACCAAGAAGATTCACAAGCATGTTATATATGAAATAAGCTCATTCTTGCACAAATTACAAAATATAGGGCACATCCAAAACCACCATGAAGACCGATTCCTCCAATTACTTTGTTTTGGAGGGAGATTTAGGCATCAACCCCATATGGGGAAGTCACAATGAGCTCCCCCCAAAGATACACAGTGAATTCAAGAAACAACAAAAGGTACATGTATCAATTGAGATCTTTATGAAAGGGGGGTAGACACTTCACTAGAACTAGAAAACACTTATTGTGTTTATGAGAGCTATCATTTGATTCCCCCCAATCCCTTTTGGATGACAACAAGAGAAAAATACATAAACCTACATCATAGGCTAGATGATCACAACTCGAATCTTGGAGTTTTCATACATGAATGATTCAAGTGCATTCCAAGTTTCTTGTGATGTCTTACAATTTCTAATATGTGGGAGTAAGAAATCAGAAACTGAGTTGAGAAGGTATGACCTGGCCTATGCATCCTTTGAGCACCATGTTGATAATCTTTCTTGTTCTTCTTGAGTGGGTTGCCCTTTGCTTCTAAGTATTGGCATTGACTCATCTCCAGATACGTAACCATAAAGATTTCTATCTTGTAGATATGCTTCCATTCTAATAGACCAAGCAAAGTAATTACCTCGATCCAATTTGTCAATTGATGATGGGAATCCATCTCCCATGTTGAGTTAATGATTGCTCTGATACTACTGTGAGGAGATGGTTGGATACACTCCAGAAATGAGCTCGTGTTGCACAAATCCTGCTCTACACCTGCCAATGTTACTTCAGATTACCTTAGTAGACACCTTTAGCTTCCCAAATATGCATTTGGACCCATAATATGCATTTGGACCCATAATATGCTTTGGAGCATCACCTTCAAAATATTTGCATCAAAACAGACTACTTCCAATGTTGAAGAGTTGCAAAACTTGCAATTTATGATCTGTAACTTGCTCAGTGTTTCATTCAGTGCTTACTCATTGATTACAATTGACTCAAGAGATTTTAGTTATATATAATTGGACCCCTAAGCTCGCTACAGGAAGTTATTTCACTAATTTAGGATGAGTATATGCTGAGAAATAATCCTAAGAAGTTAGGGGTGTAATCTTGACATTTTAGGAGGATGACATGCAATAGACATAGGCAAAATGTAATGAACATTTCTTGTTGATCTCTGAACCAAATGAAGTGAAAATTGATAGCATAGAGCTAGAAATTCTAAGCTACATGTACCAAGTTGAATCACAATAAAAGAATAAGTATACACAGAGAACTCCTCAAACCAAACGCACTGAAAATGAGAGTCTAGCAGCTGATGATAGTGAATATGAGATAGTTGCATAATCGGAAACAAATGTATAATGTATTGAATGTATGATACAAAGGAGATGGTGTAGGATTACTCAAACATGTGTGGGCTAAGTGTGACCACAATCTTGAAGCTCAATGTGTCCTTGACCTGCTCACTTTCTCACGACTAAAGTCATGAGTTTTTATAAGTGAATTCAAATTTGAATTTGGAATCTGCCACGTAAAAGTGATCCTATCTTTTAGGCTCCTAATTAATTTGATTCCAATCACTTGGTTTTTGTGAATTACAACTCGTAAAGCTACGAGATTCTCTCAAACTTTTCCTTTTACATTTATCTTGGGTTAAACTCAAGATAGTTACAAGAGGTGTCCACGTATGACTTATGAACATTCAAGTGCAAGATATGAAGTAGACCTTTGGACTTTTGGTCAAACATCAAGGCTTGCCAAAGGTACCAACAAAATAGGTAACATATATCATCATTATAAAGAAGCCCATGAATATGACAAACAAAAAAAAGATAGGCATAGTCGAATGACAAACATGGTCTACATCACGACAGCAGATACGCAAACTGAATTGGATTTCCATGAGTTTCAAGGATCTTATGAAGGAGATCAAAAGTATGTGTGTACTAGAATTGATCATGAGTGTGAGTGCAAGAACAAACACTTGCATGAGCAGGTCAATGGTTTGGATATACACAAGGTGGAAATGTATGAACATTCTTCATGTGATTTTGACACCATCATTGAATAATTCCATGTCAATAGTATGCAAGAAGATATAAATGAGCATGACACATACATGATGAAATGAAATGAATACTTGTAATACTCAAGGTGGTGAAATTTCTGATTTTATGCAAGAATAACCTTGCATGATTACAAGCAATGCAATTTTTAGAAATCTAGCAAGCCCAGTGCGTGAATCAATGCTAAAGTCAAGTGCTATATTACTTCATCTTCGGTAAAGACTCCAATCACTTTCCCACAAAATTTTCAGTTCCAGATTCCATCTAACTTGATGGAGAAAAGTTAGGTGTCTTTGAGGCATCATTTGACTTCAAAAAGTACATCAACTTTGAGTATTATATAAGTAAGAGATTGGAACAAAGTTGTGGCCATCCTTTAGCATATTTTGGACACTTGTAGGCTCTCATTATGAGTGTATAGTTGAATTCTAAGCTAGCACCTAGCTAATCTAGCCCTTTTCTTGTTGGAATCCTTGCATAGGTAGGAATCTTTGATCACCTATATCTCATTGTGTAGTTGTTTGTTTCATGAGCAACATAGCTAATCTTGTTGCTATTTTTGTAAGTTTTTTTTTAGTATAATCTTAGTCGCAAGTGCTCATTATCATTGAGTACATTGAGCTTGAAACATTACTAGTCTATCTCTTCATATTTCCAAGTATATGTGTGTGAAGAAGGACACATGGGCACAAGCTACCTATTACAATAGTTACTAGTTTGTCTTGTGCAAGGAAGTTTACATAGCTGAAATTCTACAAATTGAGTGATCTATGGATTTTTGGAAATATTATAGAGTCTATTTTCACTGTAAAAAGTTTTAGAGGCTCAATTCTCTATTCTAGAGAGCAATTCAATTTTTGGGTGATTGTGGTAGTCATTAGATTAGTCTTAGGAAGGGCCAATCATTCTTATGCTGCAATTAGGAGTATATATATTCTATTGTTATACTTATGTATTCCTTGAGTAGCTTTGATGTGAACCTTTTCCCTATACATGGGCACTTTTTACTCTATTGCTAGCTAGAGGTTGTTTTCCCCATGTTGCCACATACATGATTCACTCATATGTGGTGGTACTTTGTACTTAGGGATATTATTCAGCTCTTACTTCAATTCTATTCATTGTCAATAGAGAGATTTATTCCATCTTCTCTCTGTGTTTTTCTATGTTTTTGCTCCTTGTGTGTGCTTCTAGTGTGTCTCTCGCACATCTACACACATCCAACAGTGGTATCACTCCAAGTTCAACTCATTCTCAAGTTTTGGTTTTTTTGCATCATGGAATGCGCACACTTTTGATAGTGAAAATTGATGTCAGAGCATATAATAATGATTTTTAGTAGCCAAAAAACATTTCCATCAGTTGCACTCAAGTTTTACCCCTATTTTGAAGCCATTCGTGTAGTCTGAATCGCTATTAGAGTGACGAATTGTGAGTTGAAATTTCAACACTCATTTTAGCTTTCATTGAAGTAAAGATTTTGTCACATTCTTGTTTGTTAATGAAATGGTGGGAAGTAATGACTTTTTTGGCATGCTTCAAGCTGGAGATAAGCTTGATGGGGCCAACTATCCAATGTGGTCTTTCATGATGAAACATGTTCTTGTTGCGAGAAAACTATGGAACATAGTGGCATATGTAGATCGAAGATCCCCATGTTCTTCTACTTCACAATCTATTATCATAGATGGAGCTTCTTCTTGTAGTAAAATCGTTATTCCTTCTCCACCTACATAAGAGCAACTTAGATGGGATGGAAAAGATTCTCAAGCTCATGCATTGATTGCACTTTTTGTGAAGTTTCATATAGTTCCACACATCTGATCATGTTCTATATCAAGATACGCATGGGACACTCTTGCTTTTTTGTATGCCGTGTGTAATGACACACGTCTTGCATACTTGAGGATGTATATATAGCTGAAAATGAGTATATGGATGTGTATGTTACACACATCAAGCAATTGGAAGAGCAATTAGCAAACATGAATGCGATTATTTTGGATGCATCACTCATCTCTATATTGTTGAAAGGATTACCAGAATATTTTCAAAGCTTTTCCACTAGACTTTGTCTGGCCACAAAAGGCAATCGCAATATGTATGTATTTGATGAGATTGTGTCTCTTCTTTTGTAGAAAGAGCAATCTAGAGTGAATAGGAGTGGTTTGATTGTGGGAACACAAGCACTTGCTATCTTACAAAAAGGGAAAACCAAGTATGGTTCAGCTTTGGGTTCATCAAAACCAAAGCTTCAACCTTCCTCTTCCACTCATTCATCTAATGATGTTGATTTGCAAAAGACGAACAGAACCAAATATTGCTAGAAGGTTGGTTATACTATTGATGAGTGTAGAAAGCTTGCTAAGCACAATGAAAAGAAGAAGGAATTTGGCATGTCTGTTGCTAAAAATTCTTCAAATGCAAAGAATGATGAAGCCAACATGGCTCAAGTTTTTTGGGCATTTTTTTTTTCCTTCTCAATCAGACTTTTTTTGTTGTTACATGTCACTATGATGCATCATTGCATTCTAAATGTATGGTTGTGAGTCACGTTGATTTGGATTGGTTCTTTGATATTAGTTCTTCAAAGCACATAGCTTCATGCAAAAGGTTTTTTGCATCTTTGAAAGATGCACCCAAAAGAGGACACGTGATGTGTGCAAAAATGCTTCTTATCCTATCATTGGAGTAGGAGAAATTGAGCTTATGGCTATAAATGGAGGTGTGATTCTTTTGGAAAATGCATTGTATGTACTGGATATCAAGAAGAACTTAGTTTCAGTTCCATTGATTGCCAAATTTGGACTTCATGTACACTTTGTTGATGATAAGTGTATGGTTCATGATGTTCGGTACATTATGTAATGGTTTCTATCACTTGAATACGTAGAAGAGGTCTGGGCTCAAATGCCTTGGTTGCTCATACTTCTCCCATGACTGAAATGGAGCTTTCGCATGCTCATTTTGGTCACTTGAATTTCAATAATTTGCTTCACTTGCAAAAGAAGGACATGATCATTTACTTTCCAACACTCGAGTCCATTGAAAAGCATGCATGTGAAGGTTGCATTCTTGAAAAAATGCATTGTGCTTCTCTTCCAAAAGATATTCATACACACACTATAAGAAAATTGTAGCTTGTTCATAGTGATGTATGTGGTCCCATTAGGACTCCATTTTTTGGGAAGCATGTATATTTTGTTACCTTCATTCATGATGCTACGCGCCATATATGGATGTATCCTAAGAAAGTAGAGATAGAGGTATTTTCTTGCTTCAAAGTATTTTTAGCTATGGCTGAAAACTTTTCTTCAAACAAGCTTTTGACTCTTATACACCTCAACAAAATGGTGTCTTTGAGCATAAAAGTATAAAACTTCTTCAAATGGCATGATGTATGGTTAAAGGAGAGCACCTTCCTAACACGTTTTGAATTGAAGCAATCATGTGTGAAAACTATATGTTGAATCACTACCTTACAAACAAATTGAGATTCATCACTCCTTATGAGTCTTGGAATGTACATAAACCTATGGTTATTCATATGTGTGTGTTTGGTTGTTTAGCGTATGCTCTTTTGCCATCACAACAACATCACAAACTTGATGGCAAGGAAAATAAATGTATATTTGTTGGTTATAGTGATAAAATTAAGGGATATAATTTATATCATCCATTAAAGAACACAATTATTGTGAGTCACGATGTGGTATTTGCTAAAAATTCACTTTTCCCTCTAGTTGAATGTAAAAAACAGCCAACAATTAGCTCACAAGATGTGTTTGATACACTCATGCCTTTGTTACAAAGTGGTGCACTTGACTATGTCATGTAGAAAAACCAATTGAGGCTCAAAGGGATGAAAAATTCTAGAAAAATAGATCTGAAAATGTAGAGAATTTCCAACCAAACATGGCTAAAAGTTTTCATCCAAAAGTAATCAGAACTATTGGGAATTTTCAACCACATATGGTTGAACATTTGCAACAAAATATAACTAAAAAGCAACATGAAATTCAACCCACATATGATATACATGTTGATGATGCATTACATAATGATGTGCATTTCTATCAAGAGTGGACAAAGTATGCTAAAGGGGCTGAAAAAAACTTTACAAGACAACAATTTGAGTGCACCTTTACTTGGTCGAACAAGATCAATCTCTCGCCATGCATCAATTAATTTTGTGGATTATTCTCTTATTTCCATAACATGTAATGAAGAGCCACTTACGTTTGAAGATGCATTGCAATGATCCATAATGGAGAGTGCTATGCAATAAAAAATGGATTCTATACATAGGAATGAGACTTGATAGAAGATTAAAAGAAAGTTAGATGGTAGCATTGATAGCTACAAAGCTAGATTGGTTGCCAAAGGATATGCACAACAATATGGCATCAATTATGAGAAAAATTTTGCACCTACTTCATGCATGACTTCCATTCATACGTGGTTGCATTGGATGGCCAACGAGGTTGGAAAGTACATTAGCTGGACATAAAGACAACTTTTTCTTGAATGGTGATTTGCAAGAAGAGGTTTATGTGAAGTGACATCCTGATTTGCATGAAAGGGCAAGAGCATATGTTTGTCACTGGCATAAAGCCTTGTATGGTCCCAAGCAAGCTCCATGTGCATGGTATGAGAAAATCCATAAGCACTTAATTTATCTTGGCTTCACATGTAGTCCGATTGAAAGCACATTTTATGTACACAAAGATGGGGCTGATCTTATAGTGCTTGTTCTTTATGTTGATGACATACTCTTGAGTGGGTCATGTGATGGAAAATTTAACATCCTTATGGCTGATTTGTAGCATAATTTTGATGTCACTTATTTTGGTCTTTTGAGCTACTATCTTGACATCTAGTTTCTATCCCTTGATGGGGGAATTGTTATGCATCAAGCAAACTATGTCAAAAAACTACTTCAGTGTTTTGAGTTTGAGAATCGCAAGACACTTTCTACACCAGCCAAGACAAGATTTAGGTTCTCAGTTGACGATTCTAGTGATGCATTTGAAACTTCTCTTTATCAACAAGTTGTAGGATGTCTTACATATGCATGCACCACAAGGTCAAATATATCATATGCAATTTCCCTGTTGAGTCGATTCATGCATAGCCCTAGCACTAAGCATTGGCAAGCAGTGAAACGTGTGTTTAGATATCTCAAAGGCACTTCGAGCTAAGGTCTCTTTTATGATAGAGGTATTCAGCCATGCTTGCATGCTTTTATAGGTAGTGATTGAGCTAGGTGTTATGATACTCATGTGTCCACTAGTGGTAATTGCTTTTTCCTTGGAGATTCATGCATATCTTGCTTAAGTAAGAAGAAACCTATAGTGATGACATCAAGTTGTGAAGTTGAGTACAAGGTAGTTTTCAAAGCTATAGTGAAGTGTATATGGCTGACATGCCTATTGATGGATCTTTGCACGGAGATTGATGCTGCTACATATATTCTCACTGATAGTCAAAGTGCATTGGTTATTGCACAAAACCTAGTGTTTCATGCACTGTCCAAACATATTGATGTGCATTATCACTATCCGAGAGAGTGCCTTCATGTAGGAGATATTGATTTGGTATATGTGCCTACACAAGATAATGTGGTAGACATATTCACCAAAGCTCTTCCATAGGAAAAGTTTGAAGTTTTTGCCAAAGATGATCTATCACTTCATGTATGTGTTCACATGATTTCCTCTAGGGGGTTTGTTACACTTATATTTTTCTTGAGTAGATTTGATGTGAAACTTTTCCCTATACATGAGCACTTTTTACTCTAGTCCTCGCTAGAGGTTTTTATCCCATGACATGATTCACTCATATGTGGTGGTACTTTGTACCTAGGAATATTATTCAAATCTTACTTTAGTTATGTTTATCATTAATAGAGAGCTCTATTCTAGCCATCCATCTTCTCCATGGGTTTTGCTGCATTTGTGCTCCTTGTGTGTGCTTCTCGTGTGTCTCTCACACTTCTACACACACCCAAGATCCATAAGTGGTGTTAGAGATCAACATTGAGCATTGGGGACACCACAAAGAGATTGAAGGGTCTTGAGAGCCAAGTATTGAAGGAAAAACTAGGAATATTTGAAGAAGGATTTGAAGCAAGGTGGAGCTTCTATCATCACCAAAATGTTCAAGACAAGTGGAGGTTCTTGTGGGAAGGCAAAACTTCATTATTCCTCACATATATCACAACCAAATGAGGGATTACAAGCCACTATATAGTCACATACACAATGAGAGACTATAATATTTAGATTGAGAAGCTTGAAAAGATTAGCTACCAACCTTGGAAGCTTAGAATCTCTAACATCCTCATGAGAGAGGGCTTGTGGGGATTGCTTATTAGTACTGAGGTGAAGCCATACATAGATCCACATACACCTACTAAAAATAAGAGGAGAGCCACTAGAGGGTGGGAAGAAAGGTATCGAAGATTAATATATATATTATCTCAATACAGAAGCAACTCGATGATAGGTCATATCCAAGACCTAGATACATCTAAAAAGGTTTGGGAGTCTTTAGAAATGTTGTATTATACCTCTACAAAGGCTAGGAAAATTCAGCTTAAAAATGAGCTCAACAAACCTTAGAATGTCATCAAATTAGAGCATTAATGACTTCATACTCAGAGTAAAAGAGATTTATGATGCACTTGGTTCAATATAATGTGTCATAGATGACAATGACCTAGTTTCCCACACATGTGATGGGCTTAGGGAAGATGAAAAATGGAAGGCATTCACAACCATTGTGTATGTAAAGGACTCATTGCCTAGTTTTGAGCAACTTAATTCTCTTATGGTGATTAAGAATCTCAACCATGGAGACGACATCAAAGGGTAACCAAGATCAACTCTTCTTCATAGGCAAAGAAGGAAGAGGCAAAGGCAACAGAGGTGGTTCAAGAGGAAGAGGTAGAAGCAACTACCTACAAGGTAGCCAAATCTACCAAGGGAGTTCACCAAGCTAACATGAAAGTTAATCATCAAGAGGAAGAGGAAAAGGCAGAAATAGAGGAGAAACATATGGAGGAAAAGGCTACTCCAATTCAAATGGATGCTTCAATTGTGGGAAGCAAGGACACTATGCCAAAAATTGTTGGAAAAGCAAGGTGGGAAAGTTACAAAGGGCAAGGTAACTATGCTAACTCCTCAAAAAATCTAGAATGCAAGGATTTTTTAGATATGAAGCATAGCAGTGAAGGTGAACCACATGATGAGGTGTGGTATATAGATAGTGGTTGCAATAACCACATGTCAAGTAGAGAGGAGTGCATGAAATACAACAAACCACAGAGGTGAAGCTTGAAGGAAAACACAAAGCAAGAGGATTATATAAGGTATTGCATGTTCCTACTATTGCAAACAATGTAATCTCTATTGGACAGATGGTTGAAAGTGGATATCACGTAAACTTCAACCACAAAGGATGCTTTATTGAATGCCCAAGAAATGGACATAAACTGATAGCCAAGGGAAAGATGGAAGGAAGGTTGTTCACTCTTTACATTGGCAAAGGGCAAAGAAACAAGGCAATGTTCATAACCTATGGATACAATAAGATTGTAGACTTGGATTTGTGGCATAAAAGGTGTGGTCACATCAACATTGAAAGTTTCAAAGACATGGAGAAGAGGAAATTGGTAAGAGGATCTCCACATTTTTCATTACAAATGGTGCATAAGATGTTTGAAGCTTGTCAACAAGGCAAGTCTATTAGGAAGCCCTTAAGAATAATGGATATGTAGCACATGGTGTTGTTGGAGTTTGACGTCTACAGAAGCACCCAAACAACACAAGGAAGAAGAAGAGGCTTGATGCACAACACCCAATACTGAATGTATTACCAAGAGAATGTACAAAGATATGACACATTAGGGTTATAGGCGTATATACAAGCGGGGGGAAAAAAACTCCTAAAGAGTAAAAAAAGTTCCTCAATGGTCCTAGTGTGTTCACACACATCACTACCTAAATATATCAGCAAATCCCTTTTGAGATTGATGCAGTGAACAAGGAAATGACACTCTTGTATAAGGAAGTGGCAAGCTATGTGGAATCAATCCAGAAAAGGAAGTACGCTCAAAGCTTGCCACTTCCTTTGGACACATGCGTTGATAGACTCGTTCATTAGAGTATTTATAGGTATTTTTTATTAAGTCTTAAATAGCATGAGAACAGTGCTTCAAAAAGCATGCGTTTACAAAAAATTTGCTTTATTTACAAAATCATCGCTTTCTAAGCAATCTACTATTTTTAGAAAAACCTCACTTTCTAAATCAATCTATTATTTTTACAAAAAATAACTAAAATACTATCTTCTAAATATTCTTCTAGTGTCTTCAAAAATATCTAAATAAGTCCACGTGTGTTCACACCCTCATGAGTCTTCACCTACTAAATCAAAACACAAATCAGATTAAAAACCTCAAGACATTAACATCCATATAACATCCCATTATTCCATAAAGTATAACAAAGCATGCAAATGATGTGCTTCTGGTCATTGTTGTCTATGTTGATGAGATGTTGCTCATTGGTCCTCATGAGAAGCATATTGATGATTTTAAGGCTGATTTGCATGCTTCATTTGAGATGCCAAATTTGGCACATTTGCATCATTATTTGTGCATTCAGCTTATGCAAGCTGATGGTGGAATAGCTTCGTGTCAAACAAAATATATTGACACATTATTGCAGTGTTTTGGCCTTGAAGACTGCAAACCTGTTGCCACTCCTATGGAGATAGGTTTACGATTATGTCTTCATGATGTTGGAGATGCATTTGATGTTATTCTCTATCAGCAAGCTTTGAGCGTTGATAGACTCGTTCATTAGAGTATGTGGGGGAGATTGTACCCAATCTAGCGTTAAGTCTCTTGTCTCTTTCTATTATGTCTATGCTTTTGTGAGATCTCATTTATGTACTATCATGTGCATATGTGTGTCTGCAAGATCCAATCAACTGTGGTATCAAAGCCAAGGCGGATCTACAGAGGTGATTTCTCGATATCCGATTGTGATTTGCGATGTTCGTTCACGATTGGGCATCCATTGGATAGTCAGATGTAGGTTTTTGATTATCAAGTTTGTTTGTTTTTGGTTCATCGATATGTTTTTTGGAATTTTTCTGAATTAGTTATTGTACATTGTGCTCACGGTGACACTGCATTCATATGACATTGTGCTCACTGTGCTCACTATGCTCACTATCCGCACTGTGCTCACTGCACTCCCTATACTTCAAGGCCATTATCACCACTCAAGAACAAGGCACACAGTCCAAGATTGGTGTGAAAATTTTTCAATTTTTGCGATTCAATGGGCGAAAGGATGGCCTATTTTTTCTTTCATGGATCTCTCAATTTGATGACTTATATTCTGATGAATCCTATTCTAAAATTAAAAAAGAGAAATTTGTTACCAATTATTTTGTGGGTAAGGACCAATTATGGTGGAATGTTTTGCGACATAGCACCAACTACCCTACCACATGGATCGCATTCAAGAAAAGTTAAGAAGTCCTTCCTTCCTCCTTAGTTCCACTTACATGCTTGTCAATCATGGACAACTTTTGGATGGAAAGAGGGAGATATTGTGTCTAACTATATTGAATGTTTTTGGCAATGACTATTACTTATTCGTTCGCTTGAAACAATTCCTAGATGATGCCTTGCAACGGAAGTATGAACATGGTTTGGGGATGGGAATCCAAGCCAAGCTCAACACATTACACCCCATGACCCTTTATGAAGCTATTTCTTTTGCACATGATGTTGAGAATGAGTTTCAGTACATCATCAAGTTTTTCAATGTATATGAATATGTATTTGTACACGAATGTACTTATTTGTATGAGTATATTGTGTATGTGTTGTTTCAACAAATGCATCAATAATAACAACAACCAATCAAGCGTAGTTTTCCCTTCAAGCATCCTTTAACTACTTTCTCTTCTCATAATTTTCAATGCCACCTAATTTTTAATGCTTACCTACTTTTCAGTGCCCTCCTCAAGCCATTTTCTCACTAGTACCTAAGAAAACCCCTTTACAAGCTACAAAACTTTCAACCCTTCACATTACGACGATGGATGCTCAACAAAAAAGGCCCCATATAACTTGTTGGCATTGTGGTAAGTTTGGTCATACTAAAGCTAAATGTAGTTTTCATGAGGTCCTAAGCCCAAGGAAAAGATTTTTATATGCACTTATGTTTTGCTCGAACTTCTCAAACTATGTTGACTTTTTCTTATTCTAATTCTACGATTGCACTCCGATGTATTTGTTGGGAGAGGAGAGTGAACGATACCCTTAGATCCAATCTTTTAATGGTTTTTTATCATGATCTCTCCCTCTTTGCTCACATTTTCTCTTTACCTTACCCTCTCTTTCTTTTTCTCTTCCACTCAAGCTTCCTCACTCTCTCTCCTACTCTCACTTTCACACCCACTCTGTCTCTTACACACACACACACACTTCCTCACACTTTCCCTCTTCCTCTCTCTTTCTTTCACCCCTCCACCCACTTCCTTTCTCTCCCACTCTTTCTCACTCTCTCGCACACTCTTCACACACACACTCTCACTCTCCCTCACTACTCTCTCTTTTTCTCTTTTTCTCTTTTTCTCTCTATCTCTCTTTTCCTATATTTCCTTTTCCTACTCTCTTTCTTTCTCGTTTCCTCACTCACTCCCTTTTCCCCCACTTTCCTTCTTTTTCTTTCTTTTTCTCTTACACACTCACACACTCTTACTCACACACAGACACACACATCCACACTCACTATCCTTCCCCACTCTCTTTTTCTATTTCTTACTTACTTTCACACACACCCACCCACACGATTACTCTCTTTATCTCTCTTTATCTATCTCTCACTCTTTCTCGATTAGAATGTAGTGGTGATGCCATTCTTCTTCTAAAGATTTCCATTGTTTTACAAGTTTCTCAGCCACAATTTGGATATACTTCAAAGAATGTCTGCACAAAGTATTTTAGATGGTTTGGCTTTAGGAAGCTTGCCAAAATCATGAGAAAGAACCCTGACGACCAGAATGTTCAAACTGTAGATGTCAGACAACTTCACATCCATGCTAAAACATTTGGGTTGAAGCCTCCTAGTGTTCCTCCTTGAGGTCTGTCTGTTTTGAATATGATGGAGCACCTTCAGCAACACTACGTCTTTGACAAGATCTATGTAAAGAGAACTCAACTCTATGCAAAAACTGCCAAGTTGATGATAGTTGATAGACTCCTCTTTTATGGCATGTGACCTTTTTTTTTCTATAAACACATTTTCATCACATTGAATTAAACCTTTTCGACCTGTAGTGAAGTGGAAACCTTCTAAAAACTACGTTTCACAAACTACAACATGGAGCTTTTGAAGCTACATCCCCAGCCTCATGAAGTTCATGCCTATTTTCTCATACAAGCGCAATTTTCTTCTAGAAGTTTGATCTGAGTATGGTGGTTTGCTAATAACAGAGAGAGTAACCTCATCAAGGATCGATAAACCTTCACGAGTTATTTGTCCTCACAATAGGGATTCGAACTAAATGGACATATTATACTATATCCTGATTTCACATCCCTGAAATCCTCAACATCTAGAGACTGAAGGTACTTAAATGACCTGCTTGTCCTCCTCACTCAATAGCTCACCTAAAGCACAATAGCTCACCTATCCCCCCCCCCCCCCCTTCAGACATCATCAAGTGCTCCTTCTGATCAATAACAAGCTTAAACCCAAGTGGGCCGCACATGAGGGTGATGAGAGGGTGATTAACCTTCTTTGTAATGCCATCTAAACTCTGTAAAAGCTTCCCCTGCTTTGTGGGATTTGGGGGGTCCTGTGGGCATTAGTCCCCTTCTCTTGTTCTTTTCTTTAATTAATTCAAGTCCGGGAGAGTAGGCCAATGCCGAACTTCCTTTATATAAAAAAAAATAGCTCACGTAAAGTAGGGCACCTGAGAAAAGATGTGAGTCAGAGGTCTGGGATACCCTAAATCATCACATTCTTCTTACTATAGATAGGACAATTCACGTTTTAAGCCATCTGCCAAATAGCTAGTATGTTTCCCTCAACTACAGGTTTACCACAAAATTCCGCAGGTCTATTGTAGCACACCAAGGTATAATCTCTGTTTGATTTGTTGTTCCCTATAATGAGAAGAACAAAAAAACCCCGTCTATGCCAGGATCCAATAGGGGATTATCCCTTAACCAAAGAGTGACCAAAGAGGATAGAAACCAAAAAATATGTCATTTCCTTCTCATCTTAAGAGCATTCCTACCTTCCTCATTGAGTAGTCATATGTACAGATGCATCATAGGAGACCATGGACAACCTTCCCCTAGATGATGCATAGACAGTTACTTTTCAATTTTCCCGATCTCTTTTTGCACACACTCTTCTTGTGCTTTTCCTATAAGTTGCATTGCATGGAGCAAGGACATCACACACATCTCTGATGTTCCGTGTATATTTACCACAAAATGTTGTAGCTCTATTGTAGCACACCAAGGTATCATGTGTGTTTGATTTGTTGTTCCCTACAACGAGAAGTGTACAAAAGTTTCGGCTATGATAGGATCCAACAGAGGATTATCCCTAAACCAAAGAGTGACCAAAGAGGATGGAAACCAACAAATGTGTCCTTCGTTCTCATCAAAAGAGCATTCCTACCTTCCTCATTGAGCATTCATATGTACAAATGCATCATAGGAGACCATGGACAACCTTCCCCTGGATGATGCATAGACAGCTACTTTTCAATTTTCCCCATCTCTTTTTGCACACACTCTTCTTGTGCTTTTAAGGTGCATTGCATCGATCAAGGACATCACACACATCTATGACATTCCGTGCTTCACTATATCATAAACCAAGAGGATAGGACCTTGCATGCTTCCATACAATGAAGAAATTGGATATGAAAGAAGATGAGTTTCATGGCAGAGGTAGAAAGAAGAGCATACAACACATCAGGAACACTTTAAGAAATACTCATTTGAAGCACACAATATCGATAGCTCATGCCAAAGTGCATCATGTCAAGGATTCCATTAAAGAGAAGAAATACGAGCAAAAAAACTCAGCGAAAACTGCATTAATGATGAAAGTACTAGCTCTTTCATCATTGATGCTTCAGCTTAGATAGGAGACAACACTAGGGAGGAACAACAAGAATGTATTTATTCTAAATGTTATGACAGACTGAGAGGAGATCTTGCGAGTAGCTCTTAATATTCTTCTGATTTTAGTTCCTTTGATTCCACCAATCCTAAGTCTATTCACATAATAAGTTCAGCAAGGTTCAACAACAAACATGATCAAGATTTGTCCCGGGCAAGGGAAATTTATCCTAGTATTTATCTCAAGAATTCCTTAATATGTCGGCTATTCAAAGATGCATCAAAGCTGAGCGATCATCAGAGATCCTGATTGACAATAGTAACACCTTATTATCCCACCAAACATCCCAGAACCATTTGGGAAGCTCTGGCACTGTATCTTCATGCTTTCTCCTTTGAAAACCTTTCTATTGGTGTTTGATCTCCTCTAGAGGGAATGAGAGCAAAGAGATATCTCCCTTCTCTCTCCTCTTCCTGCCAAAAAAACACAAGCCACCTATGCGTGAGATAGTCAAAAGATACAAGAAAAAAATTACCTCCTTCTCTCTATTCCTCCACTCAAACTCTTGCCCCGTCAGATTATCCCTTGTTTGCAATGTGTGTCTGTCCAGCACGTGAGCCACCTAGAGAGAATCATCCTCTTTCCCCTCAAAAGCTCCCTCTCTGCTTGTCCCTGCATGGTATGCATAGCATCCCTCCAGGCACCGATAGCAAAAGAAGAAGAATTCCCCAAAACTATCATCCCCCCCCCCCCCAAAGAACCCCCCAGAAACTCCTCCAAAAAGTAATGGCCTCCCCCAACCGTGTGCATTGATGGGTCATCCCCCCCCCCCTTTCTACTAACATCCCATGACATTCCCTCACCTCTTTTGACATCAAAGAGGGCAGGCAACCACCGCTCGTCCCTTGCCTGACTCATAAGAACAAGGTCACAGAAGTTCCTCCCAACAAAATCACCAAGAAAGCTCATTAAATACATCCTTCGCCTTCATGTGCATAACACACAACCATTCTGACAACTGAATTAGCACTTTTCTTGGTACAACACGATAAGATCAACTTTGTTATCCTCCAATTCGAGAGCACACCTTGCTCCACAACACCCTCTGTAAGCTTTGTGCACTCCACAAGATTAAGGCATTAAAAGTTGTCCTCTACATCTTGATGTAAGCTTGATGAATATATCATCCGTAAGATTTTTGCTAAATGGGGCCTCAACATGAAAATTTTTTGAGAGAAAAACATCATTCTTTATCCAATCTTTAAAGGATTTACATACTTTTTCCATGGTAAAAAGATCTTGAAGGAACAAATATGAAAAGACAAAAGGCATTGCCTCATGCACTAAAGTGATTGCATTAAATTTATTTTCAACCTCAACATCATTAGTTGCTCCGTAGGTAGACACTAAGTGTTCACTTATGGCAAGAGCATTGAATCCCCCATCATGAAGTTCTTGATATTTGTAGGCCAGATAGATGATCAGTAATATCAACCTCCATAAATTTGTAATCTGTGAAATACAACTCTTGCATCTTCAAGGCTTCCACAACCGGCATACATGTTAATTAGACAATTTCCAATATCTAATTCTAGATCTAATCCACTCTGTAGAATGAGAGAGTAGATCTCCTTGTTCCTAGGCAGCAAGACTTGAGCATACCCTTAAGCTCAAGATAATCATGATCTGATTGGGAATGATAGGACCCAATAACGTTTGCTTGAACAACTGAAGGCCTCCCTTGCTTGTCCATTGTGGAATCTACTTGCTATCAATGCATTCCACAGAACCACATCTTGATCATAGAAAGCCATTCTAGTAGTCTCTAGATGCCAACATCTACCATACATATCGATAAGCAAAATGCTTTTTTTTTTGGAATCCAGCAATGCACTTCCAATAATAAGGGCATGTAGGTTTCTTGCATCATTTATTGACTCTAGCCCCGAGAAGACTAATCATTGTAGTCCATGATATGACATTTTGCTTTGATGTACAATCAAACACATTTCGGGCATCTTGCAAGCTTGGATACCTTCCATACATGTCAATCAATGTATTTCCAATGAACGGATGCTTCCATTTTGTATGGATCCAATCAAACCCATAACACACCTAAATCAACCACATATGTTGTAAAATGAACACCTATTAGTACAACCAAAATCAACATCTCATGGAGCTAACATACTCCCCTTTCCTTGCTTGCGATGTCATCCTCAACGAGCATTTCTACAACCTGTGCAACCTTGCTTTTCACCTATCACTCATTCAAAAAATTAGCTCTCTTTCATGGAGATACATAAAGCACCATAATCCAATCACCCAAACCATTCAGCCATGATAAATCAGACAGACATATTCCAAACTCCCTACTTACACATAATCATCATGCATGAAAATTTCCTTCACACATTCAATTCACCCCACCAACCATACCATCACCTATATCAATGCATTCACATACCCACATCCATTGCACCATGGCTCAGATGTTCCCATACCTTCTCATACCTACTCATACACAACTCCTTTCACATCTCATTCTCTCTTGCAATAACACCTCAACAAAAACCATGTCATCCATACTCTTCCCTCATTCCAAAATATAAACCAAATAAACAAAACTAATGACTCAAAAAGGATATTAATGATGCAATCAAGAGCCAACTCTCGATTATTTTCTTGTAAACCTATAGTCAATCAACATTCATATTATCAATCAACAAAAATCATTTGCAGACCTTGAATCCTTGGCAAAGTCCTTCTCGAACATCGCACCCTTCTCGTCATCCAACTCATCAAAAGAGGTTTATCCAAAAAATTATGCAAAAAAAGAGAAAAAACAAAAAATATTTACTCTAGTTGTGCATCTACATTCGATATTTCCTTCTATACATGCTATGTATAGCAAAAATGAGATCTTCTACAATGCAACCTCACCTCACATCCCAAAAACTAGATCACCCAAAATGAAGCGAGATGTAAATGAAGAATTTTTAAGAAGCATCACCATTATCCACCTTTGGAAAGAGCTTATCAATAATATAATAAGATTCGAATCCAAAAGTTGGTTATCAACTAACCAGTCATGCACATATAATAATTATACCTTTGTTAGTGTTGGCCTTTAGCAGATCAATCTATCAAAAGTCAACATCTCATTCCTACAGATACGTACATGCAAAAACACATCCTTCGAGGTGATCATCACCCTCCTCCTCTCTCTCTCTCTCTCCCCCTCAAGAGTGGGAATTCTTTTTCTTTTTTTTCTTTTTGTTTATTTTTTTCGTTCTTGAGTTGGCCTATGTTGCAAGGGGATAACACATGGCCTTGACCACTCCGCTAGGTTTGTTCCACCTGTCTACCAACACAACATAACATGCAATGAACATATACATGATCTATACACACATATATATGTGCTAACCCATACCAAACTAGGTGTGGCTCATGGTCTCTACCGCCCATCCAAGATGGTTCCACTCACCTATCAACTCACTATAGCACATAACACAAAATGGATATGAACATGTCATTGTCCAAGCTATGACAAAGCTAGTGTCAGCTCATGGTCTTGACTGCCCGACCTAGATAACTCCATTTGCCTACTAACCCATCATAGCCCAATGACACACATATACACATGCTTCTGTTTTTGTTCTTGTTGTTCCTTCTTTCTTTTCTCATTTCCCATGTATTGAGAGTTAGGGAGAGATAGAAAGGAGCATCTATCCCACCATTTCTACACATCATGCATACTGAAGAAACAAAAAGAATACTTCCGTGGAAGCTAATAGGTTGATCTTCTCTTCATTGTACTTCCTAGGGCATAAGGATTATATGGCATAGTTGATTAATTGCAAACATGCTTACCAAATAGAATTTCCTTATCTTATCTTAAAGTCCTTTTCTTAGGTGTAATGATGTACCAACATCCTCAAAAATTCCTACTTAGTCTCGTTCATAGTCGATGGTCAACGTTCTCCAAGAGGTGAGCTAGGCTCCACTTTAGGAGCGTCATCATCATTGTGTATAACTAACTGATCTGCTCATGCCCAACAAATTTCATTTTCCTCACTAGGTATCCCCTGAGTGACATTGTATTAAAAATATTGGTCTTCTGCATACCCATCCCAACAAAGCAAATACTCCTAGAACTATGTGCACCCGTGGTCTTCTGGCCTTCGCTGAATTGCCTTGGCATTAAGTGGAGTGTCAATCATTCTATGCGTAAATCATTGCTGCCATTGCCTCTACACCTGCTACAGAGCAGTGTTGGCCCATAGCTTGTTTACCATGTCACGTTGTTATTACTTTAGCTTCGTTTGTTGAAGCTTTCTGCCTCCCTATGGAAGGATTGGAGAATGGTCCACTTCTTCATGTAGCCACCATGAAAGAGTTGTTTCCTCGACACTCATCTAATGAGTACGCCATTCTGTGTAGACATGAACCAGAGCGAATAGCTCTGCAATTTTTAGTCGCTATTTTGAATTTACAAAAACGCACTTATGGTATCTCTCGCCCCTTCTATTCGATGATAGACATTGCGTCCCGTGAAACTGTCAATTTCACATCCTTCTACTTCCGACGCATTCACCGTGAATGTGTTGCGGTATCAAACAAGTCAATAAGGGTGACCTTCCACGTTCTCGTCTACCCCATATCCTCACTTTTCTCTTTCTAGTAATCCAAGCCGCGCAACCGCCTCCAACCTCTCCCATCTTGTTCCATGAAGAATCTACTCAAGTGCTCGAAGATGCAGATGATGATGATGAGGATCTATTTCAACTTCCTCACCGGAAATGCAGACGCATAAGCCCCTCTGAGAGCCAAGTGCAGGGATCAACTCCTGGCCATGAAGACGAAGTTTTCCGTGATATTGCTAGTTCTATTCACGTTGAGTCTTCTGGTCCGTCTTCTCCAATTAAGCAGCAGGAACAAGGTACCAACCTGGAAGACTCCGACAAAGTTTCTTCTTGGGTGGATTCTCATCAGCAGAATCAAGAATCTGTGAAGGATATTGCTGTTGATTCTTAACGACGTGATAGCCATGATTGACGCCGTAATGGACAAGGCTGAGGCGACCAAGCATAATAATCTTATACCCATTCCTCCACCAATAAACCATGTTGAGCCCATTGGCCGTGTTGAGCCTGTTGTTCCCGATGCACCCAGTTCTCCATCCTCTTTGTGAAGAGATGGATAGGTATGTGCTTGAAGATGAAGAGGTGTTGCAAAATCCTTCATCTACACCAGCCAAATGAACTCCAGGAGTATATGGTGGGCCCTTTTAGCTTGCCAATGGATGTATTAGACACCCAATGTACCTTGGAAGATCACTCTCAAAAAGATAGATCAAAACAGATACGTTGGAGTTAGCTCAGAGGTGAAAACTTGCTATTCTTGGTTCATACACCTGTCTAGTGTTTTACATAATTCTCTGAGCACAGCAGCAATTAGCTCAATTCCTCTTGGGGAAGTCTAGGCAACTTAAAGAGCTAACTTTCAAGAGTAATCTCATAAAAAATAATGAACCACACACTGAGAATGAGTTTTAACAAGTGATGACATCATCCCGATTTTCACGGGCTGCTACAGAAATAGACCAGTGAGCCGAAAAATCAACATAACTCAAAATGTAGAGATCCAATGATTATGAAAATTTGTATGGTTATACTAGACAGTAAGTGAAATTCAACAAGCTTTAAAGCACTGAATTTGGATAAGTAACCACTGAGAAATGGCTCTGCCACGATGAGTGAAAAAGTCGGGTACCTGACAGAGAAGTGAAGATGAACAGACCCTGTTGACTTCAAATGAACATAACTGAAGATTGCAACATCCAAATGACATCAAAATTTGTGAGCATATAGTAGACTTATAGAGCTAACTTTACCAAGTTAAATCACTGAAAATTATGCACCAAGATCAGAGAAAACATCTCTGCAAGCTGACTGAGAAAACTGAGAGTAATGGCAGTCAGTAGTACACTTCACAAGAACATGGAAAGATGAACTCAAATAATCATGAAAATGAAAGTATATTGCTTCTACAATACAATGACTTACTGATACATATGTGTGCCTTGTAATCACACCTTGATATGGCATAAAGCTCAGCTCTTGGAGGTCTTCACATAGGTCTCTCTAACCACGACTAAAACTGCCATCTATTTATAGTTGAGTTTGGGAGGCTAACTTCCCTCAATCACTCTCCAATCAATCAATGATTGATTTGATTCTCTACCTACCACAAATCACGAATTCGTGGCTCCTCTTTCCATTCTTGATCAAGTGGACTCAACCACTTAAGATTCTCTTACTTTTACATTAAGTAAACTCTTCAAAAGTTACAAGAGGTAGTTCACAAGTGAACTTTACATAGTCTTCTTTTTAAAGCTTCTTCTAAGACTTTGTGAGACTCAAGCCAATACTTAGGCTTGTCATAGACTTGCTCCAATAGCTCCCCTCAAGCCAAGTATGCTTGAGGTCTTCAATCTTCCAAGATTACCTGCAAACCAATCATAGCCTTGAATTTGCAAAGCTTTGTACCATCCAATGCTTTGGTTAGAATATCTGCACATTGTTGATGAGTGGACACATATGATATTTGAATCTCTTTTCTTAGAACCTTCTCTCGTACATAGTGATAATGAACTTCAATATGTTTAGTCCTTGCATGAAAAATAGGATTAGCAGCCAAGTGAATAGAACTTATATTGTCCCCAAAAATAGTTGGAGTTCCAAACTCCAATCCAAGATCTTTGAATAATGTCTTCATCCACATAGCTTCTTGTGTAGCTATGGCAAGACCTCTATATTCAGCTTCAGTAGAAGAGAGAGCGACTGTGGGTTGCTTCTTGGATGACCATGAAATAAGCTTTGAACCTGCAAAGGTAAGATAACCTGAAGTGCTCCTTCTATCTTCCTTGGAGCCAGCCCAATCTGCATCAGAAAATAGCTTCAAACCTAAATCAGATACATAAGGATAATAAAGTCCTTCATTTATGGTTCCTTTGAGATACTTGAGAATCCTTTTGGCAGCATCCATATGTGGTTTCCTTGGTGTGTGCATAAATTGACTTAGCACACTCACACTGTAACATATATTGTTGGAACTCAAGGTCAAGCACAAGCATGAAAGCACATCAGAAAGGTGGACACACACAAGAAGAAGGAGCAAGTAGGGAGCTCCATGAAGTACATGTCAACTCTTTAGAAGAATCCCCTACAAAACTATTGATTTCCATCACTAAAACCATTGTAAATACCATTTTCAATTTTTGTAGCTCCATTTTGTGCAAGCCGAGGAGTCCTCGAGCTTGAGGAGTATTAGAAGTACTATCGTACCAACTTTCATAATTTTTAGACTTCGTTTGAGCCCTCAAATAAGCCCTGGAACTTAATTTTTAACTAGGCCGGACACTAGGTCTGGACAAGGCCAAAAGTAGTCAAAAAACTATATAAAGAGCTAGAGAGCTCATTTTTGGGGCAGCTTGTTGTAGATTTCAGTTTTGTAAGAGAGCTCTTTGGTAATCGAAGCCTTCCATTGTTCCTCTCTTTGATCTTACCGAGTGCGCGTGTGTGTGTATGTGTGTGCATGCTTGTGTGCTTTCACTCACGCACTTGTGCCATCACTTGCTCGCGGTCTTCATACCGGTCCTCACGTCTCCACGGATTGACATTTATGAGGTGTATCTCCTCACGTTGGTACTCACCATTGTGCTAGAGTGACACCAAATTTGGCGCCGTTGCCGGGGAGAGAGCTTGGAGGACGAGCGTGTGACGGTAAGACGTAGAGTAGCGACGTTGGAAGGTAAAAAAATCATCATTTTCAGTTCAGTTTTTGAATTTTCCATCTTCACCATCATCACCATCTCCACCCACCTTCATCTTCTCAGTTTTTTCCATTTTTTAGAGTACATTCACCTTGCTTTTTGCTTGTGGTTGTGAACAAGAGGCTTAGAGGGGGGTGCAGAACTGAATCGCGGAAGAAAACTCGTGAAACACTCTCCAAACACCAAGAATTTGAGCGGCCATTTTCGGAAGTGCTAGAACCTGCGTCAAGTATCGTTTTTGAGAAACACAGCTTTTGGAGCTACGCGGAGCAAAATAGGGTGCTAGGAGAGTTGGAAGAGAGTATTAAAGGTAAGCAAACCCACTTCATACTCATGAACTCTCAGGAAATCCAAGTTTCTTCAGAAAAAAAGTCGACCTGCGTCAAGTATCGTTTGGGATTTACAGAGGTTAAATGTTGAGTTTTGCTTGATACAGAGAGTGAGGATAAGAGAGAAGAGTTAGGAAATCAAAGGGGCAAAATCAAAATTCAAAAACAATTGTTAAAATTTGTCTAAGGGTCAAGTATCGTTTTACTCCCGCGGTCGAGTATCGCGATACTTCACAAGTATCGTTTTGCTCCTGAGGTTGAGTATCGCGATATTTCCCATCGATCGTGTATCGTTTCATACCGATCGCGATACTTGGCCAGCGATCGTTTTGTCCGGCGATCGTTTCTGAGAGATCGTTTGCCAAAGATCGTTTCATCAGCGATCGTTTTGCAAAGATCGTCGATCGAGTATCGTTTTGAGTCAGCGATCGTTTGCCAGCGATCGTTTGCTCAGATATCGTTTTGTCGTGTATCGTCTGGATCAAAGATCGCGTATCGTTTCGTTTCAAGTACCGAGATCGTTTCGGTCGAAGATCGTTTTTGACGAGCGATCGTTTTCTGCAGCGATCGTTTTGTGAGAGATCATCGATCGAGTATCGTTTGGTTCAGCGATCGCGATACCTGGCAAGTATCGAGTATCGTTTTGAGCCAGCGATCGTTTCGTCAAAGATCGTTTTGTCCCACGATCGTTTTCTTAGATATCGTGTATCGTTTGGCATAAGTGTCGTGTATCGCCTCGGCCAGAGATCATTTTGACCCAAAGGTCGTGTATCGTTGGGTCAGAGATCGCTCAATCCAAATATCGTTTGGTCGTGTATCGTTTGGTGCTAGAGATCGTGTATCGTTTAGGGGAAGTATCAAGTATCGTTTTCCTTGAAATATCGTGTATCGTCGGTTCAAAGATCAAGTATCGTGTATCGAGTTCCTCAAGTACCAAGTATCGTGCCCTACAAATGTCATGTATCGCCTGATTTGAAGCAATTTCTGAGAGACCCTGTTTCCCTGTTTTAACCCCCAAAACCCTGAACTGGCATAACTTTCTCATACGAAATCCGTTTGCTGTGATTTTGGTTTTGTTGGAAAGCTCTTGGAGAATACAACCAAAACATCGACTGGTTATGGTTAAATTAATACCAGGATTATTAGATAGGGTATTTTGAAGTTGACCCTCAGGAAAACTGGAAAACCCAGGGGGCTCCCAAGGATTTTTGAGCAATACCAAAGGGGAGAAAATTGTGTCATGGGAAAGAAAAAAACAAAAGGTAGAAGAAAAGGGGCTAAGATTGAAAAAAAGGAGGGTGATAAACATGAAATACATGAGATAATATCACATAAAGGTGAAACATTTAGAGAAAAACTGCAAGGAGTCAAGGACACGGGGGAAATGTCTAAGGGGGTTGGATCCTTATTTGCAACAAGAGAATATGATAATACTTTGGTGGATATCAGATTAGGATACGACTATAGAAGGTCAGGTGTTTATATCAATCCTAATTGTGAGTGGAATTTAATTCATATTGACCTAGTGACCATTATCTTTGAGAACATTCAACCAGCAACTCATCCTTCTATCCTCATGGATGGGGAACATTATGAATGCATGGGTAAAGTTGTGTTGCCTGTTATGGTGGATGATATGCAATTTTTGGAAACATTCTTTGTCATGGATTGTATAGATGAAGACTTGATCATTGGCACCCAAAGGTTCATTACACAAAATCATCAAGAATTTGAGGTGCCTTCTCCACCTATTATCTGTGCTTCTACATATATGTCTATGGAAAATCCTAATGACTATCCACCTTATAATAATTGGGGGCAAAATCATCTTTTCAGAGAGCGTGCTTTTAATGAAAAAATTTTTCTTTCTACTCATGTTTTTGAATCTAATCCTTCTTTGAGTAAATCACAGGAAACCTTAGAGAATGGAGATATGGAGGACTCCAAGTGTTTGGGGGATGTGGAAGGACCCTCTCTTCCTGTAAATTTGGATTCCCCTCATGAAGCCATAAGTAGGGATGATCTACACTCAGATGGTCCAGAAGGAGATGATCAACCAATGTTGTGTATCACTGATGTGGAAAAGGAGGTCGACTCTAGGGTGAATCATGATAATCCATCACCCATTTGTACACCTAGGGATTCTATGTGTAATAAGGATAAATGTCTCGATGAATCTCTAGATCAATCTCAAACCACACAACCCATTGATCCCTTGCATGAGTCTGATGTAGGTATAGAAGATCAACCCTTGTTGCACTCCCCATGTAAAGATGAGTTTTCTCAAAAAACTCACATAGAAGGCCCAAAAGACCCTTACATCAAGAAATAGAAATCACATTTTCTTGGTAATGTCAAGCAAATTTGGGTGGCCAAGAAATTACTTAGAGCCCAACCCAATCGCACTATGATATGGGTACCAAAGAAAGCCCTTGCACAAAATCAGTCCCCTCACACTAGATTTCAAAATCTATGGTCTAGGCCTACCACGACTTATCCTCAAGAAAGACCACTTCCAATCAAAGGCTCCCAAGCAATCAAGCCTAAGCTCAGACAAAATCCAAGGGGGGACTTCAAGGCACCAACCTGCACAACAACGACACCAAGGCGAGGTAAAGAACTGAATCAAGCACAAAGCTCCAATACAGATCAAAGAACCTCTTCTGCAAGGATAAGGGTTTGGAAGACAAAAGTACCGATAGCATCCACCAAAATAAAGAGCCAACCACGATGGATCAAACCCTCAGGAGATCATTCAAACATGAAGTGGCCAAAGGTGATCTCTACCCAGTCGCAGACTGTTCTCAAATGGATCCCTATAAGGAGGAATGATCAGTTGTCCTCTCGAGATACAATGGATACCTCCAACAAAGATGGCGTCAATATCTGCAAATAACAGCGAAAACCTCGACGAGCGACAACCATGTGCTCTTTGCACAACCCTGTCTCATGCACCATTCAGGTCATGCAATTCCAAAGTATGCATTATTATAGGGCCACATTACACGGCCGTGCATAGACACACTTGAGAATCCCAAGCACAAGAGCACATTGACATATGTCAAATTTTTTCTAATGATACTAACTTTTGTGTTCTTGTTTTGTGATAATTTTTCCCACAAAAAAAAAAAAAAAAAAAAAAAGAGAAGAAAGAAAGAAAGAGAGAGGGAGAAAAGAAAAGCGAGAGAGAGCATGTTCCTAGGTTTGACTTATGGAACATGAATGAGTCATGCTTATATGGACCATCAACCAAGGCATTCATCGACAATGATTGGTCCATCATGATGAAAGATGTACAACACGAAGAGATCCGCATTGACTGACCTTTCATTATGGTAAGAATCTCCTACTTGGGCCACATTATAACCATGATAGAGTAGGAAACCTTGTCATCAGCATACCCTTGAGCACTTAGCTCAAGACCCCAAATCTTTGCACCATACTTCTTCCAATGCATTTTCCAAGTAAGCATGCATAGGGCTACATTACAAGGCCGTGCACAAGGCACATACTTTTTTCAACCCATGCACTAACACACTTACCCATCATTCACTATGGGTTATGAGTACTGGCATGACTACTCTGAACATCATCTTTAGAAGAGCTAGAGGACATCCTGGGGGCAACATCAATACCTAGGAAGCGATTCGAAGCCAGTAGTTGCTCCACTCAATCTTGATAACCTCTTTTGAGCAACTCACAATCTTTGAAAGCTCACAACAATGCACTCGTGTGGAATCCACGAAAGAAGCACATACCAAGGGACTACGACTTGCAAAGGCTTGCAGTGACAAACGAAGAACCGGACATCCAACGCTTCCAAATTTGGAAGATCGAGGGCTCTTGTTCACACAGAATGGATACTACCTCTCAAAGCACTACATGGAACAACCACTACAACAAGGGTCTGTCAGGGACGACAGACTCGAGAGGGAGGGGAGTGTTGGAACTCAAGGTCAAGCACAAGCATGAAAGCACATTAGAAAGGTGGACACACACAAGAAGAAGGAGCAAGTAGGGAGCTCCATGAAGTACATGTCAACTCTTTAGAAGAATCCCCTACAAAACTATTGATTTCCATCACTAAAACCATTGTAAATACCATTTTCTATTTTTGTAGCTCCATTTTGTGCAAGTCGAGGAGTCCTCGAGCTTGAGGAGTATTAGAAGTACTATCGTACCAACTTTCATAATTTTTAGACTTCGTTTGAGCCCTCAAATAAGCCCTGGAACTTAATTTTTAACTAGGCCGGACACTAGGTCTGGACAGGGCCAAAACTAGTCAAAAAACTATATAAAGAGCTAGAGAGCTCATTTTTGGGGCAGCTTGTTGTAGATTTCAGTTTTGTAAGAGAGCTCTTTGGTAATCAAAGCCTTCCATTGTTCCTCTCTTTGATCTTACCGAGTGCGCGTGTGTGTGTATGTGTGTGCATGCTTGTGTGCTTTCACTCACGCACTTGTGCCATCACTTGCTCGCGGTCTTCATACCGGTCCTCACGTCTCCACAGATTGACATTTATGAGGTGTATCTCCTCACGTTGGTACTCACCATTGTGCTAGAGTGACATATATCTACTCTTGTCAATGTGGCATAGTTGAGACTACCCACTAGACTTTGATATGATGTGATGTCCTCTATGAGTTCACCTTCATGTGAGCTCAATTTGTGATTGACCTCCATTGGAGTACCTGCAATCTTACAATCTTGCATCTTGAATTTTGCCAACATGTCCTTAATGTACTTTCTTTGAGTGAGAAACAAACCATGATCTTTGTAGACAACTTCCAAACCTAGGAAGTAGGTAAGTGAACCCAAATCACTTATCTTGAACTCTTCTCTCATCTGATCTTTGATCTTCTTCATACCATCTGCATCATTTCCAGTCAATATAATATCATCTACATATACACATAGGTAGATGACCTCAGAATTACTCTTTTTAATAAAGAGTGAAGGATCTGCCTTGCTTGGTTGAAAGCCTTTGTCCTGCAAGAATGAAACAAGCCTGAAATTCCAAGCTCTTGGAGCTTGCTTGAGACCATACAATGCTTTGTTAAGTTGACACACATAATCAGGATAAACTTGATTCTCAAAACCAGGTGGTTGTGCCATATATACCTCTTCTGTTATCCAACCATTCAAGAATGCATTCTTTACATCTAGTTGAAGTATCTTCCAATTCTTGGAAGAGGCAATACTAAGCAAAACCCTAATAGTAGGCATCTTTGCCACAGGAGAGAAGGTCTCCTCATAATCAATTCCCTAAGTTTGTGCAAAGCCTTTTGCTACAAGCCTTGCCTTATACCTGTTAATGGAACCATCAGAATTCTTCTTGAGTTTATAGACCCATCTTGAGCCTATTACCTTCATGGATGAAGTCTTGGGCACCAAATCCCAAGTGTTGTTTTCCTCAAGTGCTTCAATCTCTTCCTTCATTGCATGCTTCCATTCTGTTTCTGCTTTGGCCTCTTCAAATGATGATGGCTCCTCTTGGTTTATGTCTTGTGCTATGTAGATAGAATGTTTAGTTACTAATGAGGTGTCAAACCCATACCTTTCTGGTTTTTTCTTTTCCCTCATAGATCTTCTTAGGCCATGATGTGATGATTCTGCCTCATGTCCAAGTTCCTGCAATTTTGCTTTACCTTTAGACTTCCATGCTTTGATCTTTTCCATCTGAGATTCTTCATCATCCTCTGAGGTGTCTTGTTCTTCAATCTTCGGTTGTTCTCTACCAAGCTTTGGAAAATCTTCTTCAAGATTATATGGTAAATTGACCTTCCTGCATGAATCTTCATACCATGAATTGTTCTCATAAAAAACTACATCTCTGCTTACCAAGAATCCTTTGTTGGTAGGGTTGTATAACCTGTAGCCCTTTTGATTGTTGTCATATCCAATAAATACACACCTTTCTGCCTTTCGATCCATCTTGCCTCTAACCTGTGAAGGAACATGAGCAAAAGCAATACATCCAAAAATTTTACAATGATCTAAGCTTGGTCTTCTTCCATTCCAAGCCTCATATGGAGTCATCCCATCAAGGGATTTTGAAGGCAACCTGTTAATCAAGTAAGTGGCTGTAGATACAGCCTCAACCCATAAGTAATTAGGTAAATGCTTTTCATTTAACATAGACCTTGCAGCTTCAACAATTGTCCTATTCCTCCTTTCTGCCACTCCATTTTGCTCAGAAGTGTACCTTGTAGTTACCTCTCTTTTGATTCCTCTTTCTTGAAGAAAAGAATCAAAATCATGGGAGAAGTATTCTCCCCCTCCATCTGACCTTAGCCTTTTTAGTGATTTACCTGTTTGATTCTCCACAAGAGCCAAATATCATTTGAAACATGAAAAAACTTCATCTTTGTGTTTCATAAAGAATAGGATAGTCCATCTGCTGCAATCATCAATAAAGGGAACATAATACCTTGATCCAGATATTGAAGCTTCCTTGCTAGGTCCCCATACATCTGTATGAACCAACTCCAAGAGATCTCCATGCATATAACCTTTCTTCATGAATGGGAACCTGTGAGACTTTCCAAATTGACATGCACTACACTTATAAATCATATGTTGTTTTGACAAATTAGGAAGTCTAAGTACACTTTGGTCCCTGCAGATTTGCTTTAATGACCTTTCACCAATATGTGCTAACCTTTTGTGCCATACTTCCAATTCTATGAGTGTCTGACTACCATAATTAAAGAGAGCAATGTTTCTAGTGTCCTGTAATTCAAATGTGAACAATCTACCTGTCTTTTCACCTTTTGCAATTCTTCTGAATCCTTGACTTGGATCTTCAACAAATGCTCCTGCTTTTGTGAACCTGACTTGCAACCCTTTCTCTACTATCTGCCCAACACTTATCAAATTCTTTGTAATGGTAGGGACATAGAGTACCTTACTGAGTAGGTTGATGTTTCCATCAGGTGCTTTGACATTGCCTATTTTCTCCACAGGATGTTTTGTATCATCTCCTGTTTGTACCTCATGCTTATTCCTTGGATCTTCTAAATCTGATAGGAGTGCCACATTTCCTGCCACATGATTTGAACAACCTGAATCTATGTAGAAAATATGCTCATCAGATTTACCTTGTGGCATAGCCATGTTCATGATCAATAATGAATCCTCTTTGTTTGAGTCTTTTGTGTAGTTATTGTAGTCTCTCCTTCCTTTGTAGCCTCCTTGATAGTTTGAATGATTGTAGTTGTTGTAGTTGCCATGGTAGTTGTTGAACCTTCCTCTTGAGTAGCCATAACTTCCTCTATTGTATCCTCTGCCTCTTTGATTCCTAGAATTCCTAAAGCAATTTTCAGTTGTATGATTAGTTAATCCACAAATAGAACATGAGTTGGAGTCTTGGGATCTCCCCCTGCCTTGTCTACCTCCTCTTCCTCTACCTCTGCCATGTCTTCCTCTACCTGCATAGTTAGCTTGATATGTACCTGCTTCATCATCCACTTTCTTTGCCTTTCCTTTGTTATCTTTAGACTTGCTTTTATCCGTGTATAAAGCTGAAGATTGATTACCTTTAGAGCTTTCTCCATTTTTGATAAGCTTTGCCTCTTAAGTAAGTAGTTGTCCAATGAGTGTGTTGAAATCAGGTACATGCATGTCCATGTACAAATCCATAGCTGTGGTGAATGCTTCCCACTTATCATCTGCCTTCAATCCATTGATGACCTGCCTTACAATTTGCTCTTCATGTATTACCTCTCCAATGCTTCCCAATTGATCCACTATGTCCTTGAGCTTTGTGACAAAATCAGTCACATTTTGTTTGGGAGCCTTCTTGAGAGTTGTGAACTCCAGCCATAGTTGATGCTTCCTAGCTTTGGTACTTGAAGAAAAGAAAGCTTCAAGTGCATCCCACACTTCCTGAGATGTCTTACAACTTCTAATGTGAGGCAACAAAAAATCTGAGATAGAGTTGAGGAGATAAGACCTTGCAAGTGCATCCTTGGAGCACCATGTGCTCAATCTTTCTTGCTCTTCTTGTGTTGGTTGACTTTTGTTCCTGAAACTTGGCATAGCTTCATCTCCAGCCACATAACCATATAAACTTCTACCTTGGAGATAGGCTTCCATTTTTAATGACCAAGCTGAGTAGTTACCTCTGTCTAATTTGTCAATTGATGAAGGAAATCCATCTGCCATGTTGTCCAACCTTGCTCTGATACCACTGTGAAGAGATGGATAGGTATGTGCTTGAAGATGAAGAGGTGTTGCAAAATCCTTGATCTACACCAGCCAAATGAACTCCATGAGTATATGGTGGGCCCTTTTAGCTTGCCAATGGATGTATTAGACACCCTATGTACCTTGGAAGATCACTCTCAAAAAGATAGATCAAAACAGATAAGTTGGAGTTAGCTCAGAGGTGAAAACTTGCTATTCTTGGTTCATACACCTGTCCAGTGTTTTACATAATTCTCTGAGCACAGCAGCAATTAGCTCAATTCCTCTTGGAGAAGTCTAGGCAACTTAAAGAGCTAACTTTCAAGAGTAATCTCATAAAAAATAATGAACCACACACTGAGAATGAGTTTTAACAAGTGATGACATCATCCCGATTTTCACGGCCTGCTACAGAAATAGACCAGTGAGCCGAAAAATCAACATAACTCAAAATGTAGAAATCCAATGATTATGAAAATTTGTATGGTTATACTAGACAATAAGCTGAATCCAACAAGATTTAAATCACTGAATTGGGATAAGTAACCACTGAGACATGGCTCTGACAAGATGAGTGAAAAAGTCGGGTACCTGATAGAGAAGTGAAGATGAACAGACCCTGTTGACTTCAAATGACCATAACTGAATATTGCAACATCCAAATGACATGAAAATTTGTGAGCATATAGTAGACTTATAGAGCTAACTTTACCAAGTTAAATCACTGAAAATGATGCACCAAGCTCAGAGAAAACATCTCTGCAAGCTGACTGAGAAAACTGAGAGTAATGGCAGTGAGTAGTACACTTCACAAGAACATGGAAAGATGAACTCAAATAATCATGAAAATGAAAGTATATTGCTTGTACAATACAATGACTTACTGATACATATGTGTGCCTTGTAATCACACCTTGATATGGCATAAAGCTCAGCTCTTGGAGGTCTTCACATAGGTCTCTCTAACCACGACTAAAACTGCCATCTATTTATAGTTGAGTTTGGGAGGCTAACTTCCCTCAATCACTCTCCAATCAATCAATGATTGATTTGATTCTCTACCTACCACAAATCACGAATTTGTGGCTCCTCTTTCCATTCTTGATCAAGTGGACTCAACCACTTAAGATTCTCTTACTTTTACATTAAGTAAACTCTTCAAAAGTTAGAAGAGGTAGTTCACAAGTGAACTTTACATAGTCTTCTTTTTAAAGCTTCTTCTAAGACTTTGTGAGACTCAAGCCAATACTTAGGCTTGTCATAGACTTGCTCCAACACTCTTCTCCCAACTACTCTCCACCACCTTCCCCTCATCTCTCTTCCTTCTCCAACCCCGATGTTTCATGAACTTGAATCTATGGGTCGACTCTTGATTCAGTTTTCTCAGTAGTTACCTATGCAATTGAAGCTGGCAACCGATAATATTCAACACGAATTACAGCACAAAGTGGATATTTTAGAGGTAGATATTGCTCCATTACAAGAAGAGACTAATGCAGTGAAAGCAGAGAATCATGCTCTGCAAGTGCAGTTGCAGAAGTACCAAGCGCAATTAGCAGAACATGAATTACTAATTGCTCAGCGAGATGCAGCATTGGCTGAGTTAAAAGCCAAGGATGTTCTTTTAAGTGCTCGTGATGAAGAAATCAAGCAATTAAATCAGTTGGTTCAAGATAAGGAGGATGCTCGGATTGCTCTCGGTAATCTTTTAGAAGAAACTTGCATCGAGCTTGATGAGGTCGTGCAGAGAGGACAAGAAATGGCTACTTTGGCTAAGCAAACTACTGCGGAATTACAGGTCGCATTTGCTGATCTTTTTCAGGCGAATTCTGCCCTAAACGCACAGACGATTCTGACAATTCAACTTAAGAAGGAATAAGTAGGAATTATGAAAGAAACAGATGCTTATTATCAAACAATTCAATATCAAGCTCAAGAGCTGGAATGTAGAGAAAAGCAGCTAGGGTTTCAAGCAGAGAGACTATCCAAAATTGATGGTCAAATTGCTGATATGAGATTGAGCCGAGATGCAGCCCTTGCCAATGATTTTTATTTGCAAGAAGCCTTTTTGCAGTCGCAGACCAATGCTTTGATAAGTCACGTTATTTCGGCGAGTTCAGTACGCACTGACGCACAGTTGGTGGAGCCGGAAACATTAAAGCTGATGTTGGATACATTAAAATAGAAAATCACTAGAACCTTTAAATTAGCCCAAACTATGTATATACAAGGCATTGTAGATGAGCCTTAAGTTTAGTTTCGTTGCGGGTTCGAGTCCACTGTGCGTGCCAGTGTTAGGCTGCCGGATTGGCACAATGTAATTTTATATTTTCATATACCGCACACACCGAAAGGGCGTAGCGAAGTGATGTAACCCTTTTATTCATTAATGAAGAGACATTACGGTGTTCTCCGGTGGTAGAGGAGACGAGATTGCGAGACTGTCTGTCTGGGTGATTTGTGACCTTACGGAGACGTCGTAGTGCAGAGTTTGTAGATATCTGAAGTACTGTTAAGTTTGCTCTTATTGAATTGTGGTAATTTACTATTACACAGTAATACTATCCTAACATTAATAAGTCTGTTCGATTATGTGATTGAACAACTGCACGATACTCTACAGTGTGAAAATACCATAAACAGAGGATTATAATTGTGTAACAGAAGTAATGCCTGGGCGTATAATTACTGTTTGGGTAATTAGTTAATTGGGAAAATAGATAAAGGGCCTCTACATTGTCAGACTCCTACCATCCCCAAGAACCCGAAAAGAGATTAAAAGGTGACTGGACGGAAGTCCCTTTTTAACACTTAGGATCAATAGGCAGCTCCATTGATGACAATGATTTGGTAGCTCATACATTGAATGGGCTAAGGGATTATGAAAAATGGAGACCATTCACTACTTCAGTATATGTGAGGAACATTACCAGATTTTGATCAATTACTCACAGTCATGGTAACTAAGAAAATGAACCTCAATTGAGGTTATTCAAAGGGAAATGAAGCCCGTCTTTTATGCAAGTAAAGGCAAATGAAATAGAGGTGGACACAATGGAAAAGACAAAGGTAGAGGAACATCAAGCAGTAATCAAGATGGAGTGAGTCAAAGCTATGGAGCAAGGAGGAGAGGAAGAAAAAGTGGAAGAGGAGGTCGATATCAAGGAAGGAACTACACAAAGGAATGCTACAATTATGGCAAGTGAGGCCACTTTGCAAAGGATTTTTACTCAAAGAACAGCCAAGAAGGCCATAAAAAGAAATAAAGTATCTATGCGAATACTTCAAATACATCAAAGAATAATCAACTCTTAGCCATGATGTTGTTGGGATCTTGCTCATGTGCAAACAGAGGGTATGAACATAGAAAACACGCAAAGAATAGAGACAGCAAGAGACTAGACTAAACACAGTATTGGGTGCAATCTCCCCCCATGCACTCTATTTCGACAGTCCACAGAGTGCATGTATTTATAGGAATTTTTTATTACATCGAAAAGAGTGGCTACATGAGAGTGGCTTCGAAAAGCAAGCGTGAAACTAAAAGGTTGTAACTTTTACAGAAAGCCATTGCTTTCAATAATAGAAAGTATGGTATACAATGACCCTTATACTAGCCATTACTTTTCTAATTGTTTCTAACAATAGAGCCTTCTACGTCGGTTTATATACAAGCTAAATAATAATTATTCGAATTATTGATATCCGCCCTTTCATGCCTTGCACGCTCCTCACGCACCTTCAGTTGCTATATCAAAAACATCAAAAACATCAAAAACACATTAATACATTAATAATTTAACACTCCAACAATGCATTGTTCAACATATTCCATAAGTTATAACATGCCCCTCAGTTGAAAAAGCAACTGATCTTAGTTGATAAAATAATAAATATGGATAGCCAATCACATGTTTCAGCACTGAACGAAAAAAAAATAAGCATGTTCCATGTAAAACAAATGCATGAAAATGTTCAAGGAGGCGTTAAATTATTAAGATTATGTATGAGATGCTGACATAGCCTTTCTAATGTATTTTGGCAAGCGTAACTAGAATATGCTCCTATAGACTAAATTCGATATGTAAATGCATCACATATTAGTGAAAAAAATAGACTAGTGAAAAGGTTGTTGTAGACGGATTGACTTGGTTATGGAGTGTAATTCTTTTTCTGCATAATAGGTGAAAGATATAGCCTCGTTTAGGGTTTTAGGTCATAGGGTGTGAAGCTTAGCTTGGATTCCCACCTCAAAACCAGCTTCATATTTCTGCTGCAAGATATCCTCTAATACGTCTTCAAGCATTCGAACAAGTAGTAAATTTTGTCAGAACTGCTCTGTGTAAGTAGTAATTGTATCACCCTCCTTCCTTGTAAGGGTCATCCATGCACGTCAAACATGTAAATGTTATTGAGGAGGAAAAAAGGAATCCTTTACTTTTTCTTGGAAAGCCTTCAACATTGTTGGACGCTCTATACTGCGCCGCAGGACATTCCACCATACTTGAGCTTTTCCTACTAAATAGTTAGTGGCAAATTTAACTTTTTCACTTTCAGCATACATTTCATCAGTATAAAAATCATCAAACTGTGACAGCCAAGAAAGGACTAAAGGCCCATCCTTTTGGCCATCAAATTGTAGAAACTGGTAGTTTCTAGCACCAATCTTTGAATGAGTAACATCAAATTGGGCAGAAACAATAGCTTTTACTACACTCGTAAGGTTTTCTTCCTCAGTTTGTATCTTTTGGAGGACTTTATCACGTTGTCGGATCTCATTTTGAGCTCCTCAAAGCTCATGCCACAAAATCTCTAGTTGTTGTTCGAGTGTTGCCTCAAGTAGAGGTGAATTATTGTAATCCTCCATGGTGCTCTTGGACCCTTATGGTAGCGCTTTCCTCTCGAGATGTATCCTCAGGAAATGTACCCTAACAGAATGTACCTTGTCTGGATGTACCCTATTGTACCCTGACAGGATGTACCCTATCTGGATGTACCCTGGTGTACCCTAACAGGATGTACCCTAAGATGTGCCACGTCGCGTCGCACCGTGTTGCCTTGAAAAGTAAGAAAAACTACAAGTTATGTTAAATATAAGAGGAGAGAAGTAGAATGATAGCTTCAAGAAAGAGTGTAGTGGTAAAAGTACTTCCGTTGTAAGTAGAAGTTTGTGGGTTCAAATCCTCCTACCTTAGGGAATCTAAAACTCTCTATTGCTACTCAAAAATAAAATTGCCTCACGCGTAGCCAATGATCGCCAAGGGAGCCTTGGGTGCCAATGTTGCCAGTGTATTGCCTAAGTTCTTGCCTAATTTCTTTGCCTTAGTCGATAGTAAGCCGAAGTAGTAAACATAGGTATAAATGGAGCAAACATAGGAGCAACGTAGGTATAAACGTAGGTGTAAATGTAGGTTTTGGTTCTAGAACTAGAACAAAAATAGAAACTGGAACTGGAATCAGAATCAGAAATGAAAACGGAATAGAACCCTCTATATTGACGCGTGCAGAGCTCTGATACCACTGTTGTCATGATCTTGTAAACGTAGGTTCTAGTTCTGGAACTGTAACTGGAACCGGAATCGGAAATGGAAATGAAAATGAAATAGAACCCTCTATATTGACGCATGCAGAGCTCTGATACCAATGTTGTCACGATCTTGCTCATGCGCAAACTGAGGAACTCACGCGCAAACAGAGGTTATGAACACAGAATACACATAGAGAATAGAGATAACAAGAGATCAGACTAAACACAATATTGGGTGTAATCTCCCCCCATGCACTCTATTTCAACAGCCCACAGTGTGCATGTATTTATAGGAATTTTTGATTACGTCGAAAAGAGTGGTTACATGAGAGCGGCTTCGAAAAACAAGCGTGAAACTAAAAGTTGGCAACTTTTACAGAAAGCCATTGCTTTCAATAATAGAAACTACAGTCTACAATGACCCTTATACTAACCATTACTTTTCAAACTGTTTCTAGCAATAGAACCTTCTACGTGGGTTTATTTACAAGCTAAATACTAATTATTCGGATTATTGATATCTGCTCTTTCATGCCTTGCATGCTCCTCACCAACCTTCAGCTGCTATATCAAAAACATCAAAAACACATCAATACATTAATAATTTAACACTCCAACAATGCATTATTCAACATATTCCATAAGTTATACCACATGATGCAAAGAAATGGTAGAAGAGAAGACATGAAAACCACATGTTACATCGATAATGGATGTTCAAATCACATGAGCTGCAATAGGGAAATTTTTTGTAATTTGCATGAACCAAGCACGCAAGGGCATGTAGAGACAGAGGATGACACCAAGTATAGGATCACACACATAGGTGATGTTCCTTTAGATGAAAATCTCAATAAGCCCAAAGAGAATGATGGAGTTGTTTGTCCCAATCAGAGCGTTTATTACTTACCATGGATTCGGAGGGTACTACTTTAAATCGGCTAGGACTGAGGGGCTCATTTAGTCTATCCAAAGCTGCTTTGAGATTCTCTCGATTCTGTTCCTATAGTCATTGATTCTCTTCCTTAGCAGCTGTGAGGTGGCATCTTAAGAGTCCCATATTACGTGTGAGCATGACATTTCTTATTGTCTGAGATTGTAACACATTCTCTGTATCCTTGAGTGCTTCCATAGTATTTTTTTCGCTTTCTAGCTCTAAAGAATGATAAGCTTCACATAACTCCTATTATCTCGCATTGAGGGAAGCGTTCTCGTAGCTAAGGAATTCAACTACGGCTGTAACTTTGTAGTGGTGTGTTGCAGTGCTTGGTAGCTGCTTCGAGGAGATGCAAACTCATCTTGAACTTGTGTCATACAAGAAAACATTTGTTGGAATGCAGTGTCGATCACGGGTGAAAATATCAAGGGTGCGGTGAGTGAAGATGCTGTGAGTGTGGGTGTTGATGTAGTGGGAAGGGGAAAGGGGGATGGGAAAGTGGACATTGTGGTGACTCTGGAGAAGTGTGGTATGCCTAAATGTGGTGGTGAAACAGATGAGGTGAGTGGTGGTGCAATGGATGATGAAATTTCCATCTCACTGGACATCGTATCGAGTGTAGTGACAGTGAACAATGGTGTGATGGTGGGTGCGTGAGTAGGTGTGAACACATGATTTACAAAAGTGGATGAATAGTTTACAGATTGAGTCACGTGGATTGCTTGGTGAAGAGGGGAGGATAAAGGGGATTTAATTGGGTGGGGTTGTGATAGTGGTGAGAAGTTCATTGGGGGTGGAAATGGGAACATAGATGTTGGACAAACAGGAAATGAAGGAAAGGAGGGAGTGAGGAATGGGTTGATTGGAATGTGGGAAACTATGGTGGAAGGTAGAGGTGTAGGTAGAGTTGGGGGTGTTGGGTGGGCTGTGGCCTCTGTGATAGTACTTACAAGAAATGTAGATACATGAGGAGAGGTGGGATGGACTAGGAAACTAGATGTACAGGAGGGGAACGTGGAGCATATGATGTGGTGGGGATTTCGACTATGGTTGTGGTTGTTACAATGGAAAGGTGAGGCAAGGAGTCGATGAAAATGGTCTCTTCTTCAGGCTGGGTTTCTGTCATGGTTTGAGGGATGAGTCGAGCTTCCTTGGCATGATGCAAAGATTCTGCATTTGTGGGTATACGGATGTACTCACCTGGCTTGGACATTAAGCAGTTGCGACGAGGGTCAAACTTTGGCAGTGGCTTCCTTTTCAAAGATTCTTCAAAACCTCCACTAGTAAGTTCTTGATCAAGAATTGCTTGACTCTCTGCTTCAGATAGTTGTCTGCACACCCAGACTGCTTGCATAGTTTGATATAGTTTATGGATTGCCAAAGTATAGGCGGCGGCTTCAAACCTGTCATCTTCATGAGTACTCATATCACCTTGGGCTTTGGTTTGTTGCTCTTTCTCGTCATTCTGCACATCCTCTTGAGAGTCATGGCTATGATGACGGGCTTCATCATGACCATCATCATCATTGGTCATGGTCCTATCTTCACCCGAGCTAGAGACTACCTGCTCTTATGTTTGATGAGGAAGGTGGTAGGATAGTTGGAATGTTCATACTCTTGTGAAAAAAACTGCCCTTCTGAAATTGGAACTCACTGGAGAAAGTGTCACGCATTTAGAAATAAAATGTGGTGTTAGTGGGTTCTGCTTCAAAGTTCAGTATGGGGAAAGAAAAGGCTTCCACACAAATGATGGTGGGAATTTCTCCTGTTATAGTAGTATTTTCTTGAGTGGTGGTTGCTTGAGGGGGTACTGCACTCGTAGTGCCTTTTGTGATAATGGGTTGTAAGAGGCAGATATGTATTGGTTGTATAGGTGTGGGGGGTTCCATTGGAGATTGTTGAGGGGATGGTTGTGGTGATGGGGACTCTGGAACCTACAAGCATGGGATAGAACCTCACATGTGCTTGCCTACCCATCCTTTTCTAGCTTTTTTGGCCTTTTTGGTTGTTCCCTTGAATGCTTTTAATTCTTCACTAGTCATGGCACGTTCAATGGGAAAATCATAAGCCAAGCACATATAGACAATTCTAGTAAGGGCACAAAAAATGTGGATGACCTGTTTGCATTCCCATCTCTGCTGAGCTAGATACAATTGATCAATAATCCAACTGGCAAGGTTGATGGTCTGAGGCCCTACGCATGCAATATATAATCCAAACCAGATACATTTCTAAGGGATGGTAAAGAGATCTTGGGCCAGAAATGCAAAATATTGCATACATATTCACAATGGCTTGCAGAGTTTGGGTTTAATGGCCGAAATGTCAACCCACTTCAAAACATCACCGTGTTTCATAGGCTCTTTGTCGCTCTATCAGCATGTGAGTCCCTTGGATCTTAAGTGTTGCCCAAATAAGATCTTTCGATAGGTAAAACTTCTTGTATGGAGGATCATTTACCAGTGCGGGCAGAATAAATATTCTTGGTAAGTGCTTGTTCTCGGGGACTGTAAGTGTAGTCACCAAGTAATAGCATCGATAGAAGTCAAGTTTGGGCAATGGATCACTAAAATATTCTGTAAACCAACTCTAGCCCAAATGTGTTTTAACTCTTTGAAATTCTAGAGCTCTTCAAATTCCCTTGAGAAGAATTGATATCTACCCCACTTGATGCCGTCAAAACACAACATGGTATCATATATAAAATCTGCATCAGCAACCGGTCCTGCTAAACCTTGGAACCAATGAGAATTGCTATGAACTTTTACATGTATCCGATAGGAGGATTGTCTATGGGCATTGGTCTTGGGAAACCCTGAAACTCTGGACGTTGTGAGGTAGGGTAAGATTCAGCTAATAGGTTACCAAAGTTGATGATTGGCACATTGGGGCTAGCTGTGGAGGGTCCTTCTGCACATCCATAAGTGGGTGTCTTCATGCATCCATGAGGATCTTGATCCTATGGAATGCACTGACTCCGTGTCATCTTTAGCTCTATGGATGGGATTCCATTGGATAGGAGGGACATCTCTATGAGAGTAATCCTTGAGATTGACTTTAGTCGTGACACCTAAGTGTTGCAAATACAAGGAATTGGTTCCCCAATCCTGTACCACTTGCATCTGTTGCATAAATGGTCTTCCCAAAATCATCTCATAGGCATGGTTCTTGCTAAAGTCACAGATAGCAAATGTATTCTCGAACTCTACATCGCATGTAGTGAGAGTTATTCCTTCTAGCAAGCCTAAGGGTCTTTCTATGTGACCATCAGCCATCTGCAATTTCATTCTTGTTGGCCTAAGTGCTGGCTTGCCCCAACACTTCCATAGGGAAGTGGTAGCAATTGCAACTCCTACGCCTGAGTCCAGAATTGCCTTGTTTGTGTACCCCTGGTGGGTAATGGGAAGATAGGTGTTTCCTTCTTCTCCTTCACTCATGTCTCCTATCTTGTCCAAGGGTATTTCTGGCACTGTTCTATGAGATCCTATCTAGGAACGCGGTTTAGCTATCTCTGGTACCTGTTTGGCTACATGTTTCCATAGTTCTGGCCTAACCTTGAGTAACTCTTCTAAAGTGAGATTGCACTGCACTTTAGTATTCTTTACTACCTCTGTGTTCCTAGGTATGACTGAGTCTTCATTGCGTACCATGACCGTGGGTGCTCTCATACATGTAGACTTAGCTTCCCATGGGCCGATGAATTGGGGTAATTCATGTAACGAATTAGACTCAAAGTCTAATCTCTCTTGAGATTGTGCACTCTCTTGCTCTCCATAAATGGAGGGAATATCTTGTGGGGATTGGTCATGCACATCATCCACAAGTTCAATGGGAGGAGGGAATTCACTCTCTTTTGCCCATTTCTCTTCTTGAATCTCTCGTAGGAATTCTGGTGTGTACCTATTCATAGAAGAAGATGTGTCTGGCTCTGTGGAGTTAGGCACATAAGCTTCCTGGGGAGGGAGGTGTTGGAAGTGAGGTAGGCCCTTAGCTCATGTCATAGGTCCATGGTTCCATAGGTCCAGTATATATACAACATTAATTCTAGCAATCTTCCATATTGACAAAACATGAACATACCACAACTTAATCATAAAAATGATGAGATAAAGATAGAGAAAGAATAGACGTCATGTGTAAGGTTTTACGTAAGCCATCGCTTACTCATAGTATCATATATACCCATGTTCAATGTACAATGTGGGAGCAAAACTCTCAACCACTCTATGTGATGAGAAATAGATGAATGAGTGAATGTACAATGTAACAAACATATTCAGATGTGTGGGCAGTAATCTGAATATACATGAGATGTGTGACCTTATAGGTTATAGAAGAGTGAATATGAGTGACTGAAAGAGGAAGGATCAGTGTGAACGGAAATCCTCAAACTCATGTGAACACACCTTCTTAAACACCTCATCAAATATGCATAAAGCATATATGTACTAATTCTCTTGTACCTATGCCAAATAGGACTCCTCCTGATATGAACGCCACAGCCTCCATAAACTTCAAGTAGTACCTGTGTGCATAAAGAGAATATGTACCTGAATACTTAACATAAGATGTGAATCTTATGTTAAACTCCATCCAATGTCTTTGAAGTAGCTAGACATCTTCTTGTAGAAGACAATCTTCAACCTAACATCTTCGTGTAGAAGATGATCTTCAAATACGCCATGTAGATGGTCCCATCCAATGTCTTTGAAGTAGCCAGACATCTTCTTGTAGAAGATAATCTTCAACCTAATATCTTCTTGTGGAAGACAATCTTCAAATACATTATGTAGATGGGCGATCCTCACCATCAAGCTGCTAATAATCAAGTCTTCTTGCCATGAACAAGAGATGACCTCCTCTCCATGAGCTAGAGTGTGAGCACACCCTTCATCTTCTCCAAGAAGAATCACCAAGAAGAACTCCATAGCTGCTCCTCAACATGCTTCAAGTTAGCACCATGGCTGCCCCATGTGCTAGAAGAAACACCACCTCTATTGAGGTCCAAGCTCTAGAAAGCTTGTGTTGATCCTAGGTGAAGGATGATTTACAATGAGCCCAAAGTGCTTCTTATATAGTAGAGCTTTGATCCCTCAAAAGCACCTAAGAAAACTACGTTCACATAAAGCTATTGATCGCAATGGTAAAAAGCTTAACATCAATTGCGAAGAGCTGTCCGCCGTCGCCGTTTTCTAGTCGTTGCTTTATTTATGAAAAGCATGGTAAAAAGTAGCGCTGTTGCACGCTGCCGCGAGGGGGAATCGAACTCTGGTGGGCATGATGGAAGAGTGGCGACCTATCCATGCCGCCCATGCTCTAGTGAGTACAAGATGTGACTTTGATAATTACACATACTTTTGTATCTGAACAATTTGACCAATAGAACTATAAATGGACAAATGGAATATTGTTTGACCAATAGGATATTGATTCCAACAATCCCCCCTGCAATGTCATATTGGTACAATCTGAACTGTATCTGCAATCTGTCACAAACTGCAAACTACCACAAGCTTCAAATAGCCTGTCACAAGCTTCAAGCTTGTACTTCCGCACTTCAGAACTTGTTCTTCAAAAGTCTTCTTCAAAACTGAATTTGACTTTTCTTCAAAAAATCTGAACTTGCTGAATATGAACTATAATACTTGAGAAAATATGCAAACTAGATATCCAATAGTGTTCTCATCGAGCATTCATTGCTTGACAACAAATATAGCATGTACTGTCTCTGAACCTGCTATCTCCTGTCTTCAAAAACCTGAAAACATACACTAGGATCCATATATTTGCATTTACCTTCAAAAAAGGTTTCTCAATGTACTTCTGCTGTGTCATGTAAATACACTAAACAAAAACAAGAACTGAATCCTGGAACCTGTGACTGAAAACTCACAACTTAGTGTATTATGAACACTGTTGGTTCATCTCTGACTGTACTCAACTCAATATGAGTCAAAAAATCTATGATGTCATTATGTCTTCATCCTTTAAATCCTTCATACCTCTTTCCTTCAGAACTTGGTATAAACATATATGTGCGCACTTTTGAAATATACCTCTCTGAAATATCAAGCTTCTCTTCAATAGAAATCTGGAACCTTCTCCTGAACAGGAACTTTCTCCAAACATTCTTCTTCTTCCTTCTTCTTTCAAAGCTGGAACATAAAGAGAACCTGAAAAAGGAAATATAGGAATACCTGAAATAGGAATACCTGTAGGTATGACTCTGTATTCTTTTACATATGTTGAAAATAAGTCTTCATGTTTCATCACCTCCTGGATGACTTAACACTAGTATCCAAAATTCTTCAAATATATCAGACTTTATGAAATGTGGAACGTCTTCCTTCATAAATCTGATGTTCAATGATCAATACCTGTATCTGAAACAAAATCTCTGAACCCTTTTTTTATTAGCACTGCAGTTGCTAATAGCTTTTTTCTGTAAGTCTTCAGCTTCCCATATTATAGAATAAGGTTAGCTGATAAAACCTTGCTGAAAGCATTTTAGGATTCATACCCTTCTGCAACATAAGTATATCTATCTCTGTATAGCATAAATCTGATAGAATCTGAATCTTTGACTTTATTTCTTCCAACGTTAAGAATCTTCACAAACAAAGGATAGACAACTGAATCATAAATACTCAAGATCACACAAGATCTATTCAAGATCAATGATTTCTCCTGTGTAGAATCTGCTCTTATCAAACCTTCAAGACTGAATGTTTGATTTGTTTACCTGAATGTCTCCAAGTGTCCATGCTTCTTACAAGGTTGTAAAACTTTTCTTCAAACAAATCCTTCAAGGAATCTGCAATTCCTACTTGAAACATAAGTGGACAAACTTCTCACCTTGAGAACTCCAAAAGCTGCAAGTTGATACTTCATAACTTTCATATTTTACCCGGGTGAAATGTGATAATACCTGCTTGATTTTCTTTTGGCTAACTCCACTTTTCAATCAAGTGATAGGATATGATGGAACACCTTTTTTAATACAAGCATGTATCCAAAAAACTTGACAATCATAAAAAGTAGATTCTTCAAATGACCTGTACATCAGCAAATCTGAATTTTCTGAAGTTTCTGAAAATACTGAGTAGGAGGTAACCTTTTCCAAACACAAAACCTCAACCCAAGTCTTCAACATCTGCTACAAAAAACTCTTTTACCTCAAGAGTTAGATAAAGAAGAAATATACTTTTCTGCAACTTGTCATATACCAAGTAGCTCTGTATTGACACTCCAAGAATTCTTTGAGGGAACATATAAGCTGCCTGCTTAAAAGCTTCAACTAAAACATAACTCATACATATATGAGTTAAAACATATATCTGCTGCTTTTCTTTCTCTCAATGCAATTCTTTGTCAAATCTACTAAATCATGACCAAGTGTAATGCAAAACAAGAAACTGCTTCTTCTTTAAACAAGATGTTCTCGTAGACTTGTCTTTGGATGTAGAGGATAAAATAGGAAAAGTATATGGAAAATATATGAGAAAAGGAAGCCTTACTTTTCTTTTGGAAATGATGGACTTTCTTTTTCTGCATCTTTCTTCCACCTGATGATGTCAACATTTTCAAACTTCTCTTCCATATCTTTTGTTCTGTTCATCTTGAAGTAGCAAACACTCTTGACTTCTTCAACAGAATTTTTCTCTTTCTCTAATGCTAAGAGTAAGAGACAAAACAAACATAGTATATAAATGGAAGTGAATATAGAAACATGTTTTATCATCTCCTCATATCTCTGAATCAAAATTCTGCTTCAAATGTCTGAAACGACTAAATTTACCAATCGTTGTCTGAATGATGAATTGCCCTTCTAGAGTTACCTTCTCTAGATACATTTGTACCTTGATATCCAACCAACTTACAACAGAAAATTGGCTGAAAAAACTCATCTCATCTCTGCGCTTGTCTTCTTAGATGAACTTTCTTGCCATGAAAGAGATTTCTCTAAAACTTTCTAGAAAAACCTCTAGATGCCTGTTTTGATGTAGCTAATGCTTTAACTTTCAAATGATGAAAGCGTATAAAAGCATTCCTTGAATTTCTTCAAATCTCTTCATAACTGCTCTTCTAAGACATGACCTGCAAGTGATAATCTGATAGTAGAAACTGATACCTGTGATTTGATGTCGATCTGATTTCTTCATCTTCTCTAAACCATTGTTCTTCCTTGAATTTGAAGTAGTCTTCTCTTCACCAAATCTGGATCTTCAAACAATACTTTTGTAAAGTATTTGCATACTCTTCCAAAAATATTTGGCTGCTAACAGATCATCAACTTCATACTCCACACTGATGAATAAACATGTAACTGAATTGTCTAATTCTCAAATCTCTACTCATCTAGATTAAGTGTGTATGTCAAATGTCAAATATTAGAAGATGCTTTCAAATCATATGTTGTAAAACTGGAATTCTAGGAACGTGGGATTATGAATGAGCCTTAATGCATTGATGCCAAAGATCTAAAGTTCTGTAACCAAAACCTTAGTGCTCTGATACCAAATGTTGGAAGTGAGGTAGGCCCTTAGCTCATGTCATAGGTCCATGGTTCCATAGGTCCAGTATATATACAACATTAATTCTAGCAATCTTCCATATTGACAAAACATGAACATACCACAACTTAATCATAAAAATGATGAGATAAAGATAGAGAAAGAATAGACGTCATGTGTAAGGTTTTACGTAAGCCATCGCTTACTCATAGTATCATATATACCAATGTTCAATGTACAATGTGGGAGCAAAACTCTCAACCACTCTATGTGATGAGAAATAGATGAATGAGTGAATGTACAATGTAACAAACATATTCAGATGTGTGGGCAGTAATCTGAATATACATGAGATGTGTGACCTTATAGGTTATAGAAGAGTGAATATGAGTGACTGAAAGAGGAAGGATCAGTGTGAACGGAAATCCTCAAACTCATGTGAACACACCTTCTTAAACACCTCATCAAATATGCATAAAGCATATATGTACTAATTCTCTTGTACCTATGCCGAATAGGACTCCTCCTGATATGAACGTCACAGCCTCCATAAACTTCAAGTAGTACCTGTGTGCATAAAGAGAATATGTACCTGAATACTTAACATAAGATGTGAATCTTATGTTAAACTCCATCCAATGTCTTTGAAGTAGCTAGACATCTTCTTGTAGAAGACAATCTTCAACCTAACATCTTCGTGTAGAAGATGATATTCAAATACGCCATGTAGATGGTCCCATCCAATGTCTTTGAAGTAGCCAGACATCTTCTTGTAGAAGATAATCTTCAACCTAATATCTTCTTGTGGAAGACAATCTTCAAATACATTATGTAGATGGGCGATCCTCACCATCAAGCTGCTAATAATCAAGTCTTCTTGCCATGAACAAGAGATGACCTCCTCTCCATGAGCTAGAGTGTGAGCACACCCTTCATCTTCTCCAAGAAGAATCACCAAGAAGAACTCCATAGCTGCTCCTCAACATGCTTCAAGTTAGCACCATGGCTGCCCCATGTGCTAGAAGAAACACCACCTCTACTGAGGTCCAAGCTCTAGAAAGCTTGTGTTGATCCTAGGTGAAGGATGATTTACAATGAGCCCAAAGTGCTTCTTATATAGTAGAGCTTTGATCCCTCAAAAGCACCTAAGAAAACTACGTTCACATAAAGCTATTGATCGCAATGGTAAAAAGCTTAACATCAATTGCGAAGAGCTGTCCGCCGTCGCCGTTTTCTAGTCGTTGCTTTATTTATGAAAAGCATGGTCAAAAATAGCGCTGCTGCACGCTGCCGCGAGGGGGAATCGAACTCTGGTGGGCATGATGGAAGAGTGGCGACCTATCCATGCCGCCCATGCTCTAGTGAGTACAAGATGTGACTTTGATAATTACACATACTTTTGTATCTGAACAATTTGACCAATAGAACTATAAATGGACAAATGGAATATTGTTTGACCAATAGGATATTGATTCCAACAGGAGGCTTACTCTTTCACTTGCCTTGCCCTTATTTGGAGGGGTGGGTTCCTTTTCTGATTGTGCGATTAGCCTCTCCAATCTTTCTAGCAGTCCATCAAAGTGCAACTGCATCTTAGCTGAACTAGAGAAGTTAAAGAGGCGACTGGCTTCAAACATAGTTTGAGCCAATTCCACCATTCTAGCACAGATTTTAGTTCGTTCAAGCTCTAGTTCCTCTCTAGGGTAACACTTTTCATGATCGGTTACATTTGGCCCTTCTTGGATTCTGGCCTGATATGCTTTAAGCACCATATTTAGGTCCTCGGGAGTGGGATCTGCTAAAACTGATCCTACTCTAGGGGGTGGTGGGACTGTGTGTGGTGGGTTGGAAGGTGGTGGATTGGATGGAGATGGGAATGGTGATGGTGGGGTAGTGTGAGGGTGAGGTTGAGATGTAAGTTCAATTATCCTGGCTCTCATTTCTCTTAGGCTTTCCTCGAGTTCACTCATCTTCTTTGCCCATTGCCTTTTCATTCTCTCACGGCTATCTCTCCAAGCTCTAGTCCTCTTCTTGGTCATGCTCTCCATTTCACTAACTTTGGCACTCTTTTCCTGTCCTACACCTTGGTTTTGCTACAATGCTTGAGCTCTAGTGACCACTTGCACTAGCGCAGTGGAGGTTACACTTCCTGAAGAGTCTACAACTAACCCAATCACATTGATGGGAGTAATTTTTGTTACATTTTGTGGGTTCTTTGGGCAGTCTCGTAAGAGGTGCTCCTTTCTACAATCTTGACAAAAGCCTTGAATGGTTACAGATTGGGGTTGTGTAGGGGCAGGCATCGGACAATCATGAATGAGGTGATCTCCCTGACATCGGTAGCATGGCCCTCTAGGGAATGGGGGTCTGACCTGCCTAGATTGGGGTCGCGAGTTAGGATTGGCGTACATGACATTCACATACTCTGGTTCCCAACTTGGTTCACTCAGTTCTTCGTAATAATAGACCTCATTATGCTCAGGTGACTGCATGTAGTATGCCTGGGGACTATCAATATGAGTGGAGTCAAAACTATGGTCACTAGGGTCACTTTCTGAAAGCAGTGGAGTCACTGGCACTATGGCTCTATTCAGGTTCTCTTCTGCAGCTACGTACTTCACGGGAATCACATTGGCTGGAGCAGGAGGTTGTTGGGCTAGCACTGGTTGAGGTCTTTGTTGGTTTTGATAGGGTTGTTGGTAAGTCTGTTGAGGCCTCGCATATTGTTGTGGTGGGTACTGGTTCTGGTATCTGCCCTGTTGTGGATATGGTTGAGGGTAAGTTTGCCTAACCGCGTGCTTATTGTATGGGCAATCTTGTGCTGTGTGATTAGTGTATCTCCCTTCTATGGTGCAGTATTGGCTACTGGGGTTCACTTGGGGTTGAGCCATGATGGGAAATGTGTTCGCCATACGGTCACCCCCGCAAGTATAGCACCTCTTGACTGAGGCAAATCTTGGAATTTGTTTGCTGGAGACACCTAGTTTTTGAGCTACTTTCTCAGCGAGTTTCTCAATAGATGTGGATTGCGAGGAAGAGAGGCTAGAAGAACTATCTAAATCTTTGTAGATTTTTGAAAGCTCTAATTCCTCCCGTAGGTTATCCTTGATGTCGAAGCACATGCGTACACACTCTTCTATGGTCCTCGGGTCCTTTAAGTACACGTATGATCTCAACTTTGTACTTAGCAGTCCATCTAGGAATAAAGCCACTTGTTTGGCTGGTGTGGGTAACTCAGAAACAGGACATCTCTCTAGATATTGCCTAAACCTTCTTCCTGCAAGTCTGACCGTCTCTTGAGGGGTTTGCTTGAAGCTATGAATCAGTGAGGAAGTGTTATGCCTTATGCCACTCTTAGAAAATTCAATAATGAAAGCCTCTAGAAGTTGGTCTATGTTCCTGAAGTGTCTTTCATTTAGTGGTTGAAACCACGTAAGGGCTGTGTTCCTAAGGGTTAGACCAAAGGCATTGTATTGTGTGAATAAGTCCTCCACCTGTTTAGCTCTCAAGACTTGCCTAAACTCGGTCACATGATCGTATGGATCTCCCGTGCCATCGAAGTAGTTCTTCATGGACTTAACCAGTTGTGTAGGTCTCAAGGTTCTGGTGTGTTCCCTAGGCCTTGCGTTTCTTAGGTTTCTTGGAACTCTAGTTCTCTCGGTTTCTTCTCTATCCTCCTCTGTTCGCGTTCGTTCTCTTCCTATTGGGTTGGCAAAGCTTACCTTAGGTCTATCTCTACTTCTGTCCCTTTGAGCTCCATGAGCTTGGGATGTTCCCGCTCCGTGGTGGCCAAAAGAGACATTAGATCTTGGTTGGGGAAAAATAAACTCTCCCTTCCAAGTGTAGGCATGCCTACTGTGCTCTGTAATCACAAATACTCTTTCCGAAGTGTTGTCTAAATAGGTCACTTTGTATGGGCTATTAGGATCTTTGAGTTCAGAGATCGTGATCGTTCCTATCTTATTAGGCTGAATAGGCTTATACCTCCAAAAGGCTTCGTTGGTCTCTCGGTTCAAGAGCAAGTCTATGCTCTTGTTGTCCTGGGGGATCCATTCTGGTGTGAGAATTCTAGTGAGAACTGATTTGCCTCGAGGAGTTTTAGGCTCTACACCCATGTTCCCTTGCTCTAGGTCACCTAAGTCCGTTTCTGGGATTACATTTCCGAATTCATCTGTACTGTCTAGGTGACTGGTGACTACATATATGGTTCCTTCTTTGTCCAAGTATGCTCCATTTTCAAATTTGACTGTTGGACGTTCTAGTCCAATGGGTTGATCTGGGTTTTTGATCTGGACCACAGATCTTCCTAGGCCATCCTCATAGATGCTAGCACCTAATCGGTTGGTCCTAAGGTATTCCAGCTGCATCTTGTAGGGGCCTTCTACCTTATGTAAGTATGGCACTCCTGAACTTCCTGTGGGTCTCTCCATACCTTGAGACATCTCTGACTCACTAGTCTCAGAGCTAGGGTAGTACGAATGATGGCTCAACTGCTGGGCCCAAGACCTAGCAGTATGATTGACACTAGCCTCTGAAGATCTAAGACTTTGTCTATCTCTCCCTAGGTGTCGTCCTGATCTAAGGTTCATAAGCCTAGCTGAGCAATCCCAATTTTTACCCAAGGTACAACCTCGTTGCCGATCAATTTGTATCAGTCATTTGGTTCTTTTTTAATTGATTATCGTGTTTATGATCTTGTCTGATATCACGTCGTCAGGAATACTTGAGTTAATTTCCACACTTTAAGTTGATCGTTCCACGTTAGGTTCTTTTCCTTTAAAGTTGTCGGTCACACACAGGTTATCTCTTGACTTGAACTTGATTGCTTAGATAGTCTTGACTTGTCTGGTGCCTACGTTGCCCTGACTTACTTCTAGCACTATTCACGTGTAACCTAAGCTAAGAATTGACAGAGGGAGTTGAGAGTATTCCAACCTCACTTGCTGATCCTTTGATCGTTAGTGCTCAAGAACCCCGTTCTCAAGCTTGCAAATTACCCTTGCTTTAGATGCCCTTGAGTGCTTTTAATGAACCTGTAAAAAGTCCCAAAGTTAGCTCAAGTCTTAATTTCAAATGACAGAACCAATCACTTTCAAGCATGTAATTCAGATATCAATTTGCCCTTTGTCTTCGTGGAAAACAGTTCTAGAGATCCCTTAGTTTTTCTTCCCCCTGGGTATGGTCCACTTAAAAATACTATAGCTAATAATCTTGATATTAATTTTATCATAACCAATGGAAGTTTTGGTTGTACTCCCCGTGAGCTTTCCAACAAAACAAGAATCACAGCAAACGGATTTCGTATGAGGAAGATATGACAGTTCAGGGATCAAAGGTTAAAACAGGATAAAACAAGTTATCAGGAAAATAAGGTTTTCTCTCAAGTTACAAGTGTCGGAACCTCACAAATCACTATTTGCTTGATAAGTATGCCTAGAATTTACCCCAAAATCAAGTAATAAAAACCCTAGAAATTTGGCCGAAAATGCCTGTCAATCGCGATCGACAAGTCTGTCAATCGCGATTGACAGAGGTGTCCATCGGGGCCTGTCGGTCGCGATCGACACGTCAGTTGCGATTGACAGTGTCAATCGCGATCGACAGAGTCGGTCGTGGGTCCTGTCAATCGCGATCGATGGTGTCAATCGCGATCGACACTTTTTTCGTAATTTTCGTCGTGATTTTAGTCGATCGGGGATGTGTCCGTCGCGATGGACACGTGGCAACGCGAGTTTTGGTGTCAATCGTCAAATTTCAGTCGGTCACGATTGACTGTGTCGATCGTGATTGACTGAATTCTAGGTGGCAGTCAGTCGGTCGTGGGGTCTGTCGATCGCGATCGACAGGTCTGTTGGTCACGATTGACAGGGTCTGTCGGTCGCGATTGACAGAGGTTGTCGATCATGGCTATCGATCGTGATTGATGGTGTCGGTCGTGATTGACAGAGAAACACAGAATTTTTTAATTTCAAGTGATGATTTGGAATGTTCTCCTCATGTGTGTCATTGTGGTGTGCTTTGTTTTACCAAAAGATGAAATTTTCTGTCGATCGCGATCAACAGAGGTCTGCGACATAGAGACAGTTCTGAGCTTGTCTGTACCTGTGCAGCGTGCTGGAGGGGATGGTAGAGCAAAAACCTGCAAGAAAGCTCAAACAACATGCAAAAGCAGTGCACACCAATCGCTCTCTCGCTCTCTCTCACAAGTGAAATGAGGGAAATGGAAGGAAGAAGGTGATATGATCAAAAAACTAAAATTTTTGCAATGATGGAGATGGAGATTGGATATGGTGAGGATGATGATGGTAAAGTAAAAAAGAGAAAAGTAAGAAAAATAAAGAAATTACCTACAACGTCAACGTCACAACTCTACGTCTTACCATCACACGCTCGTCCTCAAAGCTCGATCCCCGGCAACGGCGCCAAAATTTGGTGTAGCTCAATGATGAGTAGCACCTCCTTTAATGTCAATCCGAGAAGACGTGAGGATGGTATGGAGACCTCGAACAAGTGATGGCACAAGTGTGTGAGTGAGAAGCACACTGACATGCACACACATACACACACATGCGCACACACGGAAAGACAAAGAGGAAGACAATGGAGTTCTCTTAGATTACTTCAAAAGTGCTCATACAAGTTTTAATCTATTACAAGCTACCCCAAAAATGAGCTCTCTAGCTCTATTTATAGTTTTTTACTAGCTTTGGCCCTATCCAGAACTAGTGTCTGGCCTAGTTAAAAATTAGGTTCTAGGGCCTATTAGGGGGCTCAAACTAAATCTAAAAATTATGAAAATTGGTACGATGCTACTTCTAATACTCCTCAAGCTCGAGGACTCCTCGGCTTCCACAAAATGGAGTTACAAAAAGGAGAAATGGTATTTACAATGATGTAGAGGGAATAAATTAACTATTTAGAAAGTACTACTTCATGGAAAAATTTGGACGGCCTACTTGCCAGATCTTCGTTGACTACTTTGTCTGCTTGTGCTTTCTCTTCGCTCTGGCTCCCTTCTTTGACTTCCTTGTCTTGTGAGTCCTGGGGTACCTTGACTGCCATCAACATTGGCATATGGTATGAAGGCAATTCCACCTATGGAACGGGTGGTACCTATCTTATGTGTGGCATTGGAACATAAGTTATTATCCAAAGAGTCCTTTCCTTTCCGGTTGGATGTGTTGTGGTCCTTGGACAAACAACATATTGAAAGCTTTTTGGTTCTCCAAGAAGTTCAACTGCAACAAGCTAAGACACATGATCAATTCCTCAGGACTCCTATCTTTACCAAAGGAAAATTGGTTCTTTTTTACAATGCTAAGTCTAATCGTTCAGCGAGCAAGTTCAAGCTTCATTGGTTTGGTCCCTATCGTATTGCCGAATAGCTTGATCCGGATACTTTTTGGTTATCTACTCTAATGCGTACTCTACTGCCTAAACCCATCAATGGATTGAAACTTCATCTATATTGTAGATCGTCTATTTCATCTTAGCTTTGTGTCGGTTTTCTTTATATTCATTTGTGTCATGTTTGTTTTGTATTTTTGACCACTCTCTACATTACGTGCATTTTGGTTGACCATTTGACCATAATCTCCCCATTTTGATTAATGATCCATGATTCACCGCCGTTGTTCATGATTGGGAATTTCTTAATATGCTTATGTCATCATGCATGCATGTTTACCTCCATTGGTAATGATTGTGTTCTCTACTCATGCTTTCATCCTATGACTTTTACTTAACCGAGGTCCTTGTCCTCTTTTTTGTTATTGTGTTCTTGTGCTTTGTGTATTTTGCATTATACTCTTGTGCATTTGACTTATGTCCTACGCCATGGAAGCTCTTGCCAATATCACCACTTTTCACACCGGTCTCTCCTCCAACCTAAGTGATTTTAGATAGTGCACATTTAGGAAATCAAGACTTATATACATATGTACATTAAACTTGTAGTTAGCTCACTTATACCTTTCGTATGGTCATGAGTTTGTTCATATATGCCTATATATACAAGTAGAAAGTTGGGAAAAGTATGATAGAGCATGAGATGAAAAGATTTAGATGTTTTAAGATTCATTAGACACTTTAGAAGTGAGGAAGATCTCTTTCATCATTCAGATGTAAAGTTTTCTGAATAGAAGAAAAAGTTGTGCCCGATATTTTGCTATGTTCTCCTTCTGTGTTTGATCATTTCAAGAATATTTTTTTATATTTCTAATTCCATAGTTAATGCTTCTAAGGTTAAGATTTGAGTGCCTAATTGTAAACAAGCTGAGAGAATTCTGTGTAGGAACATTTGTATGTAAGAAAGTGATGAGTGTCTTCTAAAACAGGCACAATCTCGATGGTCAAAGAATTGATCATATCTCAGTGCATAGTGTAAAGTTTTACAGAAATCAGGATTCAAAATCTAAGGTGCAAGGTAAGCCATCTATGGCTAAAAGCATTTGATTAAACGGGCTATAATTTGGGAGAACCATGCACTAGAAGTTGCAGGTGTCAAAGTCGACTATACAGACAGACAATTTCAGACATAGGTAAATTGTTTGGATCATTTCTTAAGTTCTACATAATCTTTTGAGATGATCTAATTTAGAGAAGGTGTACAAACACTAGATGACACCTTATACAAAGTTTCATCAGAAACTTTACACATTTGATCAGTCAATGAGTGAGTTATGTGCAGCAAACTTTTCTAAGAAATGGCTCTCTTCACAGTTAGTGCAAATTTTGATAGTTTGGTATTGGTGTTCCAAAATTAATCAAGTCTTTGAGTTATTCTTGATATAGAAATGTTCTAACATCAAGGATAGCTTGTTATTTTGGAGATTAGCACTCTCCATCAGTGGCATTAGAGCAAGAATCATCAAAATAGAAGAAAGGAGGATCCCGACTGTTGCACTCATACATAAATCAAAATTTGAAGGTTCAAAAGTTGAAAGCTTGAGAGGGAGGCCTAAAGCTATCAAGAATATAAAAAGAGACTTCATTCAAAGTAAAGGTACATGTATTCCTCATAAATCTTGAAGAATTTAATACACAGGTAAAGAAAGGATGAAAGATTCTCTTCAGATATAGAAATTGGATAGAGAAAACTATCCAACATGGTCAATGAGGATGGAAGCTCGTATCATGAGCATAGACCTGATTGATTACATCATAGGTGAAGATGAAAAACCAGACTTCAGAGATCCTAGTGTTCCAACTAGGGATGAACTTGGATGAAGAAGGATGCTCAAGCAAGGAGCATTATCTGCATGGGAGTCAATGACTACTTGCTACCTCATATTAGAGGACTTGAAAGTGCAAGTGACATATGGAATGCTTTGGAGGAGCATTTCAAAAATACTACAAAGTCAAGGAAGGCATCTTTGTGGGCAGAGTTTGTTGAGTGATGTGTGTGAACACACTAGGACCGCCAGGGCACTTTTTTCCCTCTTTAGGAGGTTTTTTTCCCCCGGCTTGTATATACACCTATTTCCCTAATGGGCTACTTATCTTTGTACATTCTCTAGTAATACATTCAGTAATGTGTGTTGTGCTCCAAGCTTCTTATTCTTCCTTGTGCTGTTCGCATGCTTCCGCAGACGTCTAACTCCAACAATTGGTATTAGAGCAGGTCGTCGTTTCATCTAGGGTGCCGTCGACACTCCTCCGTTTGCAATCTCAGAATCGTACGAATTTTGGAGAGCATACTCAGGGTGTTTCCGAGATCAAAACAGCTTCGCTATGTGGTGCCGAAATCCCGATCTGAGCTTGTTTTGGCCTCCGAACGCACTATCACAGCGCCTATGCAAGCTATTTTGTCTTTTTGTGCCAAATGTATATAACTGTTTTTGTTCGCCAGTATACGTGTCTCGAAGTCTGCTACAGGTTTAGCAGAACTCGTCTTGGCAGTTCGGTTCAACTTTTTGAGATACAGTCAATTTTCTGCATCAAGGTATTTTAGTCACCGGCCATGGCTGAAAGCAGTGATGTATTCCGTATGTTGGCTGTTGAGGATAAGTTGGATGGTACCAACTACCCATTATGGGCTTATATGATGCGACATGTATTGGTTGCAAAAGGACTATGGAACATTGTGCAGGGTGTTGAAAGACGTCCTGTTACACCTGCAACTACAGGTACTGCAAATACAGGTGCCGGAGCTGATGAAGATGGTGTCGAAGATGATATTGTGCAGATTCCTGTTCGTGTTGTTGTTTCTGTTGCACCTACTGTAGAGCAGATTCATTGGGATGGCAGAGATGCCCAGGCACATGCATTGATAGCTTTGTCTGTCAAACGTGCCATTATTCCTCATATTCGTTCTTGCAGAAGAGCTAAGGATGCTTGGGATACACTTACCACATTGTACCAAGCTAGGAATGAGGCTCGTGTTGCTTGCCTCCGAAAACAGTTGGAGAGTGAGCACATGAATGAAGGTGATTCTATGGACAGTTTCCTAACGAAGATCAAAGACTTGAAGGAACAATTGATTTCTGTTGATGAGGTTATACCAGATAGCTCACTTGTGCAGACCATTCTGAATGGTCTTCCTGATTCATATCAGAGTTTTGCTTCTACTCTTCGGTTGATGATGAAAGGAAATCCAAATGCCTTATCATTTAAGGAGTTAGTCTCTGTTCTGTTGTAGGAAGATCAGTCCATTCAAAACAGGTCCATTATGCGAGTTGTAGATCAAGCTTTCTTGGCTAGTCAGAAGGGCAAAGGAAAATGGAGCTCTTCAACTAGTAAGCAGAAATCTGCTAATTCTGCATATTCGAAGAAGGAAGATAAAGATGAGAAGAAATCAGAAAAGCAGAAATTGTTTTGTAAGTACTGTAAAGGGAATTATCATATCATAAAGAACTGTCCAAAACTGGCTGCTAAAGAGGCAAAGAAGCAAGAGGCTGGAATGGTTGTTGCAGAAGCCTCAACATCAAAAACAGAGTCTGCAAATCTTGTGCAGAAAGAAGAATGGGTGTTTACTACTGTCTGTAGTTTTGACCCATCTTCTCATGATCAGTGCATGTCTGCAATAGACTTAGATGTTTGCCAGTATTTTGACAATGGGGCAACCAAACATATTACCTCGCAGCATAGTTTCTTCTCTTCACTCGAGCCTGCCCCTACAGGGAATATTGTCACATGCGGCAAAAACTCCTCTTATCCTGTTATGGGAGTTGGTAAGATCATTTTGACTACTGCTGATGGTAGTTATTTCACTTTGTCAGATGCTTTATTTGTGCTAGGGATCAAGAAGAACCTGTTATTAGTTGCTGCATTAGCCAAGATTGGCTTGGTTGTGAAATTTGTTGATGACATGTGTACAATTCATGATCTATCAAATGGCGATGTGATTATTGCTTCTGGCATTTTATGCCGTGGACTATATAAGCTCATAGACTATGAAAGATCTGTAAATAATTTGGCATGTGCAGTAAATGATTCTTAGGCTATGTCAGATGCAAAGCTTTGGCATGCATGCTTTGGTCATCTGAATTTTGCTAGTTTGCTACTCCTGCAGAAATCTGAAATGGTGTCCTCTTTGCCCAAACTTGAGGCACCTGGAAAACATGTTTGTGAAGGCTGTATTTTGGGCAAAATGCAGCGTTCGTCCTTTCCAAAAGATGGTTCAGTTCGGGCTACTCAGAAATTGCAGCTTGTACATAGTGATGTTTGTGGTCCTATGCAGACACCTTCTTTTGGAAATTATCTTTACTTCGTGACTTTCATTGATGATCTTTCCAGGCATGCATGGGTATATCCATTGAAGGCAAAGTCCAAAGTGTTCATGTGCTTTAAACAGTTTTTGGTTTTGGCTGAAAATCTGTCAGCATGTAAAATGGGCACCCTCTGTTCTGATCGAGGGGGGGAATATATGTCTTCTGAATTTAATGCATTTCTGGCTGAACGTGGGATAAAACACCAGTGTATAGTGCCGTATACACCTCAACAGAATGGAGTTGCTGAACGAAAGAACATGTCACTCATGGAGATGGCGAGGTGCATGGTCAAGAGTTAGGCTTTACCACATAGTTTCTGGCTTGAGGCTGTCATGTGTGCAGCATATGTACTGAACAGATGTCCCACTAAAGCGCTGCAATCTATCACTCCATATGAGGCTTGGCATGACTGCAAGCCATCTCTTGCTCATCTACATGTTTTCGGTTGTTTGGCATATGCACTAGTGCCTGAACAACATCACAGAAAATTGGATGATAAGGCAGTAAAATGTATTTTTGTTGGGTAGAGTTCTGAAAGTAAAGGCTATCGTCTGTATCATCCACAGACTAAACACATTCTGGTTAGCCGTGATGTTGTATTTGTGGAAGATGCTATTCAGCCATTGCTTTCATGTACTAAGGAGATATCTGTTAGCTCCAAAGACATGTATGATACTTTGATGCCTCTTTTTACAGGTGGGCAGTCTAGTGCTAGTCCTAATGAGGCAACTTCTCAGCCTTTGCAGGTTTCATATGATGATGCAGATCATTCAATTTCTGATGCAGATTTACATGATGCACTTGTTGATGAGAGAGCTGATATTGAGCAGACAAAAACTATGCCAAAATGGCTGGTGCAGACTTTGCGTGACAGCAAATTAGATGCACCTTTGTCATATCATACTCGTTCAGGCTCTCATAGTGCCTCTTTTGCATCAGATTGCTATGTTATGGCTGCGTCTAGTCTCTGTGATGAGAATGAGCCTGTTTCTTTTGATGAAGCATAAAATTCAGAAAATTGGATGGCTGCTATGCAATCTGAATATGATGCTATAATGAAGATTGGTACATGGTCTTCATGTGACTTGCCTCCTGGCAAGGAGGCCATTGGCACTAATTTGGTATACAAGCTGAAGCGTAAACCTGATGGTACAGTTGACAAGTATAAGGCTAGGCTTGTTGCAAAGGGTTATGCGCAGGAAAGAGGCATTGATTTTGATGAGACCTTTGCACCTACATGCCGTATGACTACTGTTCAGAGCATTTGTGCACTTGCAGCCCATCATGGTTGGAATGTACATAAACATGTGTCTGAATTGTCTAATCCTTAAATCTCTACTCATCTAGATTAAGTGTGTATGCCAAATGTCAAAATAACAAGATGCTTTTAAATCATATGTTCTACACCTGGAAGTCTGGGAACCTATGAATATGAGAGCCTGAATGATCTGATGCCAAAGTCCTAAGGCTTTGTTACCAAAACCTTAGAGCTTTGATACCAAATGTTGGAAATGAGGTAGGCCCATAACTCATATTACAGGTCCATGGTTCCATAGGTCCAACATATACAACATTAATTCCAACAATCTTTCAATATTGACAAAACATGAACATATCATAACTTAATCATACAAATGATGAGATAAAGATAGAGAAAGATTAGACAACATGTGTAAAGTGTTACGTAATCCATTGCTTACTCACGCTATCATATATACCAATGTTCAATGTACAATGTGGGAGTAAAACTCTCAACCACTCTATGTGAAGAGAAATGGATGGATGAATAAATGTACAAATGTTAAAAACATATTTAGATGTATGGACATGAAATCTGTTGGAGATTCACTCACTAATTATGCATAACGACATAAAGACGAAGGAAAGCAGAAACAAAGTCAGTCAGAAAAACCAAAGCCTTAGTGAAGGGACAAATTCATGTTTGTAATATACAGCGTAGAAACTTCCAGAATTAGAATTCAGAGCGGAAAGATCCACAAGCAGTATCATAGCAGTAAGATCAACAAATGGTACCAGAACACAAAAAAGTTCTGAAGAGCAGAAAAGGTTTCTCAGAAGAAGATACGAAAAGAGAATTTGAAGAATTCTCATAAAGAAAGGTGAAAGCTAAGGTGATCAACAACAAACGGCGTCAAGAAACGTTTCGAAGTCATTCTCAAGGGTAAAGGTTTGTAAAAGGTAAAACTTTTTAACATTACACTCAGCGGAAGTAACAGAAACAAGAAGATCATGGAAAATCATATCTCAATTGATAAATTGGACAGGGATAATTATCCCGCATGGGTAATGCGAATGGAAGCTTTACTTATGAGTAAAGACTTAATGAAATATGTGACAGGAGAAGAAAAGAAGCTGACTTTTGAAGATGATAGTCAACCAAAGAAAGAAGAATTAGAAGCCTTGAAGCTATGGCAGAAGAAAGATGCAACGGCAAGAGCGTATATCTACAATACCGTTACAGATCATCTATTACCGCACATTAGAGGTCTGGAGAAAGCAGAAGACATATGGAGAGCGTTGGAAGATCACTTCCAAAATACTATGAAAGCTAGAAAGGCTAGCTTAGGGTCGGAGTTCACAACGTTCAAGAAAAAGCAAAGTCAAAGCATTAGTGATTATGTCACTAAGATGAAGGACTTGGCAGACAGTCTTGGATTGGTTAATGAAGATATCAAAGATCACAAGTTGATAGCACAATTGCTTGCAGGTTTGAGAGGATATGAAAGGTGGAAACCTTTCGTACTCTCTACTGAACTGTCTTTAAATCATTTTGTACCAGATTTAAATCAGTTGCTTGGACTAATGCTAACGTTTGAGCAAGATTTGAAGACAGACGGAGAAAAAGGACATAGTTCGGCTATGTACTCAAAGAATAAGAAGAAAGGTGATAAAGGTAAAGAAAAAGATGAGGAAGAAGTGACTGCTCACGCAAATTATGCAAGAGGACGAGGTAATGTCAGAAATAAAAGTAGAAGTAATACAAAAGGTAGAGGTAATCAGAAGAAGGCTTGCTGGATCTGCGGATTAAGCAATCACTTGGCTCATGATTGCTGGCATAATTCTCAAGGATCAAGTCAGAATCAGAACAATAATAGTAGAGGCAAAAACAGAAGGTTATCAAAGAGGAAGACAAAGCCAAAGAGGCAGATATGGTAGAGGTGGAGCAAGAAGTTGGGGACAGAATCAGTCTCACAACACTACCTACTACAACTATGCGAATGATACACAGAATGACGATCATACAACATTGATGATGAACTCGATAAGTGTGTCAGAGAATGAAGACCTCAAGGTGTTCTATATTGACTCTAGTTGTTCAAATCATTTGTCAGGAGATATAGATTTGTTATCAAAATTAGAAGGAGGCATTTCAAATCATACAGTACAGACAGGTGATAACACAAAACATAATGTAAGGGCAATTGGAAAGGTAAAGTGTAAGAATGGAGCTGACCTACTAACAAATGTTTTGTATGTTCCAACAATCCCGAAGAATTTGATCAGTGTGGGTCAGATAGTAGAAAAAGGTTTTCAAGTCAGGTTTACAAATGAAGGAGTATTTGTTGAAGATCCAGAGAAAGGATACAAACAAATTGTCCATGGTAAAAAGGAAGGTAGACTTTTTACTCTTAAAGTACAAGGGAATGTTGGTCAAGCCTTGATCACACATGGTGATGAGGTATTTACAGAACTAGACCTCTGGCATAAGAGGCTAGGACATTTTAATGAAAAGGGAATCAAAGCTATGGTGGAGAAACAGTTCGTGAGAGGATTACCAAACATGAAGAATCAACATATAATTCATAAGTGTGAAGCCTGTCAGATGGGAAAAGCCCACAGGTTACAGCCATTTCAGAAAAATGGTTACAAACACGATGGTGTGCTAGAGCTCATACATACAGATGTATGGGGACCAACGAAAGAAGGATCTATCAGTGGCTCAATGTACTACGTTCTTTTCATTGATGATGCAACAAGATGGATAACACTTTATGTTTTGAAAGAGAAATCAGAAGTATTTGAAGCTTTCAGGCATTTTCATGCATATGCTGAAAGACTTACAGGACATAAACTCAAAAGACTAAGGTCTGATGGAGGAGGAGAATAATTTACTCGAGAGTTCAATGATTATCTGTGGAATGCAGGTATCAAAAGAGAAATAACTTGCACGTATACACCGCAACAAAATGGAGTAGCAGAAAGAAGAAATCAAACTCTAGTTGAGTTTGCACGAGCAATGCTAAAGGAGAAGAACTGTCCAAACTATCTTTGGGATGAGGCTGTAAATACAGCTACATACCTGGTAGACAGATTACCATGTATAGCTTTAAATGGGATGACCCCTTATGAAGCTTGGCAAGGCAAGAAACCAACACTTGACCATTGCAAAGTGTTTGGATCAGTTGCTTATGCTTATGTACCGTCACAACTTAGACATAAGCTTGAACCAAAAGCTGAAAAATATGTGTTCATCGGATATGATGAAAAGCAGATGGGTTATAGGTTATGGAGTCCTTTAACCAAAAAGTTTACTGTTTCCAGAGATGTGACATTTGATGAAGGAAAGAGTTGGTATACAGATAAAGAGCATAGTGTTGAAACACTTGAAGAAGAAATAAGAAGAAAAGAGAAAGGAAAATCACATATGCAGGTGAATGAAGATGAAGATCATATACAGGCAAGTACGTCCAGGATCAGATCGGGTATAAGAAATGAAGATGATTCGAGATTTGATAAGATGTGTATTCAGATACACATGAAGAGTTTGAACCAAGAAGGTCAAACTGAGTAAGGAAACAAATAACAAGGTATTCCTATGATACTTCTTATTTGACTCAGAAAAACTATGCTTACTTAGTAAAGGAGGATGAAGAACCTCGGAATTACAGTGAAGCAAAAGGTAAGAAACAATGGGAAGAAGCAATGAAGGAGGAGTTCAATGCTCTGGAGGAAAATAAGACTTGGGAACTTGTTCCAAAACCAAATGGTAAGAAAGTGATTGGAAACAAATGGGTTTACAAAGTTAAGAAACTTGCAGATGGAAGGATAGCCAAATACAAAGCTAGACTGGTTGTTAAAGGCTATGCTCAGACATATGGCATAGATTATGATGAGACGTTTAGTCCGGTGGCAAAGATGTCAACCATAAGGACATTGATTGCTATAGCAGCATCAAAAGGATGGAAGCTAAGTCAGCTAGATATCAAAAATGCATTTCTAAATGGATGTATATCAGATGAAGTTTACATGGAACAACCTGAAGGGTTTGTAAGTTCCAGTTACCCAGAACATGTTTGCAGATTAAGAAGAGCTCTCTATGGATTGAAGCAAGCTCCAAGAGCTTGGAATTACAGACTTGTGAAGTATCTCAATGACCTTGGATACCAAAGTTCGAAGGCAGATGCAAGTCTACTCATCAAGAAAATAGATGAAGGTATGATCTACATTTGTATTTATGTAGATGACATAATAATCACAAGAACCTCAGATGAAGGAATCAAGGAGGTAAAGAGGCTGCTTGAAAAAGAGTTCAAGATCAGTGATCTAGGAAAGTTATCATACTTTGTTGGAATGGAAGTTACATATACAAATCATGGCATATATGTTTCGCAAGAAAGGTATCTCCTAAACTTACTGAAGAAGTTTAACATGGAGAATTGCAGAGAAGCTTCAACACCGCTTGAAGTAAGTCATAAACTCAGCAAATATGGTGGTGCATAATTTAAAGATATGAGGAATTATCAGTCGTTAGTGGGAAGCTTAATTTATGCTACGCTAACAAGACCAGATCTCAGTTATGCAGTGGGAGTTCTCTCACAGTTCATGCATTGTCTGAAGGATCAACATTGGGTTGGAAGACAAAGAGTTCTTAGATATATCAAAAGAACTATAAAAGAAGGATTATATTATCCTTATACGTTAGATATAAAGCTGAGAGCATACAGTGACTCAGATTGGGCAGGAAGTCAAGATGACAGAAGGTCAACACATGGGTATATGATATACCTAGGACATAAGCTTGTAAGCTGGTGTTCAAAGAAGCAACACACAGTGGCTTTATCGTCAACTGAAGCAGAATATAAAGGACTTGTGGAAGCAGCTAAAGAAGTGATATGGATGCAGACCTTGTTCAAAAGCATGGGTATTGATCAAGGTATACCTATCATACATGGAGACAATATGAGCTTGTTGTATCTTGCAACAAATCCAGTATTTCATGCAAGAACAAAACACATAGAGATTCAATATCATTTCTTGGTTGAGTAAGAAGCAGCCTATTGTGGTCATTTCCACTTGTGAGGTAGAGTATAGGGAAGCTTTCACAGTGACTATTAAGTGTGTGTGGTGTAGATGCCTTATTGCTAATTTGGATGTTGGTTAGTCTTCTGCCATGAACATTAGTCTTCTACGACCACCATCTTCACTGACAGTTAGAGTGCATTGGTAGTTGCAAGGAAACCTATGTTCCATGCTCGCACTAAGCACATTCAGGTGCACTATCATTATGTGAGGGAGAGGTTCTCTGTTGGAGAGATTAGTTTGACATATGTGCCCACATAGGAGAACATTGGACACCTTTTCACAAAGGCTCTACCTAGGGAGAAGTTTCAATCTTTCAACAAAGCTTTGGGCTTTGTTCCTTTTGCGGATTGATTCCATATAGCTTGGCACTTCCTTATACATGAGTGCCAGCGCCTCATTCACCGCATCACTCCTAGGGGGGATTTGTTGATATATTTAGGTAGTGATGTGTGTGAATACACTAGGATTATCGGGGCACATTTTTCCCTCTTTAAGAGGTTTTCCCCTCGTGTAGCTCAAGCGTAAGCACCACCTCCTTTACTTGTCAATCCATGGAGATGTGAGGACCGATATGAATATCGTGAGAAATTGTGGTGAGCAAATGTGAGTGACAAGCACATACATGCATGCACACACAAGGCAAGATCAAAGAGAGGAACAATGGAAGGACTTTGATTACAAAAGAAATCTATTAAAAAATTGATATCTACAATAAGCCACCCCCAAATGTGAGCTCTCTGTCTCTTTTTATAGTTTTTGGACTAGTTTTGGCCATGTTCAGACCTAGTGTCCAGCCTAGTTAAAAATTAGGTTCCAGGGCTTATTTGAGGGCTCAAACGAAGTCTAAAAATTATGAAAATTGGTAGGATGATACTTCTAATGCTCCTCACGATTGAGGACTCCTCGTCTTGCACAAAATGGAGCAACAAAAAGATGAAATGATTTTTATAATGGTTTCTAGTGATGAAAATCACTATTTTATAGGGATTCTTCTGAAAATATGACATATACTTCTTGAAGCTCCCTACTTGCTCCCTCTTCTTGTGTGTCCACTTCTTTGATGCACTTCTATGCTTTGTCCTTGACCTTGAGCTTCAACACTCCCCCCCCTCTCGAGTTTGTCGTCCTTGACAGACCCTTGTTGTAATGGTTGTTCCATGTACTGCTCTAAGAGGTAGTGTCCATCCTAAGAGCCATCTTTCTTCCAATTGTAGTAGGTTCTATTGTTTGGTTCCTCATTTGTCATTGCGAGCTTGTGCAAGTTGTAGACCCTTGGTATGTGCTTATTCCTTGGATTCCGGCATGAATGTGTCATTGTGGGTCTCCATTGATGTCCTCCAAATCTTCCAAAGATGATGTTCATATGTATCTCATGCCAAGTACTCATAACCCATAATAAGTGATGGGTAAGTGTGTTGTGCATGGGTTGAAAAAATTATGTGCCTTGTGCACGGCCTTGTAAGGTGGCCCTATGCATGTCTACTTGAAAAATGCATTGGAATAATTATGGTGCAAGAATTGGAGGTCTTGAGCGAAGTGCTCAAGGGCATGCTGACGAAGAGGTTTCCTAATTTATCATGGATATAATGTTGGCCAAGTAGGAGATTCTTATAGTAGTGAATGGTCAATCGATGTGGATTTCTTCGTGGTGCACACTCATCACTATGGATCATTGGCTAGTCTAGCGTTGTCGATGGATACCCTGGTTGATGGTCCATGGATGAAATTCTTTGAGTGCTTGGTCCTGTCTTCTCTCTTCAAAGCAACATTTTCCAAATACTAAGAATTGAATTTCTTTATAGTCCGTGACAACCAACATTGGTTAACTACACCAAGCTTTGTTTCACCTACTCTCTTTAGCTCACCATAAGCAGGATTCTTCTCATCCAGTATACGTACAAGGATTTGCAGGGTACCAGAACTACCTCTTGTAGATATCTCCTTGGATGCTCTCATACATACAGTAGTTAAGCATCGCTCGAGTTGTGGACCTTCAAGCTCTTCCCTCCTACCATGGTAAGGGGAAATAATTGTGGATGCCATGTTCATGCCAAACGCTTGACATCTCCTAGATAAGGTAGCAATAATAGGATCTGCTAGCCGAGACATACTTCTATGCAAGCCTAGTAATCAATGGTTTCACCTTCAACTAAGCATGACTGATTCATGTTCCATCAGCCAAACCTGGGAACAAGCTCTCTCTCCCTCTCTCTCTTTTTTTGCTCTACCTCTCTTTTTTTTTTGGAAAAATGTCACAAAGCAAGAAGACATATGTTAGTATCAGAGAAAAAATAGTGGACATATGTCAATGTGCTCTTGTGCTTGGGATTCTCAATTGTGTCTATGCACAGCCATGTAATGTGGCCCTAGATTAATGCCTACTTTGGAAATGCATGACCTAAATGGTGCAAAAGACAAGGTTGTGCAAGTAGCACATGGTTGTTGTTGGTCGAGGCTTTCGATGTTATTTGCAGATGTTGATGCCATCTTTGTTGGAGGTCGCCCTTGGATATTGGGATGCCAATTGATCATTTCTCCTTATGGGAATCCATTTGAGAAGGGTGTGTGACTGCAATGTGATCACCTTTGGCCACTTCATGTTTGGATGGTTTCTTGAATGTTGTGTCCCTTGTGGTTGGCTCCTTGGTTTTGTAAGGGCTACTGATGCTTTTGGCTTCCAAACCCATACCTGTGTGGCTTGTCGCCTGACTTGCATTGAAGAGGTTTTAGGTCGCCAATATGTCTTTGTTGTGCAGGTTGTTGCCTTGAAGTCCCCCCTTGGATTTTTTCTGAGTTTAGGCTTGATTTCTTTGAGTCCTTTGATTGGAAGTGGTTGTTCTTGAAGATAAGCCATGGTAGGTCTAGTCCATAGATTTTAAAGTCTAGTGTGAGGGGGTTGATTTTGTACAAGGGCTTTCTTTGGTACCCATATCATAGTGCGATTTGGTTGGGAGACATTTATCCATATTAAACATAGAATCTCTAGGTGTACAAATGGGTGATGGATGGTCATGATTCACCCTAGAGTTGACATCATTTTCCACATCAGCGATACAAAGTATTTGTTGATCATCATCTTCTTGAGGATCTGAGTGTAGATCATCCCTGCTTATGGTTTCATGAGGGGAATCCAAATTTATAGGAAGAGAGGGTCCTTCCACATCCCCCAAAAACTTGGAGTCCTCCATTTCTCCATTCTCCAAGGTTTCCTATGATTTAATCAAAGAAGGATTAGATTCAAAAACATGAGTAGAAAGAAAATTTTGTGCATGAAAAGCACAATCTTTGAAAAGATGATTTTGTCCCCAATTATCACAAGGTGGATAGTCATTAGGATTTTCAATAGACATATATGTAGACGTGCGCACAATAGGTGGAGAAGACACCTCAAACTCTTGATGATTTTGTGTAATGAACCTTTGGGTGCCAATGATCAAGTCTTCATCTATAGCATCCATGACAAAGATGTTTCAAAAAATTGCATGTCATCCACCATAACAGGCAACACAACTTGACCCATGCATTCATAATGTTCCCCATCCATGAGGATAGAAGAATGAGTTGTTGCTTGAATGTTCTAAAAAATAATGGTCACTAGGTCAATATGAATTAAATTCCACTCACAATTAGGATTGATATAAACACTCAACCTTCTATGGTCATATCCTATTCTTATATGCACAAAAGTATTGTTATATTCTCTTGTTGCAAATAGGATCCTACCCCCACAGATATTTTCCCTGTTTCGTTGACTCCTTGCAATTTTTCTCTAGATGTTTCACCCTTATGTGAGTAATTTCATGCATTTCATGTTTATCTCTCTTCTCTTTTTCCATCTTATCCCCCTTTCTTCTCTCTTTTGTTTTTTTCTTTCCCCCACTGAAAATCGTGAAAATCATGATTTTGTGAAAATTGCGATTTTGATCCAAATGAAAATCGTGTTTTGGAGAATCATAAAGAATCACGATTTTGAGCACAACTAGAGAATCACGATTTTGAGCACAACTAGAGAATCACGATTCTGAGAATGACCCCAGAATTGTGTTCTTTTCAAATAGCTTATAGGCACAAAAAAGAAAATCGCATTTTTTTTGAAAACTTTGAATTTGATGAAAATCGAGATTTTTAGTCAGAATCGTGTTTTTTGGCGAGAACTTTGAATTTCTGAGCGCCGAGCAATGGCTAGCTTCGTATGTGCAAAAATTCATGAAAAACACAAGTGCTTGCTCTCCCTTGCACCTCCTAACTCCTCACACAATAATGCATGAAAAATGGTATGCAAATGATGAAAATGCACTAAAAAACAAGAATTTTCTATGAAGATGAAGATGGAAGAAGATAGAGATGGTGATGATGATGAAGATGAAGAGGAAAAATTAGAAAATGAACAAAAATGACAGTTTTTTTACCTTCCAACGTCGCAAATCTACGATCTTACCATCATAACGCTCGTCCTCGAAGCTCTCTCCCCGGCAACGACGCCAAAATTTGGTGTACCTCAAGCGTAAGCACCACCTCCTTTACTTGTCAATCCGCCGAGATGTGAGGACCGATATGAAGATCGTGAGCAATTGTGGTGAGCAAATGTGAGTGACAAGCACATACATGCACGCACACACACAGGCACACAAGGCAAGATCAAAGAGAGGAAGCCACCCCCAAAAGTGAGCTCTATAGCTCTTTTTATAGTTTTTGGACTAGTTTTGGCCCTGTTCAGACCTAGTGTCCGGCCGAGTTAAAAATTAGGTTCCAGGGCTTATTTGAGGGCTCAAACGAAGTCTAAAAATTATGAAAATTGGTAGGATGATAGTTCTAATGTCCTCAAGCTTGAAGACTCCTCGGCTTGCACAAAATGGAGCAGCAAAAAGATGAAATGATATTTACAATGGTTTCTAGTGATGAAAATCACTATTTTATAGGGATTTCTTCTGAAAATATGACATACACTTCTTGGAGCTCCCTACTTGCTCCCTCTTCTCATGTGTCCATGTTCCAGAGCTATGATGCAGTGAAAGTGTTGTAGAGCTATGATGCAGTGAGAAGGCTTGAAGACCATTAAAGGAGTACTTAATTTTTGTGAAACTAAGAAGGCTATGGTGTACTTGGAGGCCATCCTCGGAACTAAGGTTACTTGAAGGCTCAAGGCTTGGTGTGGCACTCTCCCAAGTTTCCCATTTCTTCAACTTGTATACAAGTTCCTTCATAGGAACTACCTCTTACCTATTTTTTTTGAGAAAACCCATAAAAACTCAACCTTACCCTTCTTTTTTTGTAAAATGCTACTCTTGAGTTCTTGCCTTTTTTAGAAATAAGAGCTCTCTTTTGGATACGTGGAAAGAGCTCTCTCTCTAGGAAGATTCTCTTTTTTATTTTCCCAACTACATATCATTTTTAGAATATTTGTAGTTAATGAAGCCTTTGGCCACTTGCATCCAACGGATTCCTTCTCCTTTCTTATATAAGGAGGAGCTCATTTTGTAAAAAGGAGGTCCCTTGGCCATGGCCTTGGCCTCCATTTTGGTAATGGAAGAAGGTGTCATTTGGTTTCATCCAAATCCTTGTGTGCAATGGCGTTGGTCTTGGTGTATGGATTTGCATGTGTGTGTGCATGGTTGGGAGGATGTTCCCCTTTGCTCCTTGTGACGTTGGCCATTGTTGCCATTGCTCCACGAGTATGGGTGAGTCTCTCCTCTCATTCTTTGCCCCAACTTGGAGAAGCTTCTCGCTTCCATGTGAGGTGGTTAGGGTCCGTTGCTCCCCTTTTCTCAACAATTTGGCGCCGTTGCCGGGGACGTCGGCCTTTAGCTGTTGGTTTTTCCAAGTTTGCGTGTCCATATTTCGTGAGATGCACCTTGACACTTGGAAGATGATGAATACGTGTGGCCTTCGGTTGGTCAAGGGTACCTCCCATTTGCTTTTTTTGAATAGTTTAGTCCTTTATTTTTGTTTGTTGCACAAGAACACCCCCTACCCCTTATCTCTCTCACTCACACATATACACACTCCCACACACTCACTTTGGCATCATCTTGCATCTTTGTCATTTTCTTGAAGTGAATGATTTCTTTGGATAATGGGATGGGTAGTGACTTTCTTTCTTTTCCCTCCCGTTTTGCCACTTTCATTTGAAAAAAAAGAAACCTAACCAATGCATATATCCAGGTCACGAAAAAATCGAAATGCAAAGAAACACTTTATTACTGTTTTATGCTTAAATTGGGGAGTCAATTTTTCTTTTTTCTTAAAAAAGTTAAATGCAATAGTTAGGCGAGTCTGCATGCATCTGACATTCCTTATTTCTTGAACCCCACGCATTAACAGTTGGCATGTGCATTGAAAGAGGTCATGTACGAGTATGAGTGAGCAGTCAATTAAGGGAGTAATTTTCTCTCTCCTCATTAATGGGGTAGGTCCACAACTCCATCAAATCCTTTCGAGTTCCCCCCTCTCTTGTTTACGACACCAAGCCCTAAAGAGGCTTCTCCTTTCTGCTATGTGATCGATTGCGGGAAGGCTGAGCCATGGCTCCCCCTCTGCACACGTTGGCAGATGGATTGATTCTTGCTCTCTGTGATGCCCTTGGAGCATGGCCACGATGCGACATAGGAACTTCTCCGCATCTCGGTCTCTCAAAGGAAACTCTCATTGTTCGAGTGTTGGGTTGAATTTCTCCTATACATGCTTTTGATTACTCTTCTGAGTTGGGCATCTCCATCGATCCCCTGTGGAGTTCATGGGCTGCCCTTGGTCAACTAAGGGAATAGGCGACTTGCAAGGTATACTCTCCTTTGTTGTCAAGATAACTTTTGAGCACCCCTACGGTCATTCTTTGATCTGCAGGTAGGAATTTCGAGCTTCCCTTCTAGCTCATGTCATCCATGGGTCTAAGTTATGCCTGCTTCAAACTCTACTCTTTGACATAGCAGGTCCCTAACCGCCTGACATTGGGAAAGCTTTGTTGCAATATTTTCTAGTATCTGAAGTAGCATGGCCCTCGAAGTTCTTGACAGCCTTTCAAAGGCCTATTCCCCATTTCTCAATGGCTGGCAAAATGGTTGTGTATACAACATGCAGAGCAGGCTGAGGAAAAGGTCCCTCAATGCAAAGTTGGTTGATGCCTAGTTTTTGCATCAACACAAAACCAAAGGCTGTGGCTACGTTATTTTTTGGAGACAGTCATGTTATGCTCAATTTCCTATGCTTTGCTTATTCGCCTATGTGCCTTCTAGCTATCGGTCACTCCTTAGTAGGGCACATTTTAGTAACTTGCTCTAAGAAGTAGGTCCAAATTAGACCACCTCATAGAATCTGTCACTCGAGAATAAGACCTGTCCACTCTCTTCGCACTTTCTATGAGCCGAAATTATGCATATCCATCAATGTTGAGAAGCGAACAATGGTAACCTTCAATGGCCTGCTGGTACATAAAACCTCAAAGAGGGGATGCTATGACTCTCTGCAAACTGTAATCAAATAGTCACATTTTAAAACTTATGAGGATTTTGTATATTGATGTCTAGCCCCATGAAGTAGCATACTCTCTGTTGTTGCATTTTTTTTCAAGCATGTATGTATATCTACGTATGGTTGTACAAGTGTTTTATCCGTATTTGCTCTCGGTGTCACTATGGAAGCTATGAACCATTATCCAACAGATTATCTAAAGGAATAATCGAACTATTCGATGATGTTAAAATGGTAGCAAACAGTAACATTGTAAACATGTTGTTGTTCAGAAGCTAGCTACAAATGGTTTGTCTTCTTCTCGGAAATTGCACTACATTTGTAGAATTTATGCTCTGATAGGTATAACTCTGATACTAACCTTGAAATTTTTTATGAATGGGGGTGGAGGATGAGCTTGGCGTCTCTCTCCCTATCTTTTTATTGTGTGCAGCATGTTTCTATAGTGCTTCTTCCTTATGATCAAATCACATCACAACGAAGCGCATCTATGCAACAATGTAGACTTTTGATTAAGGGCTTTCATAAGTCGGTAGTGGGGCTAATGACATCAATTTTCTTAACTCATTCTGCTTTATGTGCTTAATGCCATCTTTGGAAATCCAACGATAAGGCTGCAAATCAATAAATGGTTGCTATGCAATGCTTTTCTTGTGCCTGCCTTAGATCATGTTCAGGACAACAGGAAGTGGAAAAAGTGACTATTGGAATCGATTATGGGTGCAATCAATGGTGTTTGGGTGATGAGATGAAGCGTGACACTTCAATTCCCTTCTCTCTTGACTGCTAGGCCTACAAGACTCTCGAGGTCTTTTTGATTGGCTACCACAATCCGATTGATATGAAGAAGGGGAAGGAGGTGATACCACACTACTTCCTCCCTCATCTACTTTCCTCGTGTGTGATTTTCAACTGCAAGGTACTATTATCAAATCTATAGTGGCATACACTCTTTTATCTTTGATGGTTTTCTATTCTCCTATCGTTTGATGATGCTCTAGTGCACAATGGCTAATGACTCTGAGCACCATTAGGTTAACACTTTCTCCTGATGTATTTGCTTGTGTACATACCTAGTATGTGGGAGGAGGTTGAGGTTTCCATACTATTGCATTCAATCTGTGCTAATGAGTGATCCATGTTTGTTTTTATGACTTCTAAATCAAGGATGTAGGGGAAAGTTATGGTTGCAAACCAGGGACGACCTTGGCTATTGAATTAAGCGTGGTAGAATCTCAACATTATGGATTTTTGGAGGCTTCTAGCCACGTTTTTTGCTCCTCTTGGGGATGGTGTCAAAATTCCCCTCCTAAACCATGAGAAAATGGGTGACTATGTCTAGACATGGGGATGATCGAATGAGGACCAATCTGTTTTAGCAACGATGCTCACGATGCTCATATGCTCAAGGTTTGGGTTGTTTTGGACTTGCCTGTGTTGCTAACCTTAATACACGCATGCAATTTTCATATGCAGGATTTAAATGGCAAGGTAGTTTACATGATCACTCTTACAACTTACTAACTTTATCTTCCAAAGCGGTAGGATAAACTCTTGGACATATAGGGTTGTTGCGTTCTTTGAAATACATTCATAAGCTTATGTTTGGAAGTTGTTTGTTGAGCATGCAGTTGTCTGCTTCCCTCGTGAGTTGGAAGGTGCTTCCCTCACTTTTGAGTTGGAGAAGGTGATGTGGTTCTAATGTGCTACACAGATATGGTTGCTCTCCTTGTTTGATTGTCCAGATGCCTAAAAGAATTCATCCATTGAGTCATGATTGGTCACACATTTCTATTCTAAAGATAATCGGTTACATGGAGATGTGTAACAGGTAGAAGACCTCAAGGCTTACAAGTTTCTTGGATTCAAGACCTCCACATGGGAACAATATGGTGGAGTGTTTGTGGCTTGATGGCAGTGGGAGTACCCACTCTTAATGCACCGAAAATACAACAACTATCCTAGTACATTATGATTGATTGTGGCATGGTTATGGTGTGAAATGCTATTATTTTTAATGGACTCCTTGAAGTTATTTTTTCTTGGATTATTGGGCATGATCTTCATTTTCGAAGTATGTTAATTTTGCAACCACCCTTTATGGGATTATGTCCAAAATCTAACAACATGCTAGGTTTGTTAGACACACTGTGGGAGGATAGATCTTCATGAGGACCTATCACTATTACAGCACAGTCTTGTAGGACTTGATGCTCCTTGGAGTGGAAACTAAAGTGGGAATACATGTTGGATTGCTTTTTTTCAAAAAACAGCCTACTTGCTTTTGTATGTGTTAATTTCAGGTTTGGATGCTCCCTGTGAAGGTTTTTTCAGTCTTAGAAAGGGCTGCATAGAAGGATGTATTTTCAGTCTTACAAAGCACTGCATAGAAGGGGATTCTTTTGCTCTGCATTGAAGACTTGAAGACCTGAATCTTGCAAACTTGAAGACTTCTAGATTTGAAGACATCGAAGACTCAACATTACCTCGATCAGCTATGTATGGTTCTTTTTTCTCAGCTTTGTCGAGGACGACAAAGCCTAGGAGGGGGAGAGTGTTCCAGAGCTATGATGCAGTGAAAGTGTTGTAGAGCTATGATGCAGTGAGAAGGCTTGAAGATCATTAAAGGAGTACTTAATTTTTGTGAAACTAAGAAGGCTATGGTGTACTTGGAGGCCATCCTCGGAACTAAGGTTACTTGAAGGCTCAAGGCTTGGTGTGGCACTCTCCCAAGTTTCCCATTTTTTCAACTTGTATACAAGTTCCTTCATAGGAACTACCTCTTACCTATTTTTTTTGAGAAAACCCATAAAAACTCAACCTTACCCTTCTTTTTTTATAAACTGCTACTCTTGAGTTCTTGCCTTTTTTAGAAATAAGAGCTCTCTTTTGGATACGTGGAAAGAGCTCTCTCTCTAGGAAGATTCTCTTTTTTATTTTCCCAACTATCTATCATTTTTAGAATATTTGTAGTTAATGAAGCCTTTGGCCACTTGCATCCAACGGATTCCTTCTCCTTTCTTATATAAGGAGGAGCTCATTTTGTAAAAGGAGGTCCCTTGGCCATGGCATTGGCTTCCATTTTGGTAATGGAAGAAGGTGTCATTTGGTTGCATCCAAATCCTTGTGTGCAATGGCATTGGTCTTGGTGTATGGATTTGCATGTGTGTGTGCATGGTTGGGAGGATGTTCCCCTTTGCTCCTTGTGACGTTGGCCATTGTTGCCATTGCTCCACGAGTATGGGTGAGTCTCTCCTCTCATTCTTTGCCCCAACTTGGAGAAGCTTCTCGCTTCCATGTGAGGCGGTTAGGGTCCGTTGCTCCCCTTTCTCAACAGTCCACTTCTTTGATGCACTTATATGCTTTATCCTTGACCTTGAGCTTCAACATCCCCCTAGCTTGTATATATGCCTATAACCCTAATGGATAACTTATCTTTGTACATTCTCTTGGTAATACATTTAGTATTGTGTTTTGTGCTCCAAGCTTCTTCATCTTGTGCTGTTGACATGCTTCCGCAAACCTCAAACTCCAACACTAATGCCTGCTTCATCACATACCATCCTCACAAAGAGTAATAATATCTTCTAACTTGGCTACAAAATCTTTAATCACTTGCATCTTGATGTGATTTCCTATTGGTGACTCCAAAATAGTAACCATATGTTTGTTGCTAAACAAAATTCAACAAGTTGAATTCGTCCTCTATTGTTAATGAAGCGTTGACATCTTCAATAAATTTTCTACACAATAAAAAAACTCAATCTAAAAGTATTATAACTTCAAAAAGTGAAACATAAACATGATTGCAAACATATATTGCTTCCATGCTCCACCAAAAACTGAAAGAGCTTCAAAGGATGATAATAATTGTTTTCTATATCTCATACCAAGTGGACTCTCTTTCAATTGTGTTAGATTTGTTTTTAACTTTGTAATTATGATCTCCTTTTCTTCCACATCTTTTTGGAGTATTGTCATGAGGAAGGAGATAAATAAGAGAGCTCACACACACACACTCAAAATAAAAAAAGAGCACACACTCAGATTGAGGTAAGGAAGAATGATCTTCTTCTTCTTCTTCTATTACATAAAAGGAATGTATAAGAATGACCTAAAAACAAGAATACAAAAAGTGCAATATATAAAGATTAGTACATAAGGAAAAATATAATGTTTGCAAATGAGTGGGCTTGCAAGAAACAAATGTGCCATCACTCTCAAAGTAGAAAAATCCAGTACAACTCAATGAGGTATCCCTAACATATATCGGCATGACCACTATACATGTTAGAGAAATGAAAAACTGATATGTGTCATTCTGGATCGTCACATGTTGAGCTTGATATCTTAACACTCCCCCTCAAGCTCAATATCATATGCTCTAATCCAAGCATCTTTTGAAACTTCGTTAGCTTCTCTGCTCCAAGTGCTTTAGTGAAAATACCAGCAACCTGCTCATCTGTTCTCACATAAACAAGATCAATATCACTTGCTAATACCTTCTCTCTGATGAAGTTATAATGTACCTTAATATGCTTTATTCTAGCATGAAAAACAAGGTTCTGTGCTAACTGTATGTTGCTAAGATTATCACAGAAGATGGTGATAGGCTTTTGCACTTCCACACCTAAATCTACAAGTAGAATCTCTAGCCATGATGCCTCACATGCTGCCATTGCAACACCTCTATACTCAACTTCTGTAATCGACAAAGCAACAGTGGGTTGCTTCTTGTTGGTCCATGTAATAGCTGCACTCCCAAGTGAGAATAGAAAACCACTAGTAGATCTTCTATTTAGAATGCTACCAACCCAATCTACATCGGTGTATCCATGAACCTTCAAATCTACACTAGATTCATAAAACAATGCATAATGCAAAGTAGCACTCATATAGCATAGAGTGCATCTCAAAGCATCCAAATGTGGCTTCTTGGGAACCTGCATAAATTGACTTTCAAGCCCAATAGTGTAGCTAAGACTAGGCCTCATAGTTGTGAAATATATCAAGCTTCTCACAATTTTCCTGTACATAGTGGCATTTTCCAATGCTTCACCTGATGTAGTATCTAACTTCAAATTCTGATCTAATGGCATAGAAATTGGTTTGTAACTAGCTATACCATACTTTTGCAGCATATTCAAGGCATATTGCCTTTGTGACATCCATATACTTGTTAATCTATGTATAAACTCAATGCCCAAGAAATAGTGCAACACACCAAGATCTTTCAAATCAAATTCCTACATCAAACATTGCTTTACCTCTTAAATGATTTCTTCGTTATCACTGTTGGGGATGTAAAGCTCATGTGACATTACCCCTATATTTATATCTATACATCATATATAGAGCATTGCCTCAAGAGAGATCATTATGTGGGTTTCGAGGCTCCCATGCATGTGTGCACATCTCTCCTCTCTTCTCTCTCCCTCCATCTCCTCCTTCCTCCTCTTGTTCTGCACACCAAAGCCCTTCATTGGTATCAGAGCATGCTGAAGGCTTGTGTGCAAGAAGCTTCAATGGAAGCTTAGGTCAGAAGGGGTAGACGTGCAGGTCGGCATCTCTTGATAGTTGTTTAGTATTTCGATCATAACGTGAGCTAGGAAACTCCAATTGATGCATTTTAAAGTTCTGTGCATAGCTAACATAGACGACCACAACTTCCCAGAAGGGTGCCAAACCTGATTTGGCGTTTTAGACTACCGAAAATTCAAAAAACGCAGACTGCTATAGAAAGCGAATCTACATTCATTGAGACAACAGTTCAGTTTTTGAATCATAATTTGAGTCCTGCAAGTTCGATTCATACGATTCAACTTGCTATGCGTAGCCTAGAAAAGCCTCTACAACTTTGTAGAAGATCACAGGTCCAGATTCGGAGTTTTAGGTCACTCCAATTGCAAAATACATAGCAGTACTGTTGTAGGTGAAAGTGAAATTGACAACTGGTGCTTGTTGTGGGCATATCTTGAGCTATGCACCTCTGATTAAGGTGTTCTTTATCTGGTTACGTAGCCAAGAATGAGATCTTGAAGTTTGCTGAAGAGCAAGATTTGATATTCAGAGGTTATCACCTCTGAAACAATAAAACACAGAGCAGCACATTTTCGCTATAAGAACCCTAATTACACTTGGACGTTGAATTTGCTTTGGAACTTCTTCGAAAGAGAATTTTTGGTGTGCAAGCTCTTATTCTTGGAGCTTGAAGTTATTGTACATGTATGATCACTGTGGTAGCTCCTCCATATGAGAGTAGAGCATGATCTTGTCATGTGTTTGGCATGTAAGATGACATTGTGGTATACTCTTTTTTGAGGTTTATGTCATCATGAGTTCGATCATGGACGTATAGTGGCATTGTAGTCTATATCTTGCTTATGCCACTTGGTTACAGATTTACTTGCCGGTTGCACATCATTCTGTGAGAGTTGATTGTGGATCTTGGTTGGTACTTACATCTTTGTTTTCTTTGCAGGTACATGATCCAGATTGGAGCCTCAATTGCACACTTGTTTATCACCTTGATTTTCTATTCTATTAGCAAATGTTCATTGATTTTATATTATGAATGGTGATTCCCACATGGTTATTTTGGTTCTAACGTCCATTTTATAGAGGAGATGCTACCGAAATTTTGACACTTTTTATGCTAGAAGAGAGCTTTGGATCATTGTTGATCTCTATTTACTTCGACTTGGTCATAGGTTATTTGTGACAGGTTAGGTTGGACTCTCTTGCAGGATTCATTCTTGAGTGGGAGATACATCATCATTGTATTGGCATGTATTGATATTAGTTTTTTGGCATATGTAGTTGCCATTATCTTTGGTTGGATCAGTGACAGGTGGTGAGAGATTACTCATTGTTCCTTTGCTACTGGTTATCTTGTTTGATTGCTCAGTTTATAGGGGATACTCTCAAATTTTTCCCAAGATTCTTTCACATCTATTTGGTCACTTTGGAGACTTGGTGAGCATGCTTATGCTCGTGGTTTTTATATGCATGCTAGATGCATGATTATGTGACAGGTGGTTCATATGGTTTTCTTTTCTAGTGAGACATTTGTGATGTCAGTTATGCATATATATATATATATATATATATATATATATATATATATATATATATATATATATATATATATATATATATATATATGTATATATATATATATATATATATATATATATATATATATATATATATATATATATACATATATATGCAAGTGTCATCCTATTGAGGATAGAGTATCATTTCTAGTCTCTTGTTAGATTGCTAGTCTCTTGGATTGCCAGCATGATGTCTTCTCCGTTTGATGGCACTGACTTTCTGAGATGGAAAGCTCAGATGTGGCATACATTGGTTTGTGCAGGGTTACACATGTATGTGCATAGAGATGTGCAGAGGCCTCATGACATGCTCGATCACATATGGATGGATATGGACACATTGGCCAGCTCCACTATCCGATTACAACTTGTGGATTCTATATATGAGTCTGTTATGTATGAGGAGACGAGTAGTGCAATATGGTAGAGACTACATGATATGTATGCGAGTCCACTGACTCATGTGAGACATAGATCACATCGACGACTTCGATGTTGGCATTGTGATCATGAGGGCCATATTCGACGATGTTGCTTCAGGAGGATGTGACAACGACGTCACAGATATGCACGTGATGCAGGTCAGGTAGTGATTTCAGGAGAGTCTATGGCAGTTGATTATGCTAGTGATGGTGATATCAGTTTCTCCTATGCTTCATCTCAGGATTCCTCTTGTTCATTGGAGAGCACACATACGGCTTGGTTACTTGATGCACTAGCTAGTTTTCATGTTATTCCACATCGTGAGTGGTTTTATCGATTCTTAGATGAGAGTTGTGGATGTGTGCACATGTCTGATGGTATGACATATGACATTGAGGGTGCAGGAGATATATGCCTTATGCTACCTAGTGGAGCATCACTTATGCTCAGACATGTACAATATGTGCCTTCATTCCCTATGAGCTTGATTTTAGTTAGCCAGTGACAAGAGAGCAGATGTTATGCATTCCTTGGTGAGCATCATTTTCAGTTGCAGTTGGGACAACTTATGCTTGTCAGAGGTGCCAGGATTGGGCACATGTATCCACTGCAGGTTCTTCATGTGAGAGACAATCTCGTCTCAGTGGGAGTTCAGCCTTATGTGCGATGTGAGACTTGTCATGTCTCATTTTTTCTACCTACACATAGGTCTATTGATATTCATGATGCACATGTATGGCAAGATTCAGATGCTCAGATGGATGCACATGTAGAGCATGCTTTGGATGCTCATGATGCTTATATAGAGCATGAATTTATTGATCATATGGATGCTCTTATAGAGCACACTTTGGATGATCATTTGGATGCTTTAGAGCATGACATAGATGCTCATATAGATCATTGTGATGATACTCAATTAGAGTGTGATCATCACTTGGATCTTGGTGTTGATGTTGTGTAGTTAGCTCATGTGGAGCATGATGATACACTTGGTTTGGTAGATCATGATAGATCTTATGATACATAGTGTATACGAGAGCATACTAGCTCTCAGGATGCATAGTTAAACACATCCTTAGTTGATAGGATGATTGATTTGGATGTTGACGAGTCATCGATCATGCAGTCATTCTTAGATTCGCTCATGCTAGATGTTGACACATATATGTCAGGACATGTTAGTCTTGATGATGGTGCTTTGGATGTCGTGGATATGGGCATGGCTGACATGCTTAGGTTAGCCAGGATAGCACATGTTTCGTCAGCATTCGGGAGTCTGATGTATGAGTTGTTATGCTCGAGACTAGACATTGCAATTGCTATTAGAGCATTTGCACTTGGAGTTTTCAGTTGTTTGATTATTGACACAAGCATAGAGCGAGTGGGAGCTTTGCACAAACTTCATCAGTTCTTGCATCAGTCAGATATGAACTCAACTCTTATCGATATGAGTCTAGAGCAGTTTGAGGTGCACGGATACACCTTGTTCGAGGCATTTGGTTTAGGTTGATCTGGTATGGGTAGAGATCCAAACTCTTCCTGTACATTATTGTATAGTCCTACATCATTCTTTGTATGTGTTACCACTTATGGTCACATTGACCCTTAAGTGGGAGATTGTTAGGGATGTAAGGCTCATGTGACCTTACCCCTATATTTATATATATACATCATATATAGAGCATTGCCTCAAGAGAGATCATTATGTGGGTTTCGAGGCTCCAATGCATCTGTGTGTGTCTCTCCTCTCTTCTCTCTCCCTCCATCTCCTCCTTCCTCCTCTTGTTCTGCACACCAAAGCCCTTCAATCACCACCTACAATCAAGCCATCAACATAAATAGCCACAATTGTTATGCCATTATCACCCTTCCTTGCATATGGTGGATGATCTGCATCACACATAGAAAACCCAATGGTGGTTAAGTAATTAGCAATCCTTGCATGCCATGCACAAGGAGCTTTCTTCAACCCATACAAAGCCTTTTGCACCTTGCAAACATATTTTGGATGCTTTGAATCTTCATATCCTTGTGGCTAGTCCATGTATACTTCTTCTTGTAACGCACCATGTAAGAAAGAATTCTTTACATCCATCAGATGCAAAGTCCATCCTTTTGCTATAGCTAATGCAACAAGTGTTCTGACAGTAGATATTTTAGCCATAGGGCTGAATCTTTCCTCATAATCAATGCCATATGTCTTTGCATATCATTTTGTTACCAATCGTGCTTTGTACCTACTTATGCTACCATCAGCATTGTGCTTTACCTTGTAAACCCACTTGAAGCCTATGGGTTTCTTTCCTTGTGGCAATGGAACCAACTTCCATGTTTCATTTCCATAAAGTGCAGCCATCTCCTCATCCATATCCTTTTCCCAATCTACATTTCCAATTGCATCTTCAAAACAAGAAGGTTTAGCATCTTGTATTACTTTGGTCATGTAGGCACATTATGATCCATATAACTGTCATACGTCAATTGTTGCATTGAATTCTGCATCCTCCCAGATCTTCTTGGTCTTGGGTTACTTCTCCTTGTATCATCTGCATATGCCTTTCTTACTCTGAGTCTTCACAAAGGGCAATCCAAGTTCCTCATCAAGACTCTTTTATGAACTGCTTGAATCTCCATCAACGTCTTTAAAACTTGCACATGTTTTACTACTAGCAGAAAGCTTTTCTTTACCTTTCTTGGATGTATTTGATGAATTTTTTGGACTAAAATTTCCATGCAATCTCCCACTCCATGGATTTGCGTTGGAACTATTGCTTGGTGATGCATCCAGTCCACTCAAAACTTGAGATTTTGCGCTTGCGTTTTTAGCATTTTCTTTGTCATTTGGGTCAAGATTTAGTCCTTCTTTGGCATCTGCATAGAAGCTTGACATTTCATCAAATACCACATCTCTGCTCACCTTCACCTGTCATGTGAGTGGGTTATAATATTTATATCCCTTTTTCTCGAGGGAGTATCCAATTGAAGACACATTTTTTTGGTTTTGGATCAAGCTTCATCCTCAACTCATCTGGAACATGTACATATGCAATACAAACAAAAACTTTCATATGTGATAAGTTTGTCTTTTTACCTATGAACTTCTCTTCAGGTGTACCTTAATGTACAATAGTAATTGGAGTTCTGTTCATGATGTATACAACCGTATGCACAACTTCTGCCCAATAACAATGAGACATATCCTTGTCATCCATCAAGGCTCTTGCTATTTTTATAATATGTCTATTTTTGCATTGAACAACACCATTCTGTTGTGGTGTGTACTTTCATGAAAACTATCGTCGAATTTCATGAATTTTTAGAAATTTGCTAAACTCATTTGAGATGTATTCACCTCCTCCATCAGATCTTAATGTTTGAATATACTTCCCTGTTTGCTTTTCCACCATGAGTTTAAAATTTTGGAAGTGAGTGAATACCTCACTCTTCTCTTTCATGAAATATACCCACACTTTCTATGTATGGGCATCAATGAAAGTAACATAAAACCTGCAACCGCCCATAGATGTGGTCTTTGTAGGACCCCAAACATCTATATGTACTATTTCTAGCACATTCTCACTAACATGCTTGTCATGCAGAAATTATGATCTTGCACTATTTACCAAATTGACATGTTGCACATACATTTTGCATCTCGAAAACCCTGAAATTAGGTAGTCATGGACAATCTCCTTTGATTGCATCAATTTCAACCTTTGTAAGTTTGCATGTCCAATCCGTTTGTACCACATCTCTATATCTGATATAACTCCTGCACCTTTTGCAAACATGGCTGCATTCATTTCAAGAATTTTCACATTTAAGGTGAACATCCTACCCATTTTGTTTCCTTTGGCAATCAATTTTCCACCCTGTTTGTACTCTTCTACATATAACCCATCAACATTGAACCTAACTTGTAATCCTTGGTCAACCATTTGTCCAACAAAAACTAGATTATTTGCTATATTTGGAACATGCAGCACATCAGTAAGATGTTTTACCTTTCCATCCTCCATAGACAATGCTATATCTCCTGTATGATTGATAGGATGTGATGTGTTGTCACCTGTTTCAACACATCCAAGAACTAGCAATTTCTGCAAACTACTAAACCATTCCGCATGACTGGTCATGTGATTTGAAGCACCTGAATCAACATACCATACATTAACATTTGATTTCAAAACATCAGCAGACATTGTATTCATCATGTGATGTTGGTCCATGAATAGCTTCTCAGAATCATCTACACTTGTGGATGCATAGTTGTTTTGTTGCCTTCTATTATTTTGATTCTTCAACCTGCAATCATGTTCAAAGTGTCTAGGTTTACCACAATTCCAACATCCTTTACTATCATTACCGGAATCATTTCTTTGGAAATTTATGTGGCCTCTTTGGCTCCCCGTGCCTTGAAACTGTCTTCTACTCCTTGCATGATTCTAATGTTGAGTTTGTCTTGGTTACTGTTTCCTCTTCCACTTCTGAAGCCTCTACCTCTACCTCTTCCTCTGCCAGAGTAGAATACCTGCTCAGAACTAGGTGTTCCTTGGGAGTTTGAGTCCTCACCAAGATTCTTTTCTCCAATAATCAACATGGATACTAGATCAACAAAATTTGGAATATTTTCCCTAGTCTATATAGAAGTTCTGAACTGCTTGTATGCAGCTCCTAGACCACGAAGGAGATAGATTTGGTTTCTTACCATACCATGCTTCATATGGACTTAAAGCATGTACACCTGAAGTGGGGCATCTATTCATGATGTATGTGGACGTACTTGTTGCGCTTGCCCAATAGTAGTTGGGCACATTCATATCGTTGAGCATCGATCTTGCCACTTTAGCTATGTTGTTGGCAGTAGCCAAAGGCACAGACACAGAGGAAGCATGTGAAGGCAGACTACAAAGAGTTGTGGGGAGCCATGTAGTCTTTTTCTCAAACAAATATAATTGATATTATTCTTCAAAACACCAAATAGTGATTTTCCTCACTTTTGTACCATGTGTATCATAGAAACACCCACTTTTGTAATTACTAGCTCCATTTTGTGGAAGTCGAGGAGTCCTCAAGATTGAGGAGCTTAGGTAGATGAAGCATACCAATTTTGGCTATTTTTAGATCTCGTTTAGACCTCTAAATAGTGCCTAGAACCTATTCTTTAACTATCTTGGACACTAGATGTGAAACCGGTCAAAATTAGTCCAAAAACTATAAATAGAGCTAAAGAGCTCATTTTTGAGGTTGGTCAGTGTGAGCTTTGAGAAGGCTTGAGCTTTTAATAATGATCTTGAGCAAAAGAGTCTATTTCCTACCTTCCATTGTGTCTTGCTTGTCTCTTACATGTGTGTGTGCATCTCCATGCTTCTCACCTCTCACTACTTCTTGCATTCACAATCTTCATATCACTCCTATCTCTTCCGTGGATTGATATTAAGGAGGTGGAGCTTCTTAACATGGTGCTTACCATTGTGCTAGAGCAACACCAAATTTGGCACCGTTGCCGGGGATCGAGTTCTAGGACAAATGTGTGATGGTAAGAGTATAGCAAGAATTGGCATTGGAAGGTGAAAATTCCAGTCTTTGTTGTTGTTTTTGAGTATTTTTGTGTTTTTCATCCCCTCTACACTCCTCCTTCACCACCACATCATCTTCTTCCACTCCAAAAAAATCAAAAATTTCACCATATCCACCTATCCTCCTCATTTGCATATGGGAGAGAGAGAGCTTTTAAGTTTGCATTGGTGTGTGTTTTTGAGTTTTCTTGCAAGTACAATGCTCCAAAACAGCAAGAGAGTTCCAAAATGATGAGAAATTCAAGTTTCTGTCAGATCTGCTGTAGGTGTTAGACCATTGTGATGGTTTGACAAAGTCGACGTTTTTGGATTGCATCTACATCAAGGTATAGAGCACACTTGCACTTGCACAAATCCACAAATGGATTCCCAAAATTCATAGTTTGGTGGACCATCGTGATGGGCCCATGCCATCATAATTGTCTTGCACCATCACGATTGGCTCACGCCATCGCTATGGCTCAGCCAAACCATCGCGACGGTCTCACACCATCACGATGATTCATTTGAAGCATTGCGATAGTCTCTGATCATCACAATGATCTCGCCAGGCCCATGCCATCGTAATGACCTACTTGCCACGTCTTCTCAGACCATCGGGATGATATAGACCATGTGTTTCACACCATCGCGATTGGCTCAAGCCATCATGACACCTCATGACCATCGCGATGGGCTTATGCCATTATGATGATTGTGTTGACTGTTGACCATCATGACAAGCTCACGACATCGTGACTACTCGTTAGCCACACCATCGTGACAACTCATTTTTTGGATCATCACGACGCTTCGCACCCTCGAACCATCACGATGGTTCCAGGCCATCGTGTTTCAACTAGACCATCATGCCGGTCCCTGATCATTGCACCAGTCTCTGACCATCGCGATTGTCCACTTAGAATGCCAAATTTAGGGTTTTGATTTTTTGCAAATATAAGGCCTATTTTGAGTGAATGTTTGGGTGATTAAGCATATTGGAGACCCCTTATGCTCATATTTGAAGAAAAAACCTGTCTGTCAATTTTAACCCCTGAGAGCTTGAACGTCCATAACTTTCTCATTCATAGTCTGTTTTTTGAGCTCTAGGGCTCAGTAGAAAGATCTTTTTGAGTTCTACCCGGCCTCAACTGTTTTTTGTAAGAATATTGTGTTGATATTTAGACAAGACAAATTGAGGTTGACCCATCTGTGGGATTAGGAAAGCCAGGGGGCACTTGGGAATTTCATAAGGAGAAAAAGGGATCCTTAAAAGTGTAAGGGCAATCAAAGCAAGGCAAGGGCAAAGTAAGCAATGCTTAGGAAGCATGACTTCTTAGGCATCAGGGCTATCAAAGAAGCTAACTCAAAATTGGAAGTGTATGAAACCCCCTCAGTCAATTATTAGCTTAGGTTAAATGTCTCGCATTGTGGATTGAATTAGGATGATGATAGGAACGCATTAAGTCCAAGAGACTTAATTTTTTCAAGTCCAAAATAGGATAAACGTGTGTGATACCAAAAAGTATGACGGAACGAGAACACAAGTACAAAATGAAAAGTAGATTCCTGACGTGTACATTGAAACAAGACAAGAATCCAAAGGAATTAAAAATGAGACAAGTGACTAAGAACAAAGTAACATTGACGAACAGAGTGTGCTTTGAGTGATTAAGGGAGTAAATTCATGAACATTAGATTGGGCAAGCACGTAAGTCAGACTGATGAAGCCTTAGATGATCGGAAGCAAGTGTAGAAGAAGAAGAAGAACCACATGGAAGTACCTGAGAACTTCAAGAAGTATGAAATAGAAGATATAAGAATCATAGAAAGAATGCCTAAAAGAGAAGCAAGCATCAGAGAAGCATCCGATAATTGAGAAAAAACCAAAAAAATCATAGTCACCATAGAAGAAGGAGAAGAAAAATGTACATACATATGGCATGATTTCACCAATGAAGAAGAAGAAGAAAAGTTAATTGCCCTATTGCGAGAATATAGAGATGTGTCTTCTTGGAGTTACAAAGATTTGAACCCAGATATATGCTCCCATAGAATCCCCATGACTCCATAGGCTAAACCTACTAAACAGAAACCATACACATATAATTATAATTATGCTGCCAAGATTAAAGAAGAGATAGATAGTTTGATAGAAGCAGGATTTATTTACAAAATTGAGCATACTAAATGGGTTTCTGTTGTATAATTCATGGGTTCATAAGGTTAAACATATGGATTCTAAAGGTTAGAATATGATGTATGTTTGCTTTTGTTTAACCCTTGAATTACCCTTGGAACATGCCTTGAACCTTTGGGTGAAACCCTTGGTTTTAACCCTTGAGGTATTTATTCATATGAGCTCCCAATTGAATGGCTAGAACATTAGGCTTGATTTATCCTAAGGTGTGGGAACCTTAGTCTTGGGAGAAGCTTCTCTAGGAGCCACCTTGTGTGTACGTGAGAGAAGAATCCTCATATGATTTAGAAGGCATGTGATATACCTTGAGAAATTAGAAGGCATGTGATCACCCTTGGGAAAGTGTTCACATGAGAGACACTTGGCCGGACACTTGGCCAATCTCAAGGACATGCACCCCCTTGGGCTAGAGGTATATATATGGGTGGAATTGGATGGGTGGATACGTGCTCTCTCTTTCCATAGTGGTTTAGACTAGTTGATTTTATACTCTTGAGTGGTAGCTTAGTTTCTAGGAAGTTGTTTTCACAACAGTTTCTCCCATTATAGTCGTGGCCAAGAATAACAAGAAATTGCGTGTGTGTATTAACCTCAAAAAAGGTAATTCCGCCATTATTAGAGATAGTTATCTTCCTATCACGGAACACTTATTAGAACAAGTCACGGGCAAGGAAGTTTACAACTTCCTTGATGGATTCTCAGGCTATAATCAAGTAGTCATTGCTCCTGAAGACCAACACAAGATGGCTTTTGCCACTGAATGGGGCATATTTGCATTTTGTGTGATGCCATTTGGGCTGACGAATGCACCCACCACCTTTGAATGACTCATGTGTCATGTTTTTAAGGAATTCTTACGCAAGAGTGTGGAAGTTTATGTGGATGAAATATGAAGTCATTCGAATATGATGTAGACTCACATCCCTAAATTAAAGAAAGTATTTGACAACTGTTGAGAATATCAGGTTTGCTTGAACCCAAAAAAGTGAGAATATCAGGTCACATTGTGAGAATATCAAGTCATTCTGACAAATGTGACCTGACATTCTGTTCTATGACAAATGTTGAGAATATCAGGTCTGTGACCAAGTTTGATTGGATAGATGAATGTGAGAACTCATTTAGTGAACCCAAACGACGCTTGTGTTCAACACCTATATTAACAACGCTAGATTGGAGTAAGCCATTCCATGTACATGTGGATGCATCTAACTACACCATAGGATGTGTGGTGGCACAACCTGCAAATGAGGTCAATATAGATCTCCCCATAGCTTACGCAAGTATACAATTGAATGTGGCAGAAAGAAATTACACCACTACAGAATGTGAGGGATTAGGAGTGATTTATGTAGTAAAGAAATTTATGCATTACTTGTTGGCGAATAAGTTCAAGTTCCTCACGGATCATCAAACATTATTTTACTTAGTCAATAAGCCTTGTAACACCGGCCGACTGATATGATGGTTCCTATTACTGATGGAGTATGATTTTGAAGTATTATTTAGGGAGGGGAAGACCCACCTTAGAGTTGACCATCTCTCAAGGTTAACTATGAGAGAAGCTCCTCAAGGAATAGCAGATGAACTACCAGATGCATACCTATTTAACATCGAAATAGTACGAGAATGGGCTAAGCCTATCACCCCTATTCTCACATTTGGACCCAAGAATCCTAGGATAAGGATCAAAGAAGGAGAGATTACCAAGTCACAAAGATACCAGATAATAGTAGGAAGTATATATAAATAGGATCATTAGAAAATTCTTTCTTGTTGTGTAGATGAATTAGAATGTTCGAATTGGTTGCAATTAGCACATGTAGCTGCATTAAAGCAACATCATTCAAAACATCATACATTGCAGAATCTGCACAGACTAAGAGTATATTGGCCTTCTATGGAAGCATATGTCTATAAGCTGTGTAAAGAATGACCTGTTTGTTGTCAAAGACCACTGATACAACATGCTAATTTATATCACATGTCTCTCATTCCAAAATGGAGTGAATGCTAGTGACATACTTGAGGACAAAAACATTCGTTGAAGGAATAAATTTAGCACGACAACAAAGTCAAGAGCAGGAAGCTCAACATATTCACTTATTGGTGATAACCTATACAAGTGAGGACGAGACGGATACCTAAGACAATGTATTCATGAGAGCAATTACTTGACTATATTAGAGACTGCACACCAAGGTGTTGTAGGAGGTCATTTTGGCCCCAATCAGATAATCAAAGCCATACTATTTGTAGGATTATGGTGGCCCACTCTTCACATGGATGCACATACCTATGCTAGGAGATGTGATGTGTGCCAAAGAACTCAGTTTCCTACTTGCAAAGATGAAATGCCACTGAAACCCATGATGGGAGGACATGCATTTTCTAAGTGGGGCATAAAATCTGTAGGATCCATTAACCCCCCTGCAAAAGGTACTCATGCGGAATACATCACAGTAGCTACAGATTATCTTACCAAATTGGTAGAGTCCAAGGCCACAATAAAGAATGATGCACACATAGCTACAAAATTCTTATTTGAAAATGTCTTTACAAGATATGGAATGCCTATAGAATTAGTGAGCGATCGAGGAACTCACTTTCTAAACCATGTCATTGAATATTTGTTACAAGATTTTATGGTGACTCACAAGAAATCTGCACCATATCATCCTTAGGCCAATGGTCAAGCAGAAAGTACTAACAAGATCCTTTATAATGTACTGACGAAACTCATGAACAACAAACGTTTAGATTGGGACAAACAGTTACACCATGCTATTTGGGCATATCGAGTGGCCTACAAGACCGTATTCAATGCAACTCCCTAGATGGTTTTTTGTCAAAACTTTGTGCTTCTTTTGGAATTTTCGATACCCACCCTTAAGGTTGCACAAGAACATCATTGGACCAGCCATGAATTATCATCAAGGATAATGGACTTGGAACAATTAGGAAAAACTAGACTGAAAGCACCAGTAGGCATATATGCAGGAAAGAAGCGACATAAATCCTATTTCGATGCACATGTGAAAGACAAAGGCTTAAAAGAAGGTGACTTAGTCCTAGTGTATACATTGAAACAACATGCACAAAAACTAGAAAAGTAAGGTTATGGACCCATGATCATTAACAGACTCTCAGCAAGTGGAGAGGTACAATTAGCCACCCTAGAAGGAGATGTTAGGCTGCCAAAACGGAATGTAATTATAGTTAGTCGTAAATGTAATTGGGAAACAATGCACATCGAAAGGATGTAGCACAATCGTTTTAACTCTTTGATAATGAAAGAGCACGGTGAAGCGAGAGGCAGAGCAAACATGCCAGATTGTGAGTCTGGGTGGTGTGCTTGTGGATCGATTCCAGCGTAGTTTAGACATATTGCTATACTGTTCTTTTAATGTTTTGGTACTGAGTAAATACGGTGATTTTGTGGATGTTTTGTGTTTCATGGTCAAATATAAGATTAATGATGATAAAAAATTAATAGTCAATAAGGAAACTACATATTTCATTGCGGTGAATACTATGTAACTATTGAGTACTTGTCGAGGAAGTTAATAGTTGAGTCTATTGGAAGAGTTCGAGTAAGGTAATGAAAAACCATAGCACAATGAATGTTTGAATTGGGAAAATAAATATAGGGCCTCTATAATACAGACCCGTGACCATCCCAAGAACCCAATAGCAGTTTTATCCCATTACCAGTTAGCCCAAGTTAACACTAACATTGGCACCGACTATGGGGCATGCAATAGCCAGTCTGAGAGTAGATTAAGGTTTGAAGAAAGAATCCTATGATATATGCCTATAACGGGTTCCGAAGAATCTTACCCAAAGTACAGAAATGATTAGCATCCCTAGAAAGTTCCTAGCGCATTGGGAACACTTTTTGGTGGTAGTGGTGAAGGATACTCATCGGAAGGAAAGTGGGATATATGGGCTAGTGGAGTCCCACCTCAATATATTTTCTAGTTCAAGGACTACAGAGTATATCAGAAGTGCAATCAACCTCATCTACTGAAAGTACGGTCAGTGGAGTAGTCACTGATTCCGATGACAATTTGGTGAATTCGATGACAATTTGTTGAATTTTGGTGACAAATCCATTTTTGGTTTTGATTTTGATGAAACTAGTGTATTGGTGGATGAAAGTTCTAGTGAAAAGTTTATCTTAGACATGAAATGCAAGCAAGGGCAGTTGAATTTAGATGTGTGTGATCGACTTAATCATACTACCAGAGAATTTACAAAGTGACGATACGACCCAATAGCAATCAAGATCAACTTGTTCAAATAATTCTGAAGTGACACTTCCTCTTCATCTAGACAACATGAGTAGTACACAGGAACAACATCAGCAGCAACACCACCAACAACAACTACAATATCAACATCAACAACAACAACAACAACAACAATAACAACAATAGCAGCAGCAGATCATACCTCCACGATCGGTACTTGCCGGAGTTACGTATACGGAATTTGGTGGATTTCCAGGTGATGATCCCGATGCACATGTTTGTACTTTTGAAATTAATTATGTTGTACTCAACTATCCAGCAGATCTAGCAATAGTGTTTCAATCTACCCTTGTTAATGAAGCTGCTCGTTGGTTAATCGAATATGATATTAATCATTTTGGTCAATATGACGATGTTAAGAATGCCTTTTTACAACATTTTTTATTAAAGAAAAATGCAGTTTAAATCTTTGATTATTTACAAAATAATAGACGGAAACCAACATCAGAGCATGCAACTTTATTCTGCACTCATCTACGATAGCTTCCGCTGGCACATGCTAATCTATCGGATGATGTGATTACCCAATGGTTCATTAATGGATTAAACCCCCAACTCAAACAAGTTATGATTATATGATGTGTGGGCGGCATGACCTTGAATGCAATCATTGCTATGGCATTATAGTTGGAACATAAGTTTGGTGGTTTTATCGAAGATTTGGATTGGTTAAAGGCTTCCAAGAGCACGAATGATGACCCACTGAAACAAGTATATTGCACCAAATGTAAGAACCTAAGACATACCACTTCAGCATGTGCATTAAATCAAATGTACTGTGGTATTTGTAATATGGCGAGTCATTCCATGGAAACTTCTGCATATAATGCTGTTGAGGATGGTATGAAGACCTCGAGCAAGTGAAGGCACAAGTGCGTGAGTGAGAAGCACACTAACATGCACACACATACACACACACGCGCACACACAGTCAGACAAAGAGTGAGAAGCAATGGAGTTCTTAGATTACTCTCAAAAATCTCTTACAAGTTCATATCAATTACAAGCTCTCCCAAAAATGAGCTCTCTAGCTCTTTTTATAGTTTTTGACTAGGTTTTGGTCTTGTCCAGACCTAGTGTCCGGCCTAGTTAAAAATTAGGTTCTCTACCCTATTTGGAGGTTCAAACAAAGTCTAAAAAATGTGAAAACTGACAGGTAGGTACTTCTAAAGCTCCTCAAGCTCAAGGACTCCTTGGCTTGCACAAAATGGAGCTACAAAAATATGAAATGATATTTACAATGATGGTTAGTGATAAAAATCACTATTATAAAGATGTTGTTTTGGAAAAATTTGAAGGCCTATCTGCCAGATCTGTGTCGACTGCTTTGTCTACTTAATCCTTCGCCTTGCTCTGACTCTCTCCGCTGGCTTCCTTGTCTCCTCAGTCCTTGGGTGCCCATACTCCTCTCAACACCCCCCCCTCTCTCGCGTCTGTCGTCCCTGACAGACCCTTGTTGCTGGGAGTGTTGGATGTAATATTCCACAACCTGAGTGGCAAGCTGGTGTTCTTGTATGCGTAGTCCTCTGGCCAAGTCTGTCATCATACGATCCCAATCAATTGGTCCTCGAATGTCTGGATGTGGCAGACGTAACTAATCTGCATGGATCGCTTGTTCTATTGCGAATAGGTGTAGCAAATGTGTGGGTCTGGGAATGAAAATTTCGGAATGATATTCCCAGAATCCCATAGAGAACATTTCCTCAAATGTCTGCTTGAAGCATGCGGGTAAGTACTTTATTCGTGCATGCTGTGTTGACCTAAGTATCAACTTAGGGACTTGCGGAGAAAGAGACTTTACCTCAATCCCCTCACAAGTGCATATAGTGGGGATACACGCTTTTAATTATCAATCCAAAGAGTATACAAACCTAGCCGAGTGTATGAGGACATGCAATCATATAATGATCAATGCAAATGAACTACTCAAAGAATGTAATGAGGCAAAGACTCATCCAAACAAGCTCCAAATGTTGGTCAAGGCGAAACGATACTTGGTGCAGCAGCCGTCAGTATTTTGGACTTTTCTCCTAGCTCCGAACTCTAAATATAGCGAATAGCATATGCGTTTCGAAGCTCTCGAGAAGACGCATCCAATGGCAGTGGTTTCACTCAATTCCAACGCTCCTACTTCAAGTTATGAGCGAAATACTGAGTCGCGGGAATACTATCCTACACTTCAGCACTTCCTACACTTCGCACACACCTTTCCTACAGCAAAGAAACACTTTCATGGATAGATCACACTCACAAGCACTCTTTCCAAGCAATACACATGCATGCAAGCTCACGAAGAAGAAGATAAGGAGGGAAGAAGACACAAATTCGAATTTCTGTGCTCTCTATTCTCACAATGGCAAAAAGTTCTTTACAAAGAGTCACATTTGACTTATGTACTAGTGCCCTAAAAATGGTCCTTTCACACAAGAGACCGGCACTTTATTCACTAAAAGACTAAATTTCTACTATTTTACATGGGTAAGCTTCTAATCTTCTGTGGGGATGCATCTAGAGGACTCCTCTAGTGCCTTTACAACGGAAAATATGTTACAAGAATGATTATGGTACAAAAATATGAAGTCCAAATCGGAAAAATTTTGGGGCCCGTCTTTTTCTCTGCTTTGTGCGCTCTTTAGCTCTGCAACACTCTCCCCCTCTTCGTCTCTGTCGTCCCTTGACAGGCTTTGCTTCTTGTCATCAGTTTGTTATCCGCACGCATCCAGCGGTCAGTATTGCCTGATTCTTGATCTTGCATTACGTTTTAGAGGCGCTCTGATTTGTCCTGGTTGCACACATCGGACCTTGCTGTGTTATTCACTTCTTTTCACTGCACGCAACCTTTGCTCATTGTTACCTGTTGATAAAACAGGTGTTCAGTTTTGACGGCCTCTTCTTAATTCTTGTTTTACATTCTCTGGGCCTGATGTATTCGCCTTGCTCGCCCGCAACCCTTGGAGTAAGACTGACTACCTGATATTCCGCAGTCTAATTCACCTATAGGTTCCTTAATTCTGGGTTGCCACGCACGCCACCAGTGGAAGGTCTGAAGATGTGGTGCTTCAGTCTTCGATCTGGACCTTCCAGAGATCAAGAGGTTGAAGCACCTATGTGGGTTACGTCCTTTCCTTGGTGTGTGTGCCCCTGCGGGGCTCTGTGCAGAGATGGGTGTTGCGCCCCTGCGGGGCTTCCTGCAGAGATGTATCTTCAAGTCTTGCTTTTTAGTGAAGCTGCTTCTTTCGTTGTCTTCTTCTTTTCTTCTTCTTACTCGATTCTCCCTCAACACTGCCCCCCTCTTTGACTCTGTCGTCCCCGACAGGCTTTGATAAGCGACGGGCATATGTTTGATAAACTCTTTGCTCTGTATCATTCAGCTGATTGGCTTCACATATCATGAGTTGTTTCCATTGTTCTGCCTTCACACTGTCATGGGGTGGCTGTCTGTGATCTGCGAAAAAGCTTAATTCATATGCTACGAGTCTGGCATTCAGGTTGGATGACATCTTCAAAAAGATCTCTGAATCTATTTCAAAGAAGCCTGTAAAAAACGCTTCTTCAAATGTCTGCATATATGGACTTGGCAAGAACATAAGCCTGGAGTAATAAGCCATTATAGTTGGTCTACTTGGCATCACTGATAGATCAAAAATAAGTATGTCTGTGCCCTGATTAATTCCAATAAAATTCAAAAAGGTGTATTCCGCATGTTTGAAAACTTTCAATACAGTGAGTAGCATACTAAGTATTTTATTTGTCATTTTGATAGCTAAATCTGGTACTGTCGCATAATTTTGTAGCCAAAATTCTATGGTTTTGACCATATAATCCTCCGTTAGCAAATAATTATGTGGCGGGCTTGGAAGTAGCGGATAATTCAGCCACTGATTATTTATTGTGCCATTCCTTTGCATGTCCAAAAATGCTCTAGCTTCTCTTCTACGAGGTACAGGACAAAATGCAGGGTTTACCTGCAGGGAATATGGAGCAGCTTGCCAGTGTATCCTTAGTGTTGAATGTTTCTCCAAAAACTTTCTTCTCCAAACTGGCTGTGCGGCTTCAAATTCTGCTTGAGTGAAATTGAATGTGTCATTCTCGAAGTTGAGCTGCTTATCAGGGCTCGTTTTTGTGATCTTCTTGATGTATTGACGTGTTTTCTCTTTCAGTAATCCGTATGGAATATTGAAAGGCTTTATAAGCGTCTCTAAGTCTTTTCCTTTGATCTTTGCTTCTTTCATAACTTTAATAACTTCATTTTCAAAATTTTCCGTCAATCGAGACACCACTAGTGCCCGTTCCTTCTGACTTATTTCTGCAGTATATGGCATAGGATGATCATCATGTAGATCCGCCACCTGCTCACGTATTGGAGAATGATAGATCGGGTGGGATAGAGGGCTTACCTCTACCTCGTCAGTAGGATTTCCCTTTTCTGGCACTACTGATGTCCCGATCGGTGCTTTGTCTTTCTTCTGATTCTTTAGCTGTTCGATGCATTCATCTTTTTCTTTTATCTTTTGCATGGCTTCTCTGAGTGCTTCTTTGGTTGCCAGTAGTTCCTTACCTATGTCAGCTACATGATCCATATTTTCACTGTAGCTTTGGACCAGTTTTGCCTGTGCTGTATTTAACTGCTTTTTGAGCTCACCTATTTCCTGAGTGTGCTTCCGTTCTGATTCTTCTCGTACTTCTTTCGCTTGTCGCAGCAACTCGACATACTGTGCTATCTGCTCTCTTAATTCTTGTTCTTTAGTGTCTGAGGATCCCTGTTGTATGAGTGGTTGATCATATAATAAAGATTTCATTAATTCTTTATTTCTATTGCGTAGGCTGTCATTCTCTTCCATATATAGCTTGAGTTGTTGTTCTAATAGTGTGCTCCGCATTTTCATTTTCTCTTTCTCAGCCTCGCTTGCTTCGTGTAATTTTTGCAACTCCGCTAGTTGTGTATGCAGCTGTTGATTTTGGGCGATGGATGCGTCATATTGTGTCTTGATTGCCAACACCTCCGTACTTTTATTTGCTAATTCCTTTTGTGCTGCAATCAACTGTGCCGATAGTTGTTCACTCATGAGTTGAAACTGATTCTTTTCTCTCCTTGCTTGATCATACTCGGCATCTATATCCATCATTTGTTGCTGAGTGTCCATGGCTGTTCGAATCATCTGTTTTACTACAGGTTTCAACTGCGTAACATCTACATTAAGCCATGTTTTGGGTATTGCCGGTTCTTCTCCGGTATTTATGTCTTTGCCCTGAGACACGTGTAATGTAGTGTCATGGGGTTGCCTGATCTGAAGCTGGATCCTTGGCTCAGCCCCCATGTCTTCTTTATTTCCTTGAGGTGTGTCATCAGGCACCTCGATTATAACTTGTTCTTGGGTTTGGAGCTTCTTTGCTTCCTTACTCACTGGAGTTTGATCTTCCTCTTTAATAGGTTGTTTTACATGCGTAATACCAGTGGTCGTATCTTCTTTGATGCTTATTTTTGTGGTGTCATTCAATTGAATGACGTGCTCCGGTTCCATAGATTCTTCGACTTTCTTTTCCTTGTCTTCCTGATTTTGTGGCGTGACTTCCACTTGATTGATCTCGTTCCATTCACCTTCGTGTGATTCCGTCCGTATATCAGTATCTAATGTATCCTTTTCGAGACTGGAATCCGTATTTGTGCTGGAATCATCAATGCCCAGTTCCTTGTATCTTCTCGCTTGTTTCGGTGTTTGCTCTGGGACTCGTTGTGTCTGCTCTTGACTAGCTTGTCTATAGTGATGTCCTTGAACGTTCAAATTGATTTGCCCTTGCATATACTGATGTGTTTGCTCGAGGGCAGCAGACAGGTCTCTCTTGGTGATAGGTACTTGTGTTGTCGTGATCTTCTGTAAGAGGTGCGTTCTCTTGGATTGTGGTGTAGCTTGGGCTTCCTCTTCTCGTAGACGCTTCGTACCCCTCATGGGTTTCTGTGTGCTGGTTCCAGCCTCTTCAACCATTGCTACTGCTTTCTTCTTCTTAGGGACCGTCGCTGACTTTACATACCTTGCTAGTCCTTCCGAAGTTGGCATCTCTCTCAAACAGTTCTTCATTTCTAAAGCTTCATAAATCAACAATGTAAGAGCTGAACTGCCATTCAAAAACTTCTTTTGCCCCCACTTCTTTTGTGCTTCAAACAATCTTTCTTGGACATACCCTGTTAGATTGATTTTGTTGCCAATTTGCCTCATGGCATGTGATAGTAGTTGGACTACTATCTTCTGTGGAGCTGTATACCTGTGCATGCTGGGAAAGCAAAAATGTTGATGTACCAATCGCACAGCATCTTCTATGTCAATTCTATTTATCTCCAAGAATGATCTCTTCTTGGGATCATGGCATTCTTCTTTCACACTAGTAATGCCTGCTTGATTCCATCCAAACGCTCTGTTAATCAACTCATGTGTGAATTGAATGGTCTTCCATGCCCCGACTTTATCCAATACTTGCGCCTCTCGAACTGATATTTTTGTTGCGGCAGGTTGCATGGTATTCATCACCTGTGCACACCTCTGAAAGTCTGGTACACAGATTGGTAACTTGAGGAATGCTTCTATGCCGGCCTGTGTCCACACCTCTTCAATATGAGGTAATCCTTGTATGATTGTCTTGAAATCCTGGGACATGATTGGGAAGTAATGATCCGTGTCCATGATTTTGATTGTAGCCATGAAGATTAGTTCTGCCACTGGTTGATCATCTCTGAACCAGTGACCTCTTGCTTTTGTTACTGACTCCAATGGAAGAAGTTGCACCTCTTCTTGTTGTGTAGATTCGGAATCAGTGGATGCCATCTGCACTCAATATAGAGTATGAATTAGTGTCCATATGTTTTTCAGAAATCCTCCTCTATATGTTGGTTATAAGTTCGATGTTGTTCCGAGTGCATGGTGTCGTCCCTTTCCCGTGTGTGAGAAGGGTAATACCTGAATCTTTTACATTTTTATGTATTTTTATATTTTTTGCTGAAAAGAAAACAGAAAGATTAGTCCATAGCCGAAGCGGTTAGTAATTTTTTTTTTTTTTTTTTTGGATTATTTCTTAATGTATGTACAAGTGCTCTCCTATTTCCCTATTAGGAAAATGTGCTTGACTATCTTGAAATAGAAGAAGGATGTGCCGAATGCTTGGCCTTGTAATGTGGCCCTATCATGCATACTTTGGATCTCGACCACTCCATATGTGTGCAATTGGAAGTAGTTGGCGTATGCATGTTGTCCTGTTTGTCTTTCGGCATCCAGATTTGCTTTGTTGTGCTGGGCTTCGTTGTATGCTGCCCACTTCTACGGAATTTGGCTCTTTTCTCCTTTTTGTAAGTCTGCTTTATTTGATTTATGACTCTCGGCACGTCTCGGGCTTCCTTTACAGACTCTTTCTTTCTCCAGTAACTCTTTATTCGTGGTTGTTTAGCCGGTGGGTTGCATTGGTTCTTCTTGTTTCGGGGATCCTCCCTCCGGTTGATTTGCCTTGGGATGCAAGACTTCGGAACCCAAATTTGCGATCGATCTTGTTGAGCAGCTACGACTGTCTTGGGAATCCATAGTGTAGTAATTTGTCGATGATTTCGCTGTTCAGACGGAGTTGGTTTTTGCTTTGCTCATTTGTTCTGATGTCCGTTGTGCTTTTGTCTTCGTAGATATTCCTTCACTTGATCTTTCTTTATCCACACTTGGTTAGAATATGGAATAGGGTATATTTTATTGGTGACAGGTTTTGAATTACTCTGAGGCATAGTCTCTTTGATGCAGGGTGTTTCAGTGAGGTTGATTTCAGTTTGAGTGATACTCTCAAGACTTGCTAGACTGGAACAAGGTGTGCAAGCAGAATTCAATGTGTCCGCACATATAGTACTCGATGAAGGTGTATCTATAGTGCTAGAGATCATGCATTCAGGGCTTTGTTCATTAGATTGAACTGTTTGCTCCATGCTCACAGATTTTAATGGTCGCTCATCAAGCAGACTGAATACTTCACGATGTCCTATCCTGGCTGAGATGTATCCCAACGCCAATTGAATGGTCACCTCGTATTCGTAAATCCAATCTTGACCTAACACTACTTCCTCAAGTAAATCTTGGTCATGACACACTAACAGTTTTTGTTCCATGGTGTTGTTACCAAGATGCAACGGTAAGGTGATCTCTCCTATGCACTGAGTAATTGTTCCTCCTATTCCTATCAACTGGGCCATTGAGGGACGTATTGTCTCCTTGAGTTTTTGGGTCAAAGAAAACTTAATGCAGCTTACAGCGGCACCTGTGTCGATAAGAGCATTTACCAAGTGATACTCCGTTTTTCCGGCTCCCAAATTTAGATAGGGTTGTGTTCTTTGCGATCCCAGATTTTGAGTGGCTCTAAAATTAGCCATCGGGATGAGTTCTTCTCCTTGACGATATCTTTCATCTCGCTCTCTCATCCACTCTTTTCGTTTCTTTATCCTTTCCAATGCTTCTTGTCTCGCTTCTTCCCGTATTCTTTCCTCTTCTAAGCGCCTGTTCTTACCTTTGATTAATCGTGACATAGTTTCGTCTGTTAATGGTTTTAGGTATTTTTTAACTCTACACCCACTGATGTAGTTTGGTAATACGTCTCCCTCTAGGGTTGCTAAGCTGATGGCTCCACCTGTAGATATACGATTAATGATTAATGGGCCATATCCTCTCTTTTGCAATTTCTTAGCATGTTGTTTCAAAGTGTATACCAAAACTAAATCTCCTTCCTTCAATTGTTTGTCCTTGATATGCGCATCAAAATAGGCCTTTTGTCGTCTTTTAGCAGCATAAATACCCGCTACTGCTTGTAACCTAGTTTCATGAAGCTTTTCTAGTTGGTCCAATTGGGCTGATAATTCATGTCCTGTCCACTCATAAGTAGTTGCAACTCTAAGAGTGGGAATCAAGAAATCAATTGGCAAAATAGCGTTTTGTCCATACACTAAGTTAAAAGGAGTAGTGCCTATTGCAGTTTTATAGGCTACTCGGAATGCCCATAAAGCATGGTGTAACTGCTTATCCCAATCTGATCTACCGTTGTTGACAACTTTGGTGAGAACAGTACACAAGATTTTATTTGAACTTTCTGCTTGTCCATTTGCTTGTGGGTGATAAGGAGCAGATTTCTTATGAATCACTAAGAATTCATTCAATAAGGCTTCTATCACTTCATTAACAAAGTGCGTACCTCTATCACTCACAATCTCTATAGGTAGTCCAAATCTAGTGAAGACGTTCTCGAAGAGAAACCTGGCGGTAGTTCTTGCGTCATTTTTCGTTGTTGCTTTTGCTTCAACCCATTTGGTCAGGTAGTCTGTGGCTACAATTATGTATTCGGCATGTGAACCTTTTGCTGGTGGACTAATAGGTCCTATAAAGTCTATTCCTCACTTCGTGAAAGCTCTAGCACTCATCATGGGTCTAAGTGGCATCTCATCTCTTCTAATAGGATATTTCGTTCGTTGACAAGTATCACACCGTTGCACATATGTTATGGCGTCTTGATGTAGAGTTGGCGACCACATTCCAGCAAAGAGGATCATTTTTGCTGTTTTGTCTGCCGAGAAGTGTCCCCCTGCAGCTCTTGTATGGGCCATTTCTAAGACAGAGAGATATTCATTTTCATGAATGCACATTCTTAGTTGGTTATCTTTCCTGCGTTTAAAGAGTTGTTTTCCTATGATGGCATAATCCTTACTCTGTTCTTCAAGAGCACGTTTCCTTGCTAAGGTAGCTCCGTCAGGGTACTCTCGAGTTTTCAAGAACTTTACTAGAGGCATGCTCCACCTTGGTGCTATTGTAGAATAGCATAACGTAGAATTCTCGTCTAGGGTTTGTTCTTGACAGATTTAACAGGTTGACACATAGTTATGTGCATCTCGTTGCATGGTTGGCCAATATATGCCAAATCTCTTGAGTGTTTGCCACGTTCCATTTGCATTCAAATGAGTGTTCCATTGGTTTATGTGTGCTTTCTGAAGCCACATTTCTTGTTCCTCTTCTTCCACGCATCTCATCAGCAATCCGCTTGAATCCTGGTGGTACAAACTTCCCGCAATGATGTGAAGGTTTTTGGTCCTCCAGAGATCTTGCGTTTGGTTCGGCTTGATCCCATCTTTAGGTCCATGTGTAAGTATCGGGATCAATTTTTCTGCCCACTGAGGACATACTTCCAGGTTAAAAAGATAAGTATCTGGTAGGTCATCAGGTACTCCTATGGGTGGTTCTCCATGGGTCATACGAGATAAGTGGTCTGCTCTTATGTGGGTGTTTCCTTTCTTGACTATTACCTCAAAATCAAATTCCATTAGCAATAAAAACCATCGTACTAGTCGTCTTGTATTGCAAGGCTTGTTGACTAAGTACAATAGGGCTTGATGATCAATGAAGAATTTGAATTTGTTTGCCAGTAAGTAATGTCTGAATTTCTTGACTGCATATACCATCCCAAGGCCGTCTCTCTCCGTAGTAGTATAATTGCGTTCTGCTTGATTTAACTGTCTACTGGCATAGGCTATCGGGTGGTCTAATTTTCCTGTGTCAGCTGGTTGAGCTAAGATGCAACCAATGGCAAACTTGGAAGCATCAACATGGATGTGAAACGGTTTATTCCAGTTGGGGACTCGAAGGATGGGTGCTGAACTCAATCGATCCTTTAACTCATTAAAAGCTTTTTCACATTCTTCGGTCCAATTAAATAGAGTCAATAATGCATAAAGAGGTCTAGCAATTATGGCGTACATATGTATGAATCTTCGATAGTAACCACAATGTCCCATAAATGCTTGAACTTCTTTAGCAGTTTTAGGTCTTGGTAAATCCAAAATTACTTTAATTTTGTCTTCATCCGTTGAAATCCCATTCTTAGAGACAATATGTCCTAAGATTTTCCCTTGTCGCACCATGAAGACACATTTTTCAGGATTGAGGCATACTCGATATTGTCGACATTTAGCAAAAATCTTTTCTAGTTCAGGGATGTGCTCTGATCGTATAGCTGAATATGTACAAAGATCGTCCACGTAAACCTCCATACTTTTTCTCAGAAATTCTTTGAACACATGACACATCAATCTTTGGAATGTAGCAGGGGCATTCGTTAAACCAAAAGGCATGACTCTAAAGGCGTATACCCCCCATTCAGTTGCGAATGCTGTCTTATGTTGGTCCTCAGGAGCAATGGCTACCTGATTATACCCTGAAAAGCCATCCAGAAAACTATAAACTTCCTTCCCTGCTACCCTTTCCAAGAGGTGATCCGTGATTGGTAAGGGATAGCTATCCCTTATGGTTGCGGCGTTTACTTTCTTCAAATTGATGCACACTCTTAACCTTCCATTCTTTTTTGGTACAACCACCAAGGGTGACACCCATTCCGTGTGCTCAATTTCGTAGATGAATCCAGCATCTAACAACTTATCTATTTCTTCTTTTATCTTGGCTGAATACACGTCATTATAAGTATATGGTCTCTGTTTCGAAGGTTTGGCTTCGGATGTCATGGGGATTCTATGCGTACATATAGATGGATCTACTCCTTTTAAGTCCTTATAAGTCCAAGCGAAGACATCCCGGTATTCTCTTATGAGTCGAATTAACTCTTGTTCTTCTTCTAATGAGACATCCTGTCCTATGAAGGTACATCGTTCCTCTCCTCCTTCCATAGTTACCACTATCTTTTTGGTCTGTTCCTTATTATCATATGCTATTCCAGGTTGTGCTTCTCTTTTAGGCATTTGAATAGCAATTTTTCTCTCCTCCACTTCATATTTTTTAAAATGAGCTGGTACCTCAAATTGGTCTTGGGGTTTGTTTTCTTCCTCTTCTAATTCCTCCTCAATTTCTAATTCCCCTTTTTGTGTGAGTTCCTTATGTGTTTCATTGGCAGTGATATTTATGTTGGTGGTACTAATCCCTAGATCCATGGGTTCAGGTTCCATTTCAATGCTCTCGTAGTCCTCCTTCCAGTCTTTCTCGATCACTTCTCCTTCTTCTGCCTCCTGAAGGACTACCATATACAGACTAACATCATAACCTTCCTCATCGATACATTCGTTCATGGTCACTACTTCTTCGTTTACACAGACATCGAGGGTAGCTAAGATTTCCATCCAACCGTGAGGTTCAAATTCTTCATCCGGAAATACTTGTGGCATATAGGCTGGATCTTGTACAGACCTCACTATTCCTTGTTTCTGCTGCCAACTTTTTCTTCTCTCCTCTTCCTTCTTTGCAGCTTGACATATCCACAGATGAGTATCCTCGTTCATCCAGGATCGATCACTAGAACCTGCACTATGAACTGATTGATCGTCTTCCTCTTTATGGATTTGGTTCCATTGTAGAGGTGGCACATCTTGATACGTGTACGTATGTAGGTTTATTCTAGTGGTGGTTCCTGCGTGTTGTAGGTATACTGCATCTTTTCCCCAATCTTGTACGACCTTTAGCTGTCTCATGAAAGGCCTTCCCAAGATCATCTCATAATTGCTTGGCCTTTCAAAGTGACATATTGCTAAGGTATGTTCAAATTCCACTCCACACGTAGTGAAGACTACTCGTTCCAACAATCCTAAGGGTCTTTCCGTATGTCCATCTGCCATTTGTATTTTCATGCGTGTTGGTCTTAATGCTGGTTGCCCCCATTTCTCCCAAATTTCTTTGGTGGCAATGCCAACGCCAGCTCCTGAATCTAGAATGGCTTTGGTCGTGTAACCCCTATAGGTGATTGGAAGACATGTATTTCCTTCATCTCCTTCGCTAAAGTCTCCTACCTTATCCACTGGAATTCTTACTGTTTTTACTTCGTCAGCTATCTCTTTCTTTTCCTCCTTGACTTCCCATTGATTGATCAATTTCTCTTTTAAGTGTGGTTTGACCTTTAACAGTTCTTCAAATGTTAGGGTACATGGGATTTTTACCTCTCTAAGACGTTGTATGATCTCCGATGTTTGAACTGATGGGTTCGTTTCCCGTCTCGTTATTGATGGAATGCGATACAATTCTGAGTTGTGCTCGTACTCCCCTGTGTAGTTGGGCAGTTCCTTTACATCTTCCTCTTCTTTGTCACTTGCATCCATTGGAAAAATTCCTTCTGAATTTAGTTCAGGTATTGAACACTCTATTTCGTTTTCTGCTTCTAATTCTTCAAAGGGCGGTTCCATTCCTTCTACCTTTTTCCATTTGTCCTCTTGAACTCGTGCCCATAGATCCTTAGTCCAGTCTCCTTCTACTTCGGGGACTATGGATCCTTCCTTTCTCTCAACACCATGTTCTTCATTTTGTGGTCTAAATACTTCAGGCTTTTCCTGAGTGTTCAGGCACTCTTGGAAATCTCCTTCGGAAATTCGGTTATTTGGTAAAGGCGATGCAGGTTTTTCTAAGGTTTGTTGTGCAACTTCTATCAATTTCTTGCAGATTTCTAACCTTTCTTTCTCTAGATCGCCTCTCGGATATTCTCTCTCATGTTGCTCTATGGTAGGTCCTGCTCTTATTCGTGCCTTATATGCCTGAATCCACATGGCTAATTCTTCAGGCACAGGATCTGCTAGGACTGATCCTACCTCCTCCCTTTTATTCTCATTTTTACTTTCTTCTTCCACTTGCGGTTCCTTCCTTGGTTTCTGTTTACTCTTTTCATTTTCCTTCTTTTGTAATAATTTTTTTTCTTTTATCCTATCTCTCCGGTTCTTCCATCTCTGTGACCTTTTACTGGCAATACTTTTCTCTGGTTCTTCAGAGCCTTCTACTCTGTGAGGGATGGGTATATTCCCCTCTTTGTCACTTTGATTACTCTCGTCCGTTTTATCAGGGTTCTCTCTAGCCTTGGCTCTTGTTATGGCCTTCAAAGGTACGGTGTACTCTTTATCGCTCCCTGATGATTCAATCACTTCTATCACATTAATCTGCACATTAGATGTGACTTTGTTGGGGTTCTTAGGGCAATCTCTGAAAAAATGTTCCTTACCACAATCGCTACAGTAGCCTTCCCAAATTCGTTGTGGTGGTGGTGGGTTTGGTAATGTACATTCTCTAATATAGTGGTCACCTCCACATCTGTAGCATGGTCCTCTGGGTACAGGCTGTCTATTCATTGGTCGAGGTGGCATGGTTGCTCTAGGAGCTGTGTACATTAAGGACACATAATCCTGCTTGTGTCCGTATGAACTATCCGGTATATCCATGCCATAAGCATATGGGTCATACTGTTGCCCATATTCTGTTATCGCGCTTTCATAACCAGGGTATATTCCTTGACTAGGGTCGTAAAATGAGTCATATGGTTCATTACTAGTCAAAGGTGTGGCTGGCACTATAGCCCTCTCTAGATTTTCTTCTAGTTGTGCGATCTTGACTGGGACAACGTTCTGAGGGTGGGGCGGTTGTTGTCCTAGTACAGGCTGTGGTTGCGTGTAACCCTGATATGCGTATGGTCGTGGTACTGGTGCCTGTGGCTGGTAAGAGGGATATCTGGAAGCTTCTCCTCCTTGATCTCTTTGGGGATATCCATACGGTCTCACATAAGGCTAGGTGGGTCTGGTTTGCCTATTGTAAGGGCAGTTCTCGGTGCTATGGTTTGTATATCTCTGCTCTATACTGCAATATTGTAGAGGTCCGGGGACAGAGGGTCTAGGATGAGCATAGGCAGGTGGTGAGACTACTCCCCTGGTACACAAATGAGAAGGATGATCTCCTCCGCACTGCATACATCTTCTAAGCATAGGTTGTCTCATAGGATTAGTGGGATAATTCCTCTGTCCATGAACATTCAGTTTTTTTGCTACTAAATCTGTTATTTCCTCCACATTGTTTTTAGAGTTTGATGTGCTACTGGCTGACTCTTCGCTTTTCAAACTACCTTGAGGTATTTTCAAGTCTTCTGCAAGGTTATCTTCTAGGTCTATACATTCCTTCATACACTCTTGCAAAGTTTGAACCCTCTTTACATACACTAATGACCTCAAAGTTCCGTTCAACAGTCCTTCCAAGAATAATGATACCATTTTATTCTGCGTCGGTCTCTCTTCCACTGGGCATCTATCCACATACTGCTTGAATCTCCTTGCTGCCAATCTCACTGACTCGGTAGGGACTTGTTTGAAGCTGTGGATTAATGATGAAGAATTATTTTTAATTCTTGATTTGGTAAATTCTTCAATCATTTCTTGATATACCTGCTCCATGTTCTGAAAGGTATTCGGGTCCAATGGCTGAAACCAAGCCAAAGCTGTGTCTGACAAGGTAAGACCAAAGGACTCATATTGAATCAGGAAGTCATCTACCTGCTCGGCTCTAACTACTTGTTTAAATTCTGCTATGTGATTATAGGGTTCACTAGAGCCATCATAGTGATTTCTCATGCACTTGGCAACTTGGATCGGCCTTAATCGTCTTCCTGCTTCAGGTTGTCTAGGCATTACTGGGAAAATGGGTCTTCCTATTGGTATGCCCGGTCCTCTTACTACCTGTGGTCTGACTGGAGCATGAACTCCATGTCTTGGGTCAATAGCTGGTTGAGGCCGGTAGTTAGGGTTAATTGCAGGCATTGCAAATTGCACATGTGGTGTGACTGGGATCTGGGTTTGTTGTGTTTGTTGTGTTTGTCCCGACTGTTGATATGAATCATTCTGAGATGTTCCAAGTGGATTTCGTGAAGTAGTGGCTTGGTCCCTTGGGGGAAACACTGGGATATTCTGATATTTCAACTCAGCTCTCTCCAATTCTGTTATTGGCCAATATCTTCTGTGATTTTTATCCAAATATGTGAGGATGGTGGGGAACTCAGGATCTTGTAACTCATAGATGGTAACTGGACTAGGAGCAGCTTCCCATATAGAGGAATGGGCTCTGAGCAGATGCTCCATCCCGTTGATCAAATATACATCTATTAGAGTGTCATCCTGGGGAATCAGGTCTCCTCTCCAAATTTTAGTAATTGTAGATCTCCCTCTAGGGGTAGTCACTTGGTCTTCGTTTCCACCTCCATTTAAGCTTGAAGCATTATTTTCTTCACCATGCTCATTAATGTTTTCTGGGTGTTCTGTGACCACGTATTGAATATCTTGTTTGTCCATGTAAAAACCTCCTACGTATTTGACGGCTGGTCTAGGCACTATGTAAGCCTCTGAAGCCTTCTTCAGTCTAGCCACTGATCTGTTTAGACCATCCAAATAGATAGGGATCTCATTGAGGTTGGTGTTCACATACTCCAAGGAGGTTCTGTATTCTCCCTCGATGGTTGACATCATGCCAATCATGGGTACAGTGTTTTGCATATCCTCTGAAGCCATGGGGATTTCTCCTTCTGACTCACTGGAGGTCTCAGAATAGTGTGAACGGTTACTTGGCTCGGCTACACTCCCTACAGAAGAAATCACACTTCTTCGGCTTCCTAGGGTTCTTCCGGATCTCAGGTTCATCCACTTAAGAGCTCTGATTAGACTTTGATACCCTTGGGTCTTGAGCACTCTTCACTACAGGTCAAAGATGTCTAGAAGACTTGGGTTGGAAAGAAAGAACTGAAGAAGAATTTCTACAACACACGATACTTGTCTCCAAAAATACACGATACCTGATCTCTAGGTTCAGACGATACCCGATACTTGACAAATATCGCGATACCTGATAAACGATACCGATCGCTGAGTGAAACGACGATACCGATACTTGAAGGCACAGGATACACGATATTTGGTCTCAGGCGATACACGATACTCAAAGGGAAACGATACTTGGAAAGAGATGATACCCGATATGTGGGAAGTATCGCGATCTTTGCTTTAAACGATCTCTGAGCCAAATGATACTTGGCTGGAAACGATAGACGATACTTGGAATCCCACGATACACGATCTCTGAACTGAGACGATCGACGATACACGATATCTGGTAAATATCGCGATCTCTGAAGGTCAGGCGATACACGATATTTGAACCAAACGATACTTCAAACAACGATACACGATCGGCAGCAAGTATCGCGATCTCTGGCAGGCGATACACGATACTGCAGTCCAACGATACTTGATCTCTCGCAAACGATCGCTGGCAAAACGATACACGATACTTGTCAGGTATCGCGATCTTTAACCAAACGATACTTCTCAAGTATCGCGACTGGCACGAAACGATACACGATACACGATACTCAATAGACGATCGCTGGTAAACGATCTCTGACCAAGTATCGCGATCGGTATAAAACGATACATGATCGACGGGAAATATCGCGATACTCAACCACAGGAGCAAAACGATACTTGTGAAGTATCGCGATACTCGACCGCGGGAGTAAAACAATACTTGACCCTTAGACAAATTTTAGCAAATGTTTTTGAAGTTTTGATTTTTTCCCCCTTGATCTCCTAGCTCCACTCTCCACTCTTCACTATCTGTATCAATCAAAACACAACTTTTTGCCCCCTGAAAAACTCTAACGATACCTGGCGCAGATCGTTTTTCTTTCCTAACTTGATTTGTTTGAGAAATGTTGATTAAAATGATGGGCTAGCTTACCTTGGTGGCACCTAGAATCTCTTTATCAATTTCCCTTGCTCTGTGCACTCCCCAATTGCCTGGTTCCTCGCCCACGATCTCTGCCACAGCTCACGATACTCGACGCTCACACTCACGATACTTGCTCAAACAAGTAACTTGCAAAATGAATTTTTTTGGCTTTTATAGTTGGAATTTTCTTGCTTACAAAAAGGAACTTTTCTGAATAAGACTAAACTCTATCCTAATGACTTGCTCCACTCTCTACTCACTCCTACTCTACTCTTTCCACTCACTTCCCTAGACTAACAACTCACTACACACACTCCAAGAATGAGAAGTAGCAAGTGCGGCTGAAAATGACTTACCAAAGAAGAGAAGATTTCCAATCCTCCACTTACTTCAATGCAAAAAGCTACTTACCATCACACGAATGCCTCGGTTTGATTCGTCACTCCCCGGCAACGGCGCCAAAAAGTGTGTTGACCTAAGTATCAACTTAGGGACTTGCGGAGAAAGAGACTATACCTCAATCCCCTCACAAGTGCATATAGTGGGGATACACGCTTTTAATTATCAATCCAAAGAGTATACAAACCTAGCCGAGTGTATGAGGACATGCAATCATATAATGATCAATGCAAATGAACTACTCAAAGAATGTAATGAGGCAAAGACTCATCCAAACAAGCTCCAACTGTTGGTCAAGGCGAAACGATACTTGGTGCAGCAGCCGTCAGTATTTTGGACTTTTCTCCCAGCTCCGAACTCCAGATATAGCAAATAGCATATGCGTTTCGAAGCTCTCGAGAAGACGCATCCAATGGCAGTGGTTTCACTCAATTCCGACGCTCCTACTTCAAGTTATGAGCGAAATACTGAGTCGCGGGAATACTATCCTACACTTCAGCACTTCCTACACTTCGCACACACCTTTCCTACAGCAAAGAAACACTTTCATGGATAGATCACACTCACAAGCACTCTTTCCAAGCAATACACATGCATGCAAGCTCACGAAGAAGAAGATAAGGAGGGAAGAAGACACAAATTCGAATTTCTGTGCTCTCTATTCTCACAATGGCAAAAAGTTCTTTACAAAGAGTCACATTTGACTTATATACTAGTGCCCTAAAAATGGTCCTTTCACACAAGAGACCGGCACTTTATTCACTAAAAGACTAAATTTCTACTATTTTACATGGGTAAGCTTCTAATCTTCTGTGGGGATGCATCTAGAGGACTCCTCTAGTGCCTTTACAACGGAAAATATGTTACAAGAATGATTATGGTACAAAAATATGAAGTCCAAATCGGAAAAATTTTGGGGCCCGTCTTTTTCTCTGCTTTGTGCGCTCTTTAGCTCTGCAACACATGCCAAGCAAAGATTATAGTGACCGAGGGGGTCTGGCTCATGTCGTAGACTAAATCCTTGTTACCTTGAGAGACTCCAAGGGCAGAGATGTATGGAGCTTGTACCTTCCGAAAGGTTTTGAAGACAATGGTCATGAGCTCGAATATTTTTCATACATATTTTTGCAGCTATGTCGGGTACATTATTTAGACGAGTAGACTAGTGTCGAATTGTTGATATCATGTAGGCTACGGTTGGGGTCCCTCGAGGCGGAGCAAAATATGGATAGTTAACCCAAGCCGAGCATTCTTTATTGTTGGGTACCTTGATTGCAAATGCTTGCCAGGATCTGCGACGTACTACTGGGCAATAGCATGGATTATACTTGATATATAGTGGCATGGTTGCCCAGGTGCTCATCATCTCTGGGTAATTGGTTAGTAGACGTGCACGCCAATTAGGTTGGAAGATCGAGCCAGCACGTGCATCTGTCGGTAAATCCCCTAGCTCAAATTGAGTGGCGAATGTGGCCTCCTTCCCTGTATGTCTTTTGACTTCTGCATTATAATCATGTAGCAAGACAAAATAAGGCATGTATTGCGACTCTGATGTTGTGATTAACCGTTGATGGGATAGGTTTTGAAAGTAAGAAGACCGAAGGACAGTTTCTTCCAGATTTATGAGAGATTGCATTTGCACGGCCACACGATCATCATGTGTCTTACCCACTTTCTCGACCCTTTTGACCCAATCTGGAACTTGAATTTCTAAAGTGTCTTGTCCTTCCTCTGTAGTTCGACCATCGGGTGTTGGCATCGGCTCATATGGCTCTTCATAGCTGTCATCGACGGGGATTTCCACCACTGTTTCAGGTTCTGGTTCTTCAGTTGGCGAGGGTGGCCTTTCATATGGTAAGAGACGTGCTTGGAGTTCGGTCACCTGTTTCCGGAGGGTCTCTAATTCTTGTGGAGAGTGTTGCAAGACTACCGGCTCCTGTTGAGCTGTGGGGGCACTGGCTATCTGTTTTTTTAGGTCTGCACATTCAGTCTCTAACTTTTCATATGACTCCAAGAAATTTGCATGCTCCTCAAGTAAGATACAAATGTCTTCCGATGGGACCTCTCTATACTTGGTAGGGCTAATGGTTGCTCCTGCCGTTCCTTCCATAGCCGCTTCAAAGTTGTCTTGATTTTGTTGTTGAAGCCTCTTGTTCTCTTCTAATGCTACTGCCATATGCTTCCTTAATAGCCCAAGGTTGCGCCTGAGTGTAGCATTAGATATCATTTGCGCTTGGAGCACTGTTTCTAGTTCCTTGACTGCTTGATCATCTACTATCGATGTCTTTGATTCCAATTCAGAGTGAGCCTGCTGTAAGGTGGTATGCTCTATTAGGAGCGTTTGGTAATCAGCTTCAAGAGTGTTGACTCTCGCTTGCAGACGCTGAGATTCTACCTGGAGGGCCGTAGTGCGTTCTTCCAATTGATGGTATTCTTGTTGTAGTTGATGTGCACAATGAAGTAATGTGTTGAACGTGCTATTTACATTATGAGATGCAAGGGGAAAAGTTTGAAATGCAAGGGAGGTGGGATTGGGGAGGGAGGTAGTGAATGCTCTGTGTGCCAATGATGTGGTGAGTGGTGAGTTGGGGGGTAGTGGAGGGGGAGAGGGTGGAATTGTGGGGAGAGGTGCTGTGGTGGGTGAAATGTCCATTGGGTCAGACAAGGTGGTGTGTACAGGGGCTACCATGTATGTGGGTATGGTAGGTGAAGTGAGTGTGGTGTTCGTGTAAATTGATGTCGTTGCGAACATCGGGGAAATGTGCCTTTGAAACATTGGAGAGCGGATGAACTGCTCCACAAAGGACGGGTATTGGGGTGGTGAGGTCAGGTTGAAAGAGGTGTAGGGGCCCGATGGGAAGTGAGGGTCATGGAATGGAGGTACCCGTATTGGGGGATAGGCTGGGAAACACAGGGTGCCTTCGGTGGGTGCCGGGTTTCCAACCACACTTGGAATTATGGGATGGCCAATCATGGGTTCGGAGGGTAGAAGGGTTGAAGTGTACAAGGGATTGGTGACGAAAGAGAAGAGGGTGTCTTGTGAGGTGGGTTCTCGAAAGGAAAATGATGTGACTGAGGGTGGGTTATAAGTGAAGGTAGAGGTGATGACTAGCGTTTCTTCCATGATGGGAGGTGGTGGTGGGGGTGGAGAAGGTGGTGATGGGGGTTGCTGGGGTGAGATGGGTGATGTCTGAACGAAGGTTTCAGTAGAGAGGTCAATGGTGGTGGTGGGGGTAGCTGTGGTTTCAATGGGTACTTCTTGTTCTGTGACGGGTATCCTGATAGTCTTACCTGCTCGTGGTAATGTGTCAACTCTGCGTTTGTCATACCTCACGGACTGGCGGACTGCTGTGTGGACAGCCTCTGGAAGTCCTAAAGATTCTGACACTAATTTGAGGGTTTCAATGAAATGTTGATCCACCCCATCATCTAATAGCATTTCTTGCATCAAAGCTTGACCTGATACAAGAGAGAGTTGATGCCTTTCTTGTACTGCTTTGATTGTGTCGTATAACCTTTGTAGTTGAGCTGTATATGCAGGTGCACCTACAAGTTCTGGCACTTCTTGTTGCTCATCATGGTGCTCTTGATCATGATCCTCCTCATCTTCCTCCTGTTGTTCATCTTCATCATCCTCTTCATCCACTTCAACTGTGGTGACAGGTGCTTGGGAGGTTGTTGCCTGCGTTTGCACGTTCTCCACTTGTTGTGCCTCATCTGCCTCCAGCTCTACATCTTGTAATAATTGTTCGAAGTCTTCATTCGTGAGTTCTTCCAAAGGTGCACCACTAGGAAATTCAAGATCTGTTGGGACTGGAGGAAATATCAAGTTAGGCCCATCGATGCTGCGTCTTGGAATTCGTAGTGTGAATGGTCGGACTCTTCGGGGTGGAGGGGTGACATCTGGTGTTAGGGTGGCTCCACGTGGTTGAGCACATGGGACTTGGATAGTGCCTCTCATCTTCTTAGAAGGGGGTCTAGTGGATGTCCTGCCTCTAAACTGCTCTACACGATTCCACATTAGGGCCCGTTGAATAGGGATGTCATAAGCCAAACACCTATAAATTATTCTCGTCAGAGCACAGCATCCATATAAAACTTGTTTTCGTGGCCATCGTTTGTGAGCCAGATGTATCTGATCAATTATCCAGTGGGGTAAGTTGATGGTGAGGCTCTGTGTCTCTGCCAAATACAAACTAAACCAAATCTTTTTGGGCGGCATGGTGAATCTATCTTGTGCAGGAAAAGCAAAGTGTTGCATGCACATGCGAAGGTGTATTGCAATATTAGGCGTCATGGACACCATGTCCTTGAGTTTGGTGAGGCTTCGATTCTTCATGTAATCCGGCACTAGGGTTTCCTTCTTTGTAGGAATATGCATTCCGCGCATATCTAGGGCCTCTCTCACCAAGTTGTTTGATAGCCTGAACCTCTTGAGCTCATTCCCCTTTGTCAGAGATGGAATCACAAATGAGCTTGCACCTTTTGGGTTCTTGTTTGGAGTCAAGGTGTTGATGAGATAGTAGCATCGCATGAAGTCAGGCTTTGGAAGCCGTGCACTGAAATATGCATCCAATCCTGCCTTCTCCCATATCAAACGTAGACCTTCTGCATTTTGTAACTTCTCGAATTCTCTTGTAAAGAAATGGTATTTACCTTGCTTCCCATTGAAGTCCAACTCTGATTCCCATAGGTACGTTCCCTCTCCCAAGGGTCCTGCCACTTCACTAAACCAGTGGGAAGTTCTTCCTACGGGCATGGTATGGCCACTGGGAGGGTCCACTATAGGTATGATTTTGATGGCCTGCAATTCTTCTGGTCTTTCATTTGTCTCCGGCAAAACGGGTAAACTGTCTAAGTCCACCACTTGCTGGCTCGTTTCTGTTTGAGAGCTAGTTCCTGCTGCCTCAGCCGTGTTGAAAACTTCGCAACTGGTTCTGTGAGAATATATGAATAAATGTTAACATTGCAATGGACACAAAAATGACACTGTGTCCCCGTTACAACATTAACATGAGCTTTTAGTGACAAGTCAGCCAGTCAGTGAGTGCGTGGTTCTTGTGTGTATAGTTAGGAATTGGGTAGACTTAGGAGCTAAGTGTGATGATGTAGTGTGAGAGTGATGTAGTTAGTAGGTGGGCATGGATTTACAACTGGGGTCCGGGGGTTTATTACAAGTTTTAGGTTGCCAAATGTAATGGATGGGCTGTGATGTTGATTTTGTGGAGACTCTGAAGAGTTGGATAGGGGTAACTACTTGCGAACGAGGCTTTTTAGGGACCCATTTACGAGTGATTCTACTTGTGCTCATGGGAAAATACGTATTCGTGCGTGATGTGTAAGAGTGGGCCTCAGATGTTCGAGTGAGTGAAACATGTTGTATAGGGTTTGGCCTTGGTGTAGCTATTTGAGACCGCAAGCAAGCCTTAGGCACCCAGATTTGCCGTGATTGTGGGCTGACCTTCATTGACTTCTTGGGTACCCAAATAGACTTCACTTTCGCAGAAGAATTTATGAAGGACTTCTTATTAGTGTTGTGTTGTTGATTACTAATAAGAGTTTTTGGCCGTGGTGTTGGCCTGGTCGGAATAGGGTGTTCGCCTTTTCGCCTCCAAATTTGTTTCATCGGCTGAAACAATCTGCTTTGCTCCTTTTTTTGGCCTCTAGTATAGATAGTGTTCTGCTTCTTCTGTATTCGATCTGCCTTTGGTTGCTGCATCCTACTGGCCTTTGGAACAGAAGGGAGTGCCTTCTTATCCTTGACTCTATTGTTGAGACAATGCTCTTTCTGCATCATACATTTTTGGACAAGAATAGCATTGTCAACTTCATGTGCACCCCTGGAAGGACCAGGAGTTCGTGCCTTACCTAGTTCCTTGAGTGCCTCATTTTCCAATTCAACTGTAATTCGACTATGATTTACCCATACCTGAAGAAGTCCACTTCTTAGGTTTAGGTTGGCCGCATGATCATAGATCCAGTCTTGACCCAAGACAAGAGGCTCAGTGAGGTCCTCATCTTGACACACTAGTACTTTGACTATCATTACTTCGTCTTGAATGTAGATGGGAAGATCCACCTCGCCCATGCAAGGGGTTTCCACACCTCCCAATCCTATGAGATATGCTTCTATAGGATTGACAGTTAATTTCAACTCTTGACAGTAAGACAATTTAACAGCACTAGTGGTTGCACCTGAGTCAATCAAGGCTCTTACAGTCCTTGCACCCTTTCCTTGTCCTACATCTAAGGTTATAAAAGGACGTCGATCAATTATCCTATGGGAGCTGATACTTGAAACTTCACACATAGCCATGTGATATCCTTGATCTGCATCGGCATCTGGCCTAGGTTGCTCTCTACCTTGTCTTCTTAATTTCATTCTCCGTATGGGCTCTAAGGCTTCTGCTTGAGCTTCTTCTCGAATTCGCTTTTCTTCCTCTTTGCGTTTCTTAGCCTTATTGAGTCGACTTAGCATTTCCTCTGTGAGAGGTTCCTGATATAACTTGACTCTGCATCCGCTAATGTAGCTTGGGAGAACATCACCTTCGAGGGTAGCGAGTTGAACTCCTCCACTGGTTGAGATCCTATTAATGATCATGGGTCCGTAGCCTCTTTTCTCTAGTTTTCTCGCGTGTTGTTTTAAAGTGTAGACTAGTACTAGGTCACCTGCCTTTAAACCTTTATCCTTGACGTGGGCATCAAAGTATGCCTTCTGTCGTTTCTTAGCTTCCCCTGCAGCCGCTCTCAGTCTTGTTTCTCCTAATCGTTCAAGGTCAAAAAGTCTAGAGGAGAGTTCATGACCCGTCCATTCATGCTCGTGTGCTACTTTCAATGTAGGTATTAAGAAGTCCAATGGTAGCACTGCATTTTGGCCAAACACCATCTGAAAGGGGGTGGCTTGGAGTACCGTTTTGTAGGCGACTCGGTATGCCCAAACAGCATGGTGTAGTTGTTTGTCCCAATCAGAGCGTTTATTATTCACTAACTTGGTCAACACATTGCACAGAATCTTGATTGTGCTTTCGGCTTGCCCATTAGCTTGAGGGTGGTAGGGGGCAGACTTCTTATGAACTACCAAGAATTCTTGGAGCAGATTTTCAATAACTTCATTCAAGAAGTGAGTGCCTCTATCACTTACTAGCTCTATAGGTAGCCCGTATCTAGTGAACACATTCTCAAATAAAAACTTAGCTGTTGTTTGAGCATCGTTCTTCGTTGTGGCTTTTACCTCTACCCACTTGGTTAGATAGTCCGTGGCCACAATGATATATTCAGCATGAGAACCCTTAGCTGGGGGATTAATAGGACCTACAAAGTCTATTCCCCACTTAGAGAATGCACGTCCACCCATCATAGGTTTCAGTGGCATCTCATCTTTGCGTATAGGATACTGAGTTCTCTGACACACATCACACCGTTTCACATAGGTATGTGCATCCATGTGAAGGGTTGGCCACCAGAAGCCCGCAAATAGTATTGCCTTGATCACCCAATCTGGTCCAAAGTGTCCTCTTGCTACACCTTGGTGAGCAGTTTCCAAGATCTTGAGATATTCACTTTCATGGACACATAGTCTCACGTAACCATCTTTACCACGCTTGTATAGATTATCACCAATGAGTGAGTAATCCTGGGCTTCTTGTTCTAAACTCCTTTTCCTAGCCAGAGTCATGTCTGGAGGGAATGTTTTCGTCCTCAGGAAGGATACTAGTGGTTCACTCCAATCTGGCACTATGGACACTTGATAAAGAGTGGCATGTTCCACAGGTGGTTTAGTGCAACAGATTGGGCATTCCTTGCACAACTTTTGGACGTCAGCCTCCATAGTAGGCCAATGCACCCCTAGTCTCCTTAGTGTCTGTAGGGTTCGTTGTTTTGAGTAGTGTTGCTCTAATGCACCTACATGTGCTAATTGCAACCATTTAGCGTACTCATCCTCTTCCACACAACAGGCCAAGATCCCTTGATCTGTGTGCTTGTACATACTTCCTGCCATGATGTGGTACTTTTGGGCTTTTACTACCTCTCTATCCTGTGTGGCTATTACTGGGTGATTAGGCTCGTACGTCAATACTGGCACTAGTGGCTTAGCCCACTGTGGCACCACTTCCAGATTAAACAAGTAAGCATCAGGAAGGTCATCTGACACTCCTTGTGGGGCTTCTCCAGATGTGAGCCTAGAGAGATGGTCTGCTCTCAAATGAGTCCTCCCTTTTCTCACCACTACTTCAAAGTCATATTCCATTAGTAAGAGAAACCATCTTACTAATCTACCTGTATTGCATGGTTTGTTCATGAGATATAGCAATGCTTGGTGGTCAGTAAAAAATTTAAACTTGTTTGCAAGAAAATAGTGTCTAAATTTCTTAACTGCATATACCATGCCTAGTCCTTCTCTCTCCATAGTGGTATAATTTCGTTCAGCTGCATTCAATTGTCTACTAGCATAGGCAATTGCAAGATCCATATTACCTTCACCGGTAGGCTGCGCGAGTACGCACCTGTTGGCATACAAAGCAACAGAGGAGTCATGCACAATACGGCAACAAGGCCAAATCATTTTTTTTTCCCATGGATTATTTACAACTCAAGTGATTTTAATCACTACACAAACATTGTAAATCCCGTTTTTGGTAGAATAGACTCCATTTTGTGCAAGCCGAGGAGTCCTCGAGCTTGAGGAGTATTAGAACTAGCGACATATCAATTTTCATAATTTTTAGACTCTGTTTGAGCCCTCAAATAGACTCTAGAACCTAATTTTTAACTAGGCCGGACACTAGGTCTGGACAAGACCAAAGCTAGTTAGAAAACTATAAAAAGAGCTAGAGAGCTCATTTTTGGGGTTAGATTGTTTGTGAATTGAGCTTATGTAAGAGACCTTTTGATTAATGCAAAGAACTCCATTGTTCCTCTCCTTGTTCTTGCCTTGTGTGCGCGTGTGTGTGTATGTGTGTGCATGCTTGTGTGCTTCTCACTCACGCACTTGTGCCTTCACTTGCTCATAGTCTTCATACTAGTCCTCACGTCTCCACGGATTGACAATTATGAGGTGAATCTTCTCACGTTGGTACTCACCATTGTGCTAGAGTGACACCAAATTTGGCGCCGTTGCCGGGGAGAGAGCTTCGAGGACGAGCGTGTGATGGTAAGACGTCGAGTTGAGACATTGGAGTTATAGGTAATATCCTTCTTTCTCTTAATTTTTCTTCATTTTTTCCTTACTTTCGCATCACCATCATCACCATCATCATCTCCACCATCTCCCACCTCCATCTCCATCTCCACAAAAAAATTCAGTTTTTTGGTCATATTACACCCCCCACCTCATTTCCCTCATTTCATTGTGAGAGAGAGCGAGAGAGAGCTTGCATGCTATCTGTTTTTGGTGTGTTTTTGAGCTTTTGTTGCAGGAACTTGCTGTACCACCTCCTCCAGCAGTGTGCGCAGGTACGACAGACTCTGCACAGGTCCCGGGACGACGACCTCTGTCTGTCGCGACAGACAGAAAAACTTAAAATTTTGTGAATGCATGTTTGGCACGATAACCTACACCAATAGGGCACTCTAAATCACTAGAAGTTTCTCAAAAATTTGCGTTTTTTCAGTCTATCGCGACAGACCAAAATTCGACGACAGACACCGTCTATCGCGACAGATCAAAATTCGACGACAGACAGCGTCTATCGCGACAGACACCGTCTATCGCGACAGACAGCGTCTATCGCGACAGACACCGTCTATCGCGACAGACAAAGACCCACGATAGACCCCGTTTATCGCAACAGACACCGTCTATCGCGACAGACCAAAAATCGACGACAGACAGCGTCTATCGCGACAGACACCGTCTATCGCGACAGACACCGTCTATCGCGACAGACACCGTCTATCGTGACAGACACCATCTATCGCGACAGATAGAGACCCACGATAGACCCCGTTTATCGCGACAGACACCCTCTATCGCGACAGACCAAAAATCGACGACAGACAGCGTCTATCGCGACAGACACCGTCTATCGCGACAGACAGCGTCTATCGCGACAGACACCATCTATCGTGACAGACAGAGACCCACGATAGACCCCGTCTATCGCGACAGACACCGTCTATCGCGACAGACCAAAATTCGACAACAGACAGCGTCTATCGCGACAGACACCGTCTATCGCGACAGATAGAAATCCACGATAGACCCCGTCTATCACGACAGACACCGTCTATCACGACAGACAGAAATTCCACGATAGACACCGTCTATTGCAACAGACACCGTCTATCGCGACAGACAGCCCCCACGATAGTTTGTGTCTATCGCGACAGACACCGTCTATCGCGACAGATAGACATTTTCGGCAAAAATTAAGGGGTAAATTTTTGGAAATTTAGGCTAAATTTTGGGCATATTTGCACTCTCAAATACTCATACACTTACAAAGGCCTTAGAAAAATGCATTAAAACCCCTGAAAGGTTCTGTTTGTGTAGTTAACCCCCTAAACCATGAACGGTCATAACTTTTTCATATGAAATCCATTTTTTGAGCTCTAGGGCTTGTCGGAAAGCTCGTGGCATATACTACACGCCCTCAACTGTCTTTTATAAGAATACTACGTTGCTTTTCAGATAGGATATTTGGAAGTTGGCACACTGAGGGGTAGGAACACCAAGGGAGCTCTAGAGGAAATTTCTAGCAATACAAAAGGGGGAACAAGGGTCATTAAAAAAGTGTCTGAAATAAATTGTCTGTCAATTGAAAGGTCAACTTGGAGCTAATCTTGAGACTGATGCAGGTCTATTGAGAAGCAATTGAGAGCGTCCAAGCAAGGGTTTTGCGCAAGCTTGAGAATCAACTTCTCGAGAACTAAAGAGCAAGGTTCAACAAGAAAGGTCGGAATACTCTCAACTCCTCTTCGTCAATTCCTAGCTTAGGCTAAGAACGATTAGAAGTAGGAGTAAGTCAGGGCGACGATAGGCAACTATCAAGTTGAAGCATACCTAAACTTTCAAGCTCAAGCTAAGGGCATAATCCTTGTACTGTCGAGAATTTTAAAGGGAAAGAACTTAACGTGGAACGATCAACTGTAAGTGCGAAACAACATTCAAATACTCCTGACGACGTGATATCAGACAAGACCTTAAACACGATAAAATAACTAAAAAGAACCAAGCGACTAATATAAAGTAACCAGCAACAAGGTTGTACTCTGGGCAAAGAACTGTGCTACTTAGATAGGCATATGAACCTTAGATCAGGACGACATCTAGTAAGGGAGAGACAAAGCCTCAGATCTTCAGAGGCCAGTGTTAACCATACTGCTAGGTCTTGGGCCCAGCAGTTGAGCCACCACTCGTACTACCCTAGCTCTGAGGCCAGTGAGTCAGAGATGTCTCAAGGCATGGACAGACCTACGGGGAGTTCAGGTGTGCCATACTTGTACAGGGTAGAAGGCCCTTACAAAACACAGTTGGAATACCTTAGGACCAACCAATTAGGTGCTAGCATCTATGAGGACGGCCTAGGAAGATCCGTGGTCCAGATTAAAAACCCTGACCAATCCATAGGACTAGAGCACCCAACAGTCAAGTTTGAAAATGGTGCATACCTGGACAAAGAAGGAACCATATACGTAGTCACCAGTCACCCAGATAGGACAGATGAATTTGGAAATGTAATCTCAGAAGCGGACTTAGGTGACTTGGAACAAGGAAACATGGGAGTAGAACCTAGAACACCCCGAGGCAAATCTGTTCTCACTAGGATTATCACACCTGATTGGGTTCCCCAAGACAACAAGAGCATAGAGTTGCTCCTCAATCGAGAAACTGACGAAGCCTTCTGGAGGTATAAATCTAATCAGCCAACTGATATAGGAACAATCATGATCTATGAGTTTAAGGATCCTGATAGCCCAGGCAGAGTGACCTACTTAGATCATGCTTCAGAAAGGATCTTTGTGGTTACGGAAAATGATAGGCATGCTTACACTTGGAAGGGTGAATTCGTTTTCCCCCAACCAAGATCGAATGTATCATATGGTCACCCTGGAGCTGGAACATCCCAAGCTCATGGAATGCAAAGAGACAGAAGTAGAGATAGACCAGAAGTAAGCTTTGCCAACCCAGTGGGAAGAGAAAGAACGAGGACGGAAACAAATAGAGTAGAACCTGAGATACTTAGAGCTCACAGGAACCAAAGAAATGTGGATGGAATTCCTCTGCCGAGACCTAGAGAGCACACAAGAACTTTGAGACCGACTCAGCTGGTTAAGTCCATGAAGAATTACTTTGATGGCACAGGAGATCCATATGATCATGTGGCGGAGTTCAAGCAAGTCCTGAGAGCTGAACAAGTGGAGGATCTATTCACGCAGTACAATGCCTTCGGTCTAACCCTTAGGAACACAGCACTTACATGGTTTCAGCCATTGGATGAGCGACAATTCAGATGTATAGACCAACTCCTAGAAGCTTTCATTGTAGAGTTCTCTAAGAGTGGCATAAGACACAATACCTCCTCATTGATTCACAGCTTCAAAAAAACTCCCCAAGAGACTGTAAGGTTGGCAGGAAGAAGATTTAGACAATATCTTGAAAGGTGCCCTGTTTCGGAGCTACCCACATCTGCCAAACAAGTAGCCTTATTCCTTGATGGATTGCTGAGTACGAAATTGAGATCCTATGTGTATCTGAAAGACCCTAGGACTATAGAAGAGTGTGTACGCATGTGCATTGACATTGAAGATAACCTAGGGGAAGAACTAGAGCTTTCCAAAATCTACAAAGATTCAGATAGTGCATCTAGTCACTCTTCCACGCAATCCACATCAATTGAGGAACTCGCAGAGAAAGTAGCTCAGAAATTAGGTGTTACTAGCAAACAAATCCCAAGGTTTGCCCCTGTGAAAAGGTGCTATACATGCGGTGGTGACCATATGGCAAACGTGTGTCCCATTATGGCTCAACTCCAGGTCAATCCAAATAGCCAATATTGCACCATAGAACGAAGGTACACCAATCATACCGCACAAGATTGCCCCTACAATAAGCAAACTGTTAGGCAAACTTACCCTCAACCCTATCCACCGCAAGGAAGATACCAGAACCAGTACCCTCCACAACCATATGGCAGGCCACAACAGCCGTATCAGCAACCCTACCAAAACCAACAAAGGCCTCAGCCAGTGTTAGCTCAACAACCCCCTGCCCCAGCTAATGTGATTCCGGTAAAGTATGCTGTTGCAGAAGAAAACCTGAATAGAGCTATAGTCCCTATAACACCCTTGCTTTCTGAAAGTGACCCGAGTGACCATATCTTTGATTCTACACATGTTGATAGTCCCCAGGCGTACTACATGCAGTCTCCAGAACATGGTGAGTCCTATTACAGCGAAGAGCCAAATGAACCTAGTTGGGAGTCAGATTATACAAACGTCATGTATGCAAACCCCAACCCTAGGCCTCAACCTAGGCAGGTAAGACCTCCATTCCCAAGAGGACCGTGCTACAGATGCCAAGGAGATCACCTCATTCGTGATTGCCCCTTACCTCCACTTACACAAAACCAGTCAGTGACGATCCAAGGCTTCTGCCAAGATTGTGGAAAAGAGCATCTCTTACGAGATTGCCCAAAGAACCCCAATAATATGCCAAAAATCACGCCTATCAATGTTATTGAGTTAGTGGTAGATTCCAGCGGAAGTGTTACTTCCACTGCACCCGTACAGGTAGTCACGAGAGCTCAAGCAGTGCAGCAAAACCAAGGGGTAGGCAAGGAAAAGAGCCCAGACGCTAGCGATACTGAGAGCCAAAATAAAAAGAGAACAAGAGCTTGGAGAGATAGCCGCGAACGCATGAAAAGGCAATGGGCAAAGAAGATGAGTGAACTTGAGGAAAGTCTACGAGAAACCAAGGCTAAAATCATAGAGATCACATCTCAACCGCACTCTCACACATTCCCACCGCTACCATCCCCATCACCCTCCATCCCTCCACCCTCTAAGACACCCCATGTAACCCACCCACCACCCCAAACAGGATCAGTATTAGCTGATCCCACTCCTGAAGACATAGACATGATGCTTAAAGCATATCAGGCCAGAATCCAAGAAGGGCCAAACGTCACGGATCATGACAAGTGCTATCCCAAAGCTGACCTAGAGATAGAAAGAACCAAGCTGTGCACGAAAATGGTCGCATTGGCTCAGACTATGTTTGAAGCCAGTCGCCTTTTCAATTACTCGGGCTCAGCCAAGACGCAATTACACTTGGATGGATTCTTAGAGAAGTTAGAGGGAATAATTGCAAGATCTGCCAAGGAAGAAAAAAATCAAGAGAAAGATAAAGCAAGCAAAAACATGAACCATCCCCCATCGGAAGTTTATGTGGCCAATTCCACTAAACCAGACAACTTCCCCTCCTTAGAAAGAATAGAGAGGCTAATTGCACAATCAGAAAAGGAACCTGCCCCTCAAAGAAAGGAAAGGGCAAGAGAACGGATAAGCAAGCCTCTTCAGGAAGCCCATGTGCCTCCTCAAGAAGCTTATCTTCCCCCCCAAAAGGCACATGAGCCTCCCTCGAAAGCTTGCGTACCTCCACAGGTTGCCTACATTCCTTCTCAGGGAGCGTATGAGCCTGTTCGGAAAAGTAATAGAATAAGTAATCCTCCCCAGGAAGCTTGTGCTCCAGCCATCTATGAGAACGAGGAGAGAGCCAACGATAGAATAAGCCCTCCTTCCCAGGTTGCTTATGTGCCTAATTCTACGGAGCCAGACACTTCTTCCTCTATGAATCGGTTTGCACCAGACTTCCTACGAGAGATTCAAGAAGACAAATGGGATAACGAAAGTGAAGTCGCCCCTCCCTTTGAACTTGTGGATGATGCACACGACCAATTCCCACAAGACATCCCATCTATTTACGGGGAACAGGAGAGTACTCAGTCTCACGAGAGATTGGACTTTGAGTCTAATTCCATACAAGAGCTACCCCACTTCACAAGCCCATGGGAAGCAAAGTCCACTTGTATGAGAGCACCTACAGTCATGGTAAGAAACGAAGATTCAGTCATACCTAGGAACACAGAGGTAGTGAAGAACACTAACGTGCAGTGCAATCTCAAGTTGGAAGAGCTACTCAAGGTTAGACCTGAATTATGGAAACATGTCACCAAACAAGTACCAGAAATAGCCAAACCTCGTTCCCAGGTAGGATCCCATAGGACGGTGCCAGAAATTCCATTGGACAAGATAGGAGATATGTGTGAAGGTGAAGAAGGGAACACCTATCTTCCCATCACCTACCAGGAGTACACCACCAAGGCAATTTTGGACTCAGGTGCAGGAGTTGCAATTGCCACTACTTCCCTATGGAAGCGTTGGGGCAAGCCAGCACTCAGGCCAACGAGAATGAAATTGCAGATGGCCGATGGTCACATAGAGAGACCCCTAGGATTGTTAGAAGGAATAACTCTCACCACTTGTGGTGTCGAGTTTGAGCAAACATTTGCTATATGTGACTTCAGCAAAAATCATGCCTATGAGATGATTTTGGGAAGACCATTTATGCGACAGTTGCAAGTGGTACAGGATTGGGGGACCAATTCTTTGTACCTGCAACACTTAGGTGTTACAACCAAAGTAAATCTCAAAGATTACTCTCATAGAGATGTACCTCCTATCCAGTGGAATCCCATCCATAGAGCCAAAGATGATACGGAATCTGTGCATTCCATAGGGTCATGATCCTCATGGATGCATGAAGACACCCACTTATGGATGTGCAAAGTAGCAGTAGAGGAAGAGAAGAGAGAAAAGGCCAGAGAAATAGGTGCAAACAAAACTCATAGACCCATTCAAGACCCAGCCTATGCACCTGTAGTCTTTCCTGACGAGGAATTTGAACCCCATGGCTGGGCAGAAATCTTAGCAACAATGGACGTAGCCATCAATGAGGAACAATGGACACCTCACTGTGATGAGGATGGCTATGACATTTCAGTCTTTTCCATAGAGCCAATCATGGGAGAGGCAGTTCTAGAAGAATGCGAACCTAGCCCTGATGCATTTGAGGATGCAAGTGACTCCGATCTCGAGTCAATCATTATGGACCCACCATTTGCATCAGATGAAGAATACTTCCATGAAGTAGAATTTCAACCCCAGAGGCATGGAGAACTTACAAATGATGTAAGATTAGCGACACATGTAACCCCGAAGGAAGAAGGGAAGAAACGAAAGAAGAGAGAAGTCTCACCAGAAGAGGAAGAATCTTTGTTTGAGGTCCCAGAAAATTTTAAGAAGTATGAGATAGACGACAGGAGAGTCATGATAAGAATGCCTAAACGAGAGGCACAATCAGGAGAGGCCTATGATAACAAAGAAACCACCAAGAAAATAGTAGTGGCCCTAGAAGAAGGAGAGGAGAGATGCACGTACATAGGCCATGACCTAACAGAGGAAGAAGAGCATGCGTTGATAGCCTTGCTAAGAGAATACAGAGATGTATTCGCTTGGAGTTACAAGGATTTGAAAGGTGTTGACCCCGATATATGCTCACACACTATCCCCATGACCTCAGATGCTAAACCCTCTAAGCAAAAGCCCTATACTTATAACGATAATTACGCTGATAAGATCAAAGAAGAGATAGATAGATTGGTTGAAGCTGGATTTATCTATGAAATTGAGCACACTGAATGGGTATCCCCCATCGTAGTGGTGCCCAAGAAGAATGGCAAGCTGCGTGTGTGCATTAACTTGAAAAAGGTTAATGCAGCCACAATTCGAGATAACTATCCGCTTCCCATCACAGAACATCGCTTAGAAAGAGTGGTAGGCAAGGAAGTGTACAGCTTCCTTGATGGATTTTCGGGCTACAATCAAGTAGCCATAGCCCCAGAGGATCAGCATAAGACAGCCTTTGCCACAGAATGGGGCATTTTTGCTTTTAGAGTAATGCCATTTGGGCTTACCAATGCACCAGCTACCTTCCAGAGGCTGATGTGCCATGTGTTTAAGGAGTTCCTGAGGAAGAGTTTAGAAGTCTACGTTGATGATCTTTGTGCTCATTCCAACATTAGACAAACCCATATCCCTGAACTCAGACAAATCTTTGACAAATATAGAGAATATCAAGTCTGCCTGAACCCAGAAAAGTGCGTTTTTATAGTCAGGCAAGGCAAGATTCTAGGACGCATAGTTTCAAAGAATGGCATATCTACCGACGAAGAAAAAGTGAGAGCCATAGCAGAGCTACCTAGGCCAAAGAATGTCAAGGAAGTACAAGCTTTCATGGGGCATTGTGGTTATTATCGACGATTTATACACATGTATGTTGTCATTGCAAAGCCCATGTACGGGCTTCTGACTAACTTTGAGTGGACGGATGAATGTGAGAATTCCTTCCAGGAGCTTAAACGAAGATTATGTTCAGCACCAATCTTGACCACACCAGATTGGAATAAGCCATTCCATGTTCACGTGGATGCATCCAATTATGCTATTGGATGTGTACTTGCACAACCTACTGGTGAAGGTAATATGGATCTTCCAATTGCCTATGCCAGTAGACAGTTGAATGCGGCTGAACGAAATTACACCACTACGGAGAGAGAAGGTTTAGGCATGGTATATGCAGTTAAGAAATTTAGACACTATTTGCTTGCAAATAAGTTTAAATTTTTTACGGATCATCAAGCATTGCTATACCTCGTAAACAAGCCTTGCAATACAGGAAGATTAGTGAGATGGTTTCTCTTGCTAATGGAATATGATTTTGAGGTTGTGGTAAGGAAAGGGAGGACTCATTTAAGAGCAGATCATCTCTCTAGGCTCACATCGGGAGAAGCCCCACAAGGAGTATCAGATGACCTTCCTGATGCTTACTTGTTTAATTTGGAAGTGGTGCCGCAGTGGGCTAAGCCATTGGTACCAGTATTGACATACGGGCCTAATCATCCAGTGGTAAACACACGGAATAGAGAGGTAGTTAAAGCCCAAAAGTACCACATCATGGCAGGAAGTATGTACAAGCACACAGATCAAGGGATCTTGGCTTGTTGTGTGGAAGAGGACGAGTACAATAAATGGTTGCGATTAGCACATGTAGGTGCGTTAGAGCAACACTACTCAAAGCAACGAACTTTACAGACCCTAAAGAGACTCGGAGTGCATTGGCCGACTATGGAAGCGGATGTCCAAAAGTTGTGCAAAGAATGCCCAATCTGTTGCACTAAGCCACCTGTGGAACACGCCACTCTTTATCAAGTATCCATTGTGCCAGATTGGAGTGAACCACTAGTATCCTTCCTAAGGACGAAAGCATTCCCTCCAGACATGACTCTGGCTAGGAAAAGGAGTTTAGAACAAGAAGCCCTGGATTACTCACTCATTGGTGATAATCTATACAAGCGTGGTAAAGATGGTTACCTGAGGCTATGTGTCCATGAAAGTGAATATCTTAAGATCTTAGAAACTGCTCACCAAGGTGTAGCAGGAGGACACTTTGGACCGGATCGGGTGATCAAGGCAATACTATTTGCGGGTTTCTGGTGGCCTACCCTTCACATGGATGCACATACCTATGTGAAACGGTGTGATGTCTGTCAGAGGACTCAGTATCCTATACGCAAAGATGACATGCCACTGAAACCTATGATGGGTGGACGTGCATTCTCTAAGTGGGGAATAGACTTCGTAGGTCCTATTAATCCCCCAGCTAAAGGTTCTCATGCGGAATACATCATTGTTGCAACAGATTATCTCACCAAGTGGGTAGAGGTAAAGGCTACGACAAAGAACGATGCTCAAACAACTGCCAAATTCTTGTTTGAGAATGTATTCACAAGATACGGGCTACCTATAGAGCTTGTAAGTGATAGAGGCACTCATTTCTTAAATGAAGTGATTGAAAATCTACTCCAAGAATTCTTGGTAATACACAAGAAGTCTGCCCCCTATCACCCTCAAGCTAATGGACAAGCTGAGAGCACTAATAAGATCTTATGCAATGTACTGATGAAATTAGTGAACACTAAACGCTCTGATTGGGACAAACAGCTACACCATGCTGTTTGGGCATACCAAGTTGCCTACAAAACGGTACTCCAAGCCACCCCCTTTCAGATGGTATTCGGCCAAAACGCTGTGCTACCCTTGGATTTCCTGATTCCTACGTTGAAAGTAGCACAAGAGCACGAATGGACAGGTCATGAGCTCTCCTCTAGGATCTTTGACCTTGAACGATTAGGGGAAACAAGACTGAGAGCCGCTGCAGGAATATATGCAGCCAAGAAGAGACAGAAGGCATATTTCGATGCCCATGTGAAGGATAAGGGCTTGAAAGCAGGAGATCTAGTTTTAGTCTATACACTGAAACAACACGCAAGGAAGCTAGAAAAGAGAGGCTACGGACCTATGATTATCAATAGGATCTCCACGAGTGGAGCAGTACAATTAGCCATGTTAGAGGGTGATATTCTCCCAAACTATATTAGCGGTTGCAGAGTCAAGTTGTATCAGGAACCCCTCACGGAGGAAATGCTCAGCCGACTCAACACTGCTAAGAAACGCAAAGAGGAAGAAAAGCGAATTCGAGAAGAAGCTCAAGCAGAAGCTTTAGAACGCATCAGAAGGATGAAGTTACGAAGGCAAGGCCGAGATCAGACTAGAACAGATGACTATGCAGATCAAGGATATCCTATGGCCATGTGTGAAGTCGCAGGAACAAGCTCGCATAGGATAATTGATCGACGTCCTTTCATAACCCTAGATATAGGACAAGGAAAGAGTGCAAGGACCGTAAGAGCCTTGATTGACTCAGGTGCAGCCACTAGTGCTGTTAAATTGTCTTACTGTCAAGAGTTGCAGTTAACTGTCAATCCTGTGGAAGTGTATCTCATAGGATTGGGAGGCGTGGAAACCCCTTGCATGGGCGAGGTGGAACTTCCCCTCTATATTCATGATGAGGCTATAACAGTTAAAGTACTAGTGTGTCAAGACGAGGATCTCACTGAACCTCTTGTCTTGGGTCAAGATTGGATCTATGACCAAGCAGTCAACTTAAACTTAAGAAGTGGACTTCTTCAGGTTTGGGTCAATCATAGTCGAATTACAGTAGAGTTAGATAATGGAGCACTCAAGGAACTAGGAAAGGCACAGACTCCTGGTCCTTCCAGGAATACACATGAAGATGACCATGTTGTTCTTGTCCAAAACTATGTGTTGCAGAGGAATGATATTCGCAAAAAAGGAGTCAGGGATGCAAAGGAACTCCCTTCTTTTCCAAAGGCCAGAAGGAGGCAACAACCAAAGGTGGATCAAAGGCAGAAGAAGCAGAGTACTACCTATGTCCGGGATCCAAAGTACCTGCGCAGCAAAATGTCCCAGCAAGTGAAACAAGTGTGGGTGCGGAAAGGCGAACACCCGGTTGCACTCAAGCCAACCACACGGGCAAAGCCTCTTATTAGTAACCAACAACACGACACTAATAAGAAGTCTTTCGAAAATTCTTCTGCTAACGTGAAATCTATTTGGGTGCCCAAGAAGTCGATGAAGGCTAGCCCACAATCAAGACAAATTTGGGTGCCTAAGGCTTGCTTGCGGGCGCAAATAGCTACGCCGAAGCCACAACCTATACAGCGTAACCCATTCACTCGCACAACCGGCATCCACTCGTTTTCAACACTCACGAACACACCAAGGCCCATGAGCACGAACAGAATCATTTGTAAATGGGTCCCTAAAAGGCCTCATGTTCAAGTTGATACACCTATAATGTTCTCTAGCGTCTCTACGAAACCAAGAGAAAAACCCATCCACTGCATTTGGCAGCTTAAGACCTGTAATAAACCCCCCGACCCCAACTTGTAAATTCACCCCCACTTACTAACTGCATTAGTCTCCTAGGAATACCCAAGCATTAACTACACACACTGTCTTCGTGCACTTACTAACCACTAACTCACCATCTACCTCATGTTAATGTTGTAACGGGGACAACAACGGATTTATTCTGTCCATTACGATGTTAACACATGATTCTATATTCTCACAGAATCAGAAGGCAAGAAGTAAAATGGCAGAAGCGACAGGTTCGGGCTCACAAGTAGGGATACTTACTGCAGGAATTGATGTGGATAGTCTACCTGTGGATGTGCCACCAACTGAACGACCAGTGGAGCTGCAGCACCTTCAGCAAATCCCGGTGCCGGATCCACCCACAGGGATCACAGAAAGAGTCCATGCCAATTCTCATTGGTTCAATGGCATGCCAGGTCCATTAGGAGAGGCCAAGTATATATGGGAGTCTAAGTGCGAGTATGACAGATCATGGGTTCGATTCCAATTTTTCTCCAAGGAGTTCGAGACTTTACAGAACACCGAGGATCTCCAGACCATATGGCAACGAGCAAGGCTGGCAGAATACTTTGAAGCCCCACTACCTAAACCAGATCTCCTCCGATGTTACTATTTGGTCTCCACATTACAAGCTAATGAAGAAAAGGACAAACCCGGATCATTTGTTCTTCCCTCCTTGCTGGGCAACAACGAGTTGAAGAGGTTTGAACTTACTGTGGAGTTGGTAAGCGACGCTTTGAATATGCACGGCACGCATGTACCCTCTGAAAAGGATGCTCTTGTTCCCACTAACATGAAGGATAGGAAACTATTGAAGCTTAAAGACATGGCAACACTCACACCAAACGTGTCCATCCCTCTCCGCATGTGCATGCAACATTTCGCCTTTCCCGGCCAAGACTGCTTCACACAACCACACAAGAGAATCTGGTTCGCTCTCTACTTAGCGGAAGCAGGTGCGTTACCCATTAAGCTACCGGTATGGATTATAGATCAATTGTATGAAGCAAACAAACGGTCTTCTAGGAAATTAGTGGTGAACGGAGGCTGTGCAATCACACGCATTATTTACCGGTGCCTAGCATACGATGTTCCCATTGAACGTGCCTTAACTTGGGCACAATTACAAATGTTTAAGAAGCTCAAGACGTCCACACATCAATCCAAGCGCATGAGGGGTGCGATCCCTTGTGTCCAGACAAGGGAAGTTCTGACTACTCCTGAGGTATCGCCACGAAGGGAGACCACTGTACCTCCCTTTACCATTAGGATACCCAGGTCGGGATCTGAAACTACGACACAAGCTACCCCATCGGCTCCTCCTGTTCCACCTGAATTCGAATTTGCTGCCACTGGAGCTGCTGAAGGAATGGACCCCCAGGACTTCGAAGCATTCCTACAAAGTACACAATTCTCTGATGTGGAGTTTTATTCAGATGCAGAGGAACAAGGCACATCCTCACGAAGAAGAAGAAAGTCTACAGACGGTCGACATGTACATTGGAGTGACGCTCAGCAAGTTCAACAACAAGGACACCTAGAAGAAGAAGGAGCGTATGAAGAGGAGACCACTGAAGCCCCAGCCTATACAGCAGAACTCTGAAGGCTATATCAGATTATGGAAAGAGTGCGATCGCAACAACTACTCACCGAACAGAGTAGCAGAGTACTCATGACTCAGTTGTTGGAAGAAGCAGGAGTTGACTCAGAGTATAGGGAAGGTCTCTTATTGATGGCAGAAACATATGGGGTAGTGGAAGCAGTGCGCACTGCCATTCGGAGGTCTCCAGTTCAATATGATCCACGAAGGTTCCAGACACGACCACGCTCAGGTAAGAATATCCAGATTCCCATTACAACTGCAGAAGAGCCAACTATTACATCTAAACCTATCAGGACAACCTCCCAAGCAACCGAAACGGCTAGCCAAGAGCACCCAGTCACCCATGAGGAGTCCACAGAGCCACAACCACCCACACCCCCACCCTCGCCCCCTAGATCAGAAACAGTGGAAATCACCTCGACCACTCAACCCACCGAACCAACCTTCATCTTCCGTACTCCCATCTCTAGTTCCACCCTATTCTCTACCACTGATAACCCAATCTTTGAAGCAACCCCCATCACTACACAATCCACCGAACCGCTCCTATAGCCTGCCCTAGGGCAACCATCCCCCATGCCCTCAGCCATAGGTCATCGTGACCCTAGATCCACATTCATGGGTTTCCCTGCTACCACGCAACCCTTTGCGCCCTCCTCAAATTTACGACCTCAACCCCCGACCTCTCTCTCTCCATTTCTACAATCCCTCCATGACCTCCTTGCTAGAACTTTTCAACCAGGGTCTCAACCATTTCCTTTCTTTTCAGCTCCCCACCCCACTTCGCATCTATTCACCACTTCCACACACACACCACCTACCATCCCAATGTATATGGCACATCCCACACTCGCACCCACTCCTAAAGGTATGGACATTTCACCATCCACGGCACCTCCCCCCACGATTCCACCTCCTCCCATTCCCCCTCCACCAATTTCACTCACACACACGACTTCAATAGACACATCATTCACTCTTCCCCATCCCCAATTCCCTTCCCATGCATCTCCCACTGTAAACACCACCCACTCATCTATAGGAAGTGCATTGGACACCATGCTTGCTTGTATATCAAACTTAAGGACAGATTACATTCAGCTCCAGCAACAGAATGAACGCCTGCACGAACACTCAGAAACACTACAGCACCGCCTCGCGGCACTAGAAGAGGAAAATGCTCGCCTCCACACACAGTTCCAAACTCTCCAAGAAGCTCATGGCATATTGGAGGTACAGTTACAGAACACAGATCAGGAAGCGATACAGGTGGTAGAAGGTCACCTACGGACACAGCTGGAACGCAACTCAAAGCTTCAGCGAAATATGGCTCTACTCAAACGCCATCTTGCGGCCGCTCAGGAAGAGAATCGACATCTGCAAGTACAAAATCAAGAGAACCTGGAGGCAGCTATTGAGAGCACACCGGGGGCACCCATCAGCCCATCCAAGTTTCAAGCAGTGACCCCCGATAATATCAAGATCATATTGGAAGACTATGCCATCCTGCTTGAAGCACATGATAAGCTATCGGAGGAACTGGGACAATTGAAGCAGAAACACCAAAAAGGACCAACAGCAGCCTCTCCAACCACCCCCTCCGCGGCTTCACTTCTCACAGACGCAGAGGCCATAAAAGATCTCCAGAAACAGGTCACTGAATTGCAAACACGTCTACTACAATATGAGAGACCACCTTCCCCTCCAGAGGCTCCCACGGACGAAGACGTTGTGCAAATTCCTGTGGAACAAACGTTTGACGAAGAATACGATCCACAACCATTCCCAGGAGGCCAACAAACAGAAGAAGCTCAGGACACATTCGAGGCACCACGGCCCCCATGGCTACGTCAAGTGGAGGAAATCGGGAGTTCGCACGAAAAGCGCACAGTAGTGCAAAATCAGGCCATGAGGGTCATAGAGGAAACTGTGCTACAATCGGCTTACTTCAAGAACCTGTCATCGAGACGCCTGATCCTCTAATCTGAACTCCAATACAGGCCGTATTATATTATCTTGGCTGATTATAATGCAGAAATACAAAGAGTCACGGGTCAGATTCCTACCTTTGCGACCCAATTTCAACCCGAAGACCTTCCTCCAGAGGTGCAAAAAGGCAAAATTCGTCAACCCACCTGGCGGCAGAAACTTCTAGAGACATATCCAGAAATGCTACGCACATGGAACAACGCGCCTTTACACCTCCTATACAATCCATGCTACGGTCCAGTCCCACGCCGCAGGTCTTGGAAGGCATTCAATATCAAGGTACAGAACAACGCGCAATGCAAGGAATGGCTGAACTACCCGTACATTGCGCCACCACAGGGACCACCGTCGGTAGCATATATGATGGGAACCATTCGCCACTGGATGCCGCGCTTGAAGCCCATGCAAGATGTAGCAGCGCAAATGATGCTTAAAATCTTAGATATGATGCAAGTAGTCTTGAAAACTTTTAGAAATGCAGCCGCACCACAGGTACGTCTCCCGGGGTTCAGCAATGGAAATTATGACTTGGTGTATGACATGAGCACCACCCCCAGTATTCGTGTGGCTTACGCCTGGCATGCGCGCATCAAATACCTCCCTGCCTGTTACAAACAGACCTTTGAAGAAATGTTCAGATCAGGTTTCTGGGAGTATCACTCGGAGATTTTCGCACCGAAGCCAACACATCTGCTCCAACTTTTTGCTTGTGAACAAGCAATGTACTCTGAGTACTACACCACCCCGCAACCAGAGGCCCCTGGTGCAATAAATTGGGATGCATTGGAAGCTGATCTAGCAAGAGGCTTAAGGATAGGAGAACATGAACTGGCCACCAATGTCATCCAATACTATATCGACCACCCGAGCGAACAAAGGTCTGTCAGGGGCGACAGACGCTAGGAAGGGGGGCGTGTTGGCATACAAAGCAACAGAGGAGTCATGCACAATACGGCAACAAGGCCAAATCATTTTTTTTTCCCATGGATTATTTACAACTCAAGTGATTTTAATCACTACACAAACATTGTAAATCCCGTTTTTGGTAGAATAGACTCCATTTTGTGCAAGCCGAGGAGTCCTCGAGCTTGAGGAGTATTAGAACTAGCGACATATCAATTTTCATAATTTTTAGACTCTGTTTGAGCCCTCAAATAGACTCTAGAACCTAATTTTTAACTAGGCCGGACACTAGGGCTGGACAAGACCAAAGCTAGTTAGAAAACTATAAAAAGAGCTAGAGAGCTCATTTTTGGGGTTAGATTGTTTGTGAATTGAGCTTATGTAAGAGACCTTTTGATTAATGCAAAGAACTCCATTGTTCCTCTCCTTGTTCTTGCCTTGTGTGCGCGTGTGTGTGTATGTGTGTGCATGCTTGTGTGCTTCTCACTCACGCACTTGTGCCTTCACTTGCTCATAGTCTTCATACTAGTCCTCACGTCCCCACGGATTGACAATTATGAGGTGAATCTTCTCACGTTGGTACTCACCATTGTGCTAGAGTGACACCAGCACCCAATAGCATAATTGGATGCATCCACATGAACATGGAATGGCTTGTTCCAATCCGGTGTGGTCAAGATTGGTGCTGAACATAATCTTCGTTTAAGCTCCTGGAAGGAATTCTCACATTCATCAGTCCACTCAAAGTTAGTCAGAAGTCCGTACATGGGCTTTGCAATGACAGCATACATGTGAATGAATCGGCGATAGTAACCACAATGCCCCATGAAAGCTTGTACTTCCTTGACATTCCTTGGCCTAGGTAGCTCTGCTATGGCTCTCACTTTCTCTTCATAAGTGGATATGCCATTCTTTGACACTATGTGTCCGAGAATCTTGCCTTGCCTGACCATGAAAACACACTTTTCTGGGTTCAAGCAGACCTGATATTCTCTACATTTGTCAAAGATTTGTCTGAGTTTAGGGATATGGGTTTGTCTAATGTTAGAATGAGCACAAAGATCATCAACATAGACTTCTAAGTTCTTCCTCAGGAACTCTTTAAATACATGGCACATCAGCCTCTGGAAGCTAGCAGGTGCATTAGTAAGCCCGAATGGCACTACTCTAAAGGCAAAAATGCCCCATTCAGTGGCAAAAGCCGTCTTGTGCTGATCTTCTGGGGCTATGGCTACTTGATTGTAGCCCGAAAATCCATCAAGGAAGCTGTACACTTCCTTGCCTGCCACTCTTCCTAAGAGATGTTCTGTGATAGGAAGCGGATAGTTGTCTCGAATTGTGGCTGCATTAACCTTCTTCAAGTTAATGCATACACGCAGCTTTCCGTTTTTCTTGGGCACCACTACAATGGGGGATACCCACTCAGTGTGCTCAATTTCATAGATGAATCCAGCTTCTACCAGTCTATCTATCTCCTCTTTGATTTTGGCAGCATAATTATCATTATATGTATATGGCTTTTGCTTAGAGGGTTTGGCATCTGAGGTCATGGGGATAGTGTGTGAGCATATGTCTGGATCAACCCCCTTCAAATCCTTGTAACTCCAAGCGAATACGTCTCTGTATTCTCTTAGCAAGGCTATTAGCTCTTGTTCTTCCTCTTGTGTCAGGTCATGGCCTATGTACGTGCATCTCTCTTCTCCTTCTTCCATGGCTACCACAATTTTCTTTGTGGTTTCTTTGTTATCATAGGCCTCTCCTGATTGTGCCTCTCGTTTAGGCATTCTGATCATGACTCTCCTGTCATCTATCTCATACTTCTTAAAATTTTCCGGGACCTCAAACAAAGATTCTTCCTCTTCTGGTGAGACTTCTCTCTTCTTTCTTTTCTTTCCTTCTTCCTTAGGGGTCACATGTGTGGCTAATCTTACATCATTTGTAAGCTCTCCATACCTCTGGGGTTGAAATTCTACTTCGTAGAAGTATTCTTCATCAGATGCAAAAGGTGGGTCCATAATGATTGACTCTAGATCAGAGTCACTTGCATCCTCCAATGCATCAGGGCTAGGTTCACACTCTTCTAACACTGCCTCTCCCATGATTGGCTCTATGGAGAAGACTGAAATGTCATAGCCATCTTCATCACAGTGAGGTGTCCATTGTTCTTCATTGATGGCTACATCCATTGTTGCTAAGATTTCTGCCCAGCCGTGGGGTTCAAATTCTTCGTCAGGAAAGACTATAGGCGCATAGGCTGGGTCTTGAATTGATCTATGTCTTTCTTTTGCACCTATCTCTCTGGCTTCTTCTCTCTTCTCTTCTTCTACTGCTACTTTGCACATCCATAAGTGGGTGTCTTCATGCATCCATGAGGATCCTGACCCTATGGAATGCACCGATTTTGTATCATCTTTGGCTCTATGAATGGGATTCCATTGGATAGGAGGGACATCTCTATGAGAGTAATCTTTGAGATTCACTTTGGTCGTAACACCTAAGTGTTGCAGATACAAGGAATTGGTTCCCCAATCCTATACCACTTGCAATTGCCGCATAAATGGTCTCCCCAAAATCATCTCATAGGCTTGATTTTTGCTAAAGTCACAGATAGCAAATGTGTGCTCAAACTCTACACCACAAGTAGTGAGAGTTATCCCCTCTAGTAGTCCTAAGGGTCTTTCTATGTGACCGTCAGCCATCTGCAATTTCATTCTCGTTGGCCTGAGTGCTGGTTTGCCCCAGCGTTTCCATAAGGAAGTGGTAGCAATTGCAACTCCTGCACCTGAGTCTAGAATGGCCTTGGTGGTGTATCCTTGATGAGTGATAGGAAGATATGTGTTTCCCTCTTCGCCCTCACTCATGTCTCCTATCTTGTCCAAGGGTATTTCTGGCACTGTTCTCTAGGATCCTACCTGGGAACGAGGTTTTGCTATCTCTGGTACTTGTTTGGCTACATGTTTCCATAGCTCTGGCCTTACTTTGAGTAGCTCTTCTAAGGTGAGGTTGCACTGTACTTTAGTGTTTTTCACTACCTCTATGTTCCTAGGTATGACCGAGTCCTCATTTCGTACCATGACCGTGGGTGCTCTCATACAAGTAGACTTAGCTTCCCATGGGCCTGTGAAGTGGGGTAATTCTTGTAAAGAATTAGACTCAAAGTCTAATCTTTCCTGAGAATGGGTGCTCTCCTGCTCCTCATAAATGGATGGGATGTCTTGTTGGGAATTGGTCATGTGCATCATCCACAAGTTCAATGGGAGGAGGGACTTCACTTTCCTTAGCCCATTTGTCTTCTTGAATCTCTCGTAGGAACTCTAGTGTGAACCGATTCATAGAAGATGATGTGTCTGGCTCCGTAGAGTTAGGCACATAGGCTTTAGGCACATAAGCTTTAGGCACATAGGCTTTAGGCACATAGGCTTTAGGCACATAGGCTTCCCGGGCAGGAAGACTTGCACCTTCACTTGCCTTGTCCTTATGTTGAGAGGCAGGTTCCTTTTTTGATTGTGCAATCAGCTTCTCTATTCTTTCTAACAGTCCATCAAAGTGTAACTGTGTCTTCGCTGAACTGGAGATGTTAAATAGGCGACTGGCCTCAAACATGGTCTGAGCCAATTCCACCATCTTAGCACAAATTTTGGTTCGTTCTAGCTCTAGTTCTGCTCTAGGGTAACACTTTTCATGATCAGTTACGTTTGGCCCTTCTTGGATTCTGGCCTGATATGCTTTAAGCATCATATTAAGGTCCTCGGGAGTGGGATCTGCTAGGACTGATCCTACTCTTGGGGGTGGTGGAATTGTGTGAGGTGGGTTGGAGGGTGGCGGGTCAGATGGAGATGGGAATGGTGGTTGTGGGGTAGTGTGACAGGGAGTTTGAGATGTGAGTTCAGTTATCCTGGCCTTTGTTTCTCTGAGGCTTTCCTCGAGTTCACTCATCTTTTTTGCCCATTGCCTTTTCATTCTTTCACGACTATCTCTCCAAGCTCTAGTCCTTTTCTTTGTCATGCTCTCTGTTTCACTAACTTCTGGGCTCTTTTCCTGGCCTACCCCTTGGTTTTGCTGCAATGCTTGAGCTCTAGTGACTACCTGTACGGGTGCAGTGGAAGTGACACTTCCTGTGGAATCTACCACTAACCCAATAACGTTAATAGGAGTGATTTTTGGCATATTATTAGGATTCCTAGGGCAGTCTCATAAGAGATGCTCCTTTCCACTTTCTTGGCAAAAGCCCTGAATTGTCACTGACTGGGGTTGTGTAGATAAGGGGCAATCACGAATGAGGTGATCTCCCTGACATCTGTAGCATGGTCCTCTAGGGAATGGGGGTCTTACTTGTCTAGGTTGAGGTATAGGGTTGGGGTTTGTATACATGACATTTGTGTAATCTGACTCCCAACTAGGTTCATTTGGCTCCTCACTATAGTAGGACTCACCATGTTCAGGAGACTGCATGTAGTAAGCATGGGGACTATCGACATGTGTAGAATCAAAACTATGGTCGGTGGGATCACTTTCGGAAAGCAATGGTGTAACTGGCACTATAGCTCTATTCAAATTCTCTTCTGCAGCTGCATACTTTACCGGAATTACATTAGCTGGGGCAGGGGGTTGTTGTGCTAACACAGGCTGAGGCCTTTGTTGGTTTTGGTATTGTGGTTGGTAGGTTTGTTGAGGCCTAGCATACTGCTGCGGTGGGTACTGATTCTGGTATCTGCCTTGTTGAGGGTATGGCTGAGGGTAGGTTTGCCTAACCGCCTGCTTGTTGTATGGGCAGTCTTGTGCTGTGTGATTAGTGTATCTCCGTTCTATGGTGCAGTATTGGCTACTGGGATTCACTTGGGGTTGAGCCATGATGGGACATACGTTCGCCATGTGGTCACCGCCACAAGTATAGCATCTTTTCACTGGGGCAAACCTTGGGATTTGTTTGCTAGAGACACCTAGTTTTTGTGCCACTTTCTCAGCGAGTTCCTCAATTGATGTGGATTGCATGGAAGAGAGGCTAGAGGCACTATCAGAATCTTTGTATATTTTGGAAAGCTCTAGCTCCTCCCCTAGGTTATCCTCGATGTCAATGCACATGCGTACACATTCTTCTATGGTCCTAGGGTCCTTCAAGTACACATATGACCTTAATTTGGTACTTAACAATCCATCCAGGAATAGAGCCACTTGTTTGGCTGGTGTGGGTAGCTCAGGGACAGGGCATCTCTCCAAGTATTGCCTAAATCTTCTTCCAGCAAGTCTCACGGTCTCTTGAGGGGTTTGCTTGAAGCTGTGAATCAGCGAGGAAGTGTTATGCCTTATGCCACTCTTAGAGAATTCAATGATGAAAGCCTCTAGAAGTTGGTCTCTGCTCCTGAACTGCCTCTCATTCAATGGTTGAAACCATGTAAGGGATGTGTTCCTAAGTGTTAGACCAAAGGCATTGTACTGCGTGAACAGGTCTTCAACTTGTTCAGCTCTCAAGACTTGCCTAAACTCAGCCACATGATCGTAGGGATCTCCAGTGCCATCGAAGTAGTTTTTCATGGACTTAACTAGTTGAGTTGGTCTCAGAGTCCTAGTGTGCTCTCTAGGTCGTGGTAGAGGGAACTCATCCACATTTCTTTGATTCTTAGGAGCTCTAAGTTTCCGTCCTCGTTCTTTCTGTTTGTTTCCGTCCTCGTTCTTTCTCTGCCAAAGCTTACTTCTGGCCTATCTCTACTTCTGTCTCTTTGAATTCCATGAGCTTGGGATGTTCCAGCTCCAGGGTGACCATAGGATACATTCGATCTTGGTTGGGGGAAAACGAATTCACCCTTCCAAGTGTAAGCATGTCTATCATGTTCTGTAACCACAAAGATCCTCTCTGAAGCCTGATCCAAGTAGGTCACTCTGCCTGGGCTATCAGGATCCTTGAACTCATAGATCATGATTGTTCCTATATCATTTGGCCGACCATCAGATTTATACCTCCAAAAGGCTTCGTCAGTCTCTCGGTTCAGCAACAGATCTATACTCTTGTTGTCCTGGGGAATCCATTCAGGAGTGAGAATTCTCGTAAGAACAGATTTCCCTCGAGGGGTCCTAGGTTCCACACCCATGTTTCCTTGCTCCAGGTCACCTAAATCCGCTTCTGAGATTACATTCCCAAATTCATCTGTCCTATCTGGGTGACTGGTGACTACGTATATGGTTCCTTCTTTGTCCAAGTATGCCCCGTTTTCAAACTTGACAACTGGGTGTTCTAGTCCAATGGATTGGTCAGGGTTTTTAATCTGGACCATGGATCTTCCTAGACCGTCCTCATAGATGCTAGCACCGAATCGGTTGGTCCTAAGGTATTCCAGCTGCGTCTTGTACGGGCCTTCTACCCTGTGCAAGTATGGCACTCCTGAACTTCCCGTAGGTCGGTCCATGCCTTGAGACATCTCTGACTCACTAGTCTCAGAGCTAGGGTAGTATGAGTGGTGGCTCAATTGCTGGGCCCAAGACCTAGCAGTGTGGTTGACACTAGCCTCTGAAGACCTAAGACTTTGTCTATCTCTCCCTAGATGTCGCCCTAATCTAAGGTTCATAAGCCTAATTGAATAGCCCAAATTTGCCCAAGTACAACCTCGTTGCTAAGTTCTTTTGTTATCAGTTACTTGATTCCTTTTTTAGTTGATTATCGTGGTTATGTTCTTGTCAAAAATCACGTCGTCAGGAATATTTGATTTAATATTCGCACTGTAAGTTGATCGTTCCACGTTAGGTTCTTTTCCTTTAGAGTTCTCGACCGTGCAAGGATTATTTCGTTAGCTTGAACTTGAGTATTTAGGCAGTCTTCAACTTGATAAATGCCTATCACCACCCTGGCTTACTCCTACCTCTAGTCGTTCTTAGCCTAAGCTAGGAATTGACATTGGGAGTTGAGAATTTCCAACCTTTTGTTTCCTTCTTGGTTGCCCTGGTGTGCCCAGGACGCGTGTTCCCAAGCTTGCACTTACTCTTGCTTAGAATGCCCTCAAGTGCTCTTGCTGGACCTGTAAAAGTCCCACGGTTAGCTCAAGACTTAGATTCAAATAACACCATAGACCACTTTCATGCATGTAACTCACAGACCAAATTATCCTTTGCTTTTATGGAATACAATCCCAAGGATCCCTTAGTTTTCCTACCTCGGGGTATGGTCAACTTCAAAATACCCTATCTAATAATCCTGACGAGCTTTCCAACAAAACAAGAATCACAGCAAACGGATTTCGTATGAGAAAGTTATGTCAGTTCAGGCTTCAGGGATTAAAACAGGGTTCAAACAGGCCAACAGACAAACAGGTTTTCCTCGGGTTATTTGTCTATAGCCTCCTTATGTGCTCTAGAGTCCATGATCCATGTCCAAAATTAGCCAAAATCCTCAAATTAAAAACCCTAAAAAATTGGCCTAAATTGGCTGTCAATCGCGATCGACTGGGGTGTCAATCACGATGGACAGGTGTCAATCGCGACGGATTGGCAGTCGATCGCGACGGACAGGCAGTCGATCGCGACGGACAGGTGTCGATCGCGACGGACAGGCAGTCGATCGCGACGGACAGGTGTCGATCGCGACGGATGGGTGTCAATCGCGACGGACAAGCAGTCGATCGCGATGGACAGGAGTCAATCGCGATGGATGGCAGTCGATCGCGACGGACAGGCAGTCGATCGCGACGGACAGGCAGTCAATCGCGATGGATAGGCAGTCGATCGCGACGGACAGAGCTGTCAATAGCGACGGACGGAAATTTTGCAAATTTTTCAAAAATTTTTGTGGAAATGTGGTGTGCAGGGTCTCTAGTCCACTGTGGTGCACTCAGATTTACCAAAAGGTGAAAATTTCTGTCAATCGCGATCGACAGAAGTCGGCGACTGCGAGACAGTTCTGCACATTTCCGTACCTGCGCGACGTGCTGGAGGGGATGATGATGCTAAAACCTGCAAGAAACTCCAAAAGCATGCAGAAAATAGCACACAACAGTTCGCTCTCTCGCTCTCTCTCACAAGTGAAATGAGGGAAATGAAAGGAGGAAGGGGATATAGTAAAAAACTGAAATTTTTGCGATGATGGAGATGGAGGTGGGAGATGGTAATGATGATGATGGTGATGAGGTAAGGAAAAGAAAGAAAAAAAAAGAAAAGTGAAGAAGTTACCTACAACGCCAACGTCCCAAATCTACGTCTTACCATCACACGCTCGTCCTCAAAGCTCGATCCCCAGCAATGGCGCCAAAATTTGATGTAGCTCAGTGATGAGTAGCACCTCCTTTAATGTCAATCCGGGAAGACGTGAGGATGGTATGAAGACCTCGAGCAAGTGAAGGCACAAGTGCGTGAGTGAGAAGCACACTAACATGCACACACATACACACACACGCGCACACACAGTCAGACAAAGAGTGAGAAGCAATGGAGTTCTTAGATTACTCTCAAAAAGCTCTTACAAGTTCATATCAATTACAAGCTCTCCCAAAAATGAGCTCTCTAGCTCATTTTATAGTTTTTGACTAGGTTTTGGTCTTGTCCAGACCTAGTGTCCGGCCTAGTTAAAAATTAGGTTCTCTACCCTATTTGGAGGTTCAAACAAAGTCTAAAAAATGTGAAAACTGACAGGTAGGTACTTCTAAAGCTCCTCAAGCTCAAGGACTCCTTGGCTTGCACAAAATGGAGCTACAAAAATATGAAATGATATTTACAATGATGGTTAGTGATAAAAATCACTATTATAAAGATGTTGTTTTGGAAAAATTTGAAGGCCTATCTGCCAGATCTGCGTCGACTGCTTTGTCTACTTAATCCTTCGCCTTGCTCTGACTCTCTCCGCTGGCTTCCTTGTCTCCTCAGTCCTTGGGTGCCCATACTGCTCTCAACAAATGCCAAAGTGTAGATCATACCAATCGTAAATGCCATAATACAAGAGTAGGGACAATAGACTACCCCCTATGTACCATCACATTTGAGAAATACCTCTTACTAAAGTTACAAAACCTATAGAGGACCACGCCGAAACAATTTTGGACAGGCCCGTTGGAATATGGGCCAATCGGGTGAAGGTGCATCTCCTCGACCAAGATGCCATTTTTGTGGTGAAATTGGACATATAGGTAGATATTGCAAAGAAGCATTCGAATATGATAAGTGAAGAAAAGAACGACAACATTCAATGGCAAATATGGTATATATCTCAACTGTTGATACCCAAGCAGCAACAGTTCAAACACGATCCGATAAGAAGTTGCAACTAGCTATTGAGATTTTTGAGCCAGGCATTCGAGAACAACAGAGAATGTTTACTAAAGCTAGCATGTGGGCAAGTCAAGAGCCAACTTTTTTTCTCGATCTCGTACCGATGCTCCAACAAATAGTACAGAATACACCACTGAAAGATAAGAATCCGGTCCAATTGTTGCTGGAGGACACACCAGACTCAATATCGGGTACGTCGAATCTTGATTCTATACAGAATATTTTATTGAAAGCATCTATTACGATACTGTTGGGGCAACTATTAGCATTGCTACATGGTATGCAACAACAATTTCAACAAAAAATCAGTCTAGGATCTACGTGTACATCTGCTATAGTAACCATCAGTTCAAAACTTGATTCTACGGTGGACCATGCTATTCCTTTAATTACGGTATGGTATAAAAACCACAGATTTACACAAGTGTTAATTGATGGAGGCTCAAGTGTTAATATTGGTATAGTTGCACTCTATAAAAGGTTAGGATGGCCTCAAATTGAACTCGTCCAATTTTTTTGTAAGAATGGTTGATAAATCTAGGGTACATCTAGTGGGTTTGGTGCATGATATACCCATTACCCTACAGGGAGCAATGTTCAAAGATGACTTTTTTTGTTTTGGAATTACCTGAATCAAGTCTGGATTACAACTTACTATTTGAGAGGTCTGGTTGAAACAAGCAAAAGTGTTACAGGATTGGTCTGCACATGAACTTATTTTCAAAAGCAATCATCGGAAATATGTGGTATCCTTGGATGATATGAAGCCTTGTGACCTTCATGCTTGACCTTACGTGGCTGAATCCATGCATATGCTGGATGGCATTTCAGATGAAGAAGAAGAAGCTTTCCTAATTGCCAACCAAGATTTGTTAGCGTTGGGTATTGTTGATTTACAAGCCATCGTGGATAATTGGACTCTAGTCGCTTGTATGGTAGTTCCTCTTACTGAAGGATTGGAACTAGTTACAGATCAGGTTTTGGATGCCACTAATTTGCAACAATTACTCCATCTGTCTTAGGATATCTCCATGCCCCAATAGTTTTATGTGTCGAGAGATCAATTAATCATTTGTAATTTGGGACATGAGGCTAATCGGCGTCCGGTCAAGCTTAAGGCTGGGTTACTAAAAACTTTTCAAGACAATTTATTATAGTTTCTGAAGGAATTTGCTGATGTATTTGCATGGGATTATCGCGACATGAAAGGATTGGAACCCTCGTATCTAGCAACACTATGTGATGCTGAAATGGGATGCTCGGCCAATTAAACAATCAAGTTACCAAATGAATCCCAATTATGCTACACAAGTGAAGACTGAATTGGATCGACTGTTGAAAATAGGCTTCATTGTTCCCATTGAGCATGCTAAATGGATCTCTCCTATTGTCATTGTCCCAAAGAAAAACAAGCAATTACGCATTTTCATGGATTACCAAAAGTTGAACGCAGCTACGGTGCCTGATCCATTTCCACTTCCCTTCTTGGATACGATGCTAGATGATGTCGTTGGACGAGAAATGTATTCTTTTCTAGATGGTTATAATGGCTACAATCAGGTGCGCATGGCTGAAATGGATATTTCAAAGATTGCATTTATTACAAATTGGGGCATATATGCTTGTACAATGATGTGGTTCGGTCTCCGCAATGCTCCCAACACCTTCCAATGGTGCATGCAGGAAATCTTTTCTCCCTACTTAAATACATTTATGCGGGTGTATTTGGATGATTTTTCATTATCTGGTGACGCATCGACTCACCTCTATCATCTACATTGCTACTTTTCCAAGTGTCGGGAGTTCCGTTTGTGCTTAAATCCCAACAAATCCATCTTTTTAGTTTCTTGTGGAAAACTACTCGGCCATATTATTTCACAATAGGGCATTCAAGTGGACCCTGATAAAGTAGATGCAATGTTGAATGCACCTGCCCCTACGACACCAAAGGAAGTTATGAGATTCCTTGGACAAATATGATGGCATGGATGACATCTTTGGTGGCTCACTCATGTGGCTATACCACTTAATGGCCTCATTACTAGCAATCCTTGACAATTTGCATGGACTGAAGAATGCCAACTTGCATTTGATCATCTGAAAACACTTTCAACATAGGCTCCTATTTTGCAAGCACCAAACTGGAAACTCCTGTTCCATGTCTTTGTGGATGCATCTGACAGTGCAATCTGCAGTGTCTTAATGCAACAAGAGGATAAGTTGTTTCACCCTATTTATTATGCCAGTCAACAATTGGTAGTTGTTGAACGGAATTATTCTGTCACTGAATGCGAATGCCTTGATTTAGTTTATTTGGTGAAAAAATTCCGGCACTATTTATTGGGATGCCCATTTACCATGTGGATCATGCAACTTTGGTTTATCTTGTACAATAGCAACATTTGGGGGCAGATTAGCCAGGTGGGTGTTGTTGCTGCAAGAATTTGATTATGAGGTTGTACATCGCCCAGGGTCAGCGCATGCTCTTCCTAATTTTCTATCTGGACTTGATTTTGGTGAGCTCCCCAATGGGATAGATGATACCACTCCAACCATTTATGCGACGGATTCGGTTTAGGATGATTCCCAGGTGCTACATGTGGCACATTCGTACTATGATACCCTTATGATTTTTCTAACAAGTGGATGTCCAGTACTATTTCCACGTTTGCTCATCGTAAATTGGCCATGTATAGTTGTTGATTTTGGATAATTATGGGAGATTTGCGTGTTTTCTCAAAATCGTGTTTTTGACTTGAAAATCGCGATTTTGTCCCACAGAATCGTGTTTTTCTCAAAATCGTATTTTTGGCTGAAAATTGTGATTTGTGAGAATCGCGATTTTGAGCAGAAAGTCGTGTTTTTCACAAAATCGTGTTTTTTGCTGAAAATCGTGATTGGTGAAAATCGCGATTTTGAGCAGAGAATCGTGTTTTTTGAAAATCGTATTTTTCACATGAAAATCGCGATGTTGAGCACAAAATCGTGTTTTTGAAAATCGCGATTTTGAGCAAAAAATCGTGTTTTCACAGAATCGCCTTTTTAACAAAATCGTGTTTTTGCTGAAAATCGTGATTGGTGAGAATCGCGATTTTGAGCAGAGAATCGTGTTTTTTTTTTTTTTGAGAATCGCGATTTTGAGCAGAGAATCGTGTTTTTTTGAGAATCGCGATTTTGAGCAGAGAATCGTGTTTTTTTTTTTTGAGAAAAACACAGAATCGCGATTTTTTTCAACCAACTTTTAGGCGGGAAAACTGAAAATCGTGAATTTTTAAAAAATTTTGAATTTTCACAGAATCGCGATTTTCATCACAGAATCGCGTTTTTTGGCGGGAAATTCAAATTTCTGAGCGCCGGCTATGGCGAGCTCCGTATGAGCAGAAAATCATGAAAAAAATACAGCGCTTGCTCTCCCTTGCACCTCCTAACTCCTTCCCACACAATAATGCATGAAAAATGGTATGAAGATGGTGAAATTGCACTAAAAAACAAGAATTTTCTATGAAGAAGAAGATGGAAGAAGGTGGAGATGATGATGATGATGAAGATGAAGAGGAAAAAACAGAAAATGAACTGAAATGACAGTTTTTTTTACCTTCCAACGTCGCAAATCTACGATCTTACCATCACAACGCTCGTCCTCGAAGCTCTCTCCCCGGCAACGGCGCCAAAATTTGGTGTAGCTCAAGCGTAAGCACCACCTCCTTTACTTGTCAATCCGCGGAGACGTGAGGACCGGTATGAAGACCACGAGCAAGTGAAGGCACAAGTGCGTGAGTGAAAGCACACAAACATGCACACACATACACACACACGCGCACAAAGTAAGATCAAAGAGAGGAACAATGGAAAGCTTAGATTGCAAAAGAGTTCTCTTACCAAAGTTCTATTCTCTAACAAGCTAACCTCAAAAATGAGCTCTCTAGCTCTTTTTATAGTTTTTTGACTAGTTTTGGCCCTGTCCAGACCTAGTGTCCGGCCAAGTTAAAAATTAGGTTCCAGGGCTTATTTGAGGGCTCAAACGAAGTCTAAAAATTATGAAAATTGGTACGATGGTACTTCTAATACTCCTCAAGCTCGAGGACTCCTCGGCTTGAACAAAATGGAGTTACTAAAAATAGATAATGGTATTTACAATGGTTTCTAGTGATGAAAATCACTATTTTTGTAGGGGATTCTTCTGAAAATTTGACATACACTTCTTGGAGCTCCCTACTTGCTCCCTTTCCTCATGTGTCCACCTTTTGATGTGCTTCCATGCTTTGTCCTTGACTTTGAGCTTCAACATATGGATCCATCTTGCACACTTTTATGATGTATCCCACCACATGAAGTTTCTTCTATAATTATAATGGCTCATTTTGCTCTGCCCGATGGTCATTTTTTGGTAGACCTTACCTACTAGAAAATTCTACAGAGTGGATTATGGTGGCCCACTATGCATCGTGATATTGGTACTTATGTCCAATAGTGTGACGCTTGCCAACGATCTCGAGAACCTTTACAATGGCATCATTTTCCACTTCAGCCTATCCTTCCTATTGAGCCTTTTCAAAAGTGGAGATTGGATTTTATTAGTCCCATTACACCTCCTACTATGGTCACCAATCATCAGTATATACTTACCTGTACTGACTATGCTACTCGGTGGGCCGAAGCCTGGGATTTACGGTTGACAATTGCATTTGTGGTCACTAAATGTTTGATGAGTGATGTTTTTCCTCATTATGAGCTTCCCTTGGAGATTTTAATACTCCTCAAGCTCGAGGACTCCTCGGCTTGAACAAAATGGAGTTACAAAAAGGAAAAATGGTATTTACAATGATGTAGAGCGACTAAATTCACTATTTAGAAAGTACTACTTCATGGAAAAATTTGGACGGCTTACTTGCCAGATCTTCGTTGACTACTTTGTCTGCTTGTGCTTTCTCTTCGCTCTGGCTCCCTTCTTTGACTTCCTTGTCTTGTGAGTCCTGGGGTACCTTGATTGCCGCCAAAACCCCCCCCCCCTCTCTCGTGTCTATCGTCTCTGACAGACCCGTGTTATGTGGACCGTTGGATGTAGTAATTCACGACATCAATCGCCAAGTGATGTTCTGCTAATCGCAGTCCTTTTGCCAAATTGGTGAGTAGTGCATCCTAGTCTACTGGCCCAGGAACTTCCGGATGTGGCATACGTAACTTTTCTAAATGTAGAGCCTGTTCCACAGCAAATAACTTTAATAAATGAGATGGTCTGGGAATGAATATCTCTAAATGATATTCCCAGAACCCAGTGATAAACATTTCCTCAAACATTTGCTTGAAGCAGGCTGGTAGATACTTGATACGAGCATGCCATGCATAGACGACATTAATAGATGGTGTGGTGCTCATATCATAAACAAGGTCTTGATTTCCTTCATTAAATTCGAGAGCCGAAAGATGAGGTTCCTTGACATTCTTAAAGGTCCTGAATGTAACCAGTATTAGCTCAAAGATTTTGAGGCACATCTGTGCCATGACATCTGGTATATTCTTGAATCTGGCTGCCCAATGTCGGATGGTTGAAATCATGTAGTTGACCGTGGGTTGACCATGAGTGGGTGCTTTCACATCCTTTAACCATCAAAACTGTTTTGGTGTACTCTGGCCAAGACCTTCTTTGAAAGACAGGGCAGTAGCATGGGTTATACTTGATGTATAATGGCATGTTATTCCAAGTGCATACCATCTCAGGGTATGTTTCAAGCAGACGGATCCTCCAGGTAGGTTGAAATATATTCCCATTCGTGGGACTTGCAGGGATGTCTTCTGGTGCAAACTGTGTCGCCGAGGTTGGTTCTTTTGTTGTGCGCTACTTGATTTCAGCATTATAATCTGCCATTAAGACACAGAATGGAACATACAAATCATCAGATGTGCCAATCCACCTATGATGGGAGAGGTTTCTGAAGTAATCGGATTTGATGACGATTTCTTCCAAGCGGGACATCGACTGGATCTGTACTGCCACCCTCTCATCGTGGGTTGTAGCCACCTTCTCTAACCTCTGCATCCATTCAAGAGCTTCGATCTCAATTGTGTCCATTCCTTCTTCTGTTTGCTTACCCCCTGGTGCAGGTATCAGTACGTATGGGTCTTCAAAGATCTCCTCAACTTCAATTGGAACTAAGTCTTCAGGTTCCGGTTCCACGAGGGGAGAGGGTTGACGCTCATACTGAAGAATTTTATTTTGTAGTTCTACCAGTTGTGCTCTGAGTTCTGCGACTTCTTCAGATGTGTCTGTTGCGGCTGTAACTTCTTTTGGTGAATCTTGTTGAGCTGCCATTTGCTTGAGTAGGTCATCCCGTTCTTTCTCTAAGGCAGTGTGTGCGTCCAAGAGATCGGCGTGTGTTTCCAATACGTTTTGCATATTTGCCGATGGGATGGCCTTGAAATTCTTTGGGTCGATTTCTTGCGGTGAACCCTCCATGGCTGCTTCCAGGTTCTCTTCGTTCTGTTTCTGCAGTCGTTTATTTTCTTCGAGTGCTACAGACATGTGCTTGCGTAGTAAGGCGAGGTTACGTCGAAGCTTGAGATTGTCCGTTATCTGAGCATGTAACAGATCATCAAGTTGTTGTTTTTCTTCAGTATCCATCTGGGGTGGATTGGCGATTAACTGATCATGTTGTGCTTGAAATGTACTATATTGCTATTGTAACTGCCTCTTCTCCTTCTCTAAATTAATGAATCTCTCCTGTAGTGTTTCATGATTTCTGAACAAGCTCGTATGTTGGGCATCTAGATGCTCGTAATGCTGTTGTAGTTGAGTCATACACTGGTACATATTATTAAATACATTATTAACAGGAGTGGATGCGGGAAAGGTGTTGAATGCAGAGGGGTTGGGAAAAGGGAATGGGAGTGTGTATGTTGTGCTAGAAAAGGGTGAAGTGGGTGGTAGGGGAATGGGAGATTGTGGAAATATGGGGGGAGGGAGAGGTGCGGAAGTAGGTGATATGTCCATGATGTCATATGTGGATGCGGTCATGGGAGTGATTGTGAACATGGGAATTGTCGGTGTAGTGATGGTTGTGAAGGTGTAAAGTGGTGTCTGTAGTTGTGAATATGGACCGTCAGGGAGCGTGATCGGGGGAATGGAAATTTCAGCGGCTACAGTTAGAATTACCGTGTCAATGGTGATATTTACAATAGGGGTGGTGAGAGGTTGTGCGGATTGTGAGGGTTGGCTAACAGTCTGTGTGGAAGTGGAATCGAAAGCTGTGACAGTGGAGGTGACAGTGATGGTAGGAGGGGAAGATGGTGGAGTTGGAGGGAGAGGGGGCAAAGGGGGTGAAAAGGGTGCACTGGAGGTATGGTCTTCCTCAGTGTCATGAATGGTATGAGTTGTGCCTGTGGTTGTGGATGTGGTGCCCTGTGGTTCTGATACTAATACATTCATTTGTTTCCCTGGTCGAGGGGGAAGTCTGCCATATCTTCGCTCCGATCTTCGTGAATATGCGAGAGCGGTATGCACTGTTTTAGGTACCCCCAATGCATCTGCTATCATGTCAAGGGTTGCTCGGTATTGCTTGTCCACACCTTCCTCCTCAAGGATTTGGTTCATGAGAGCTTTTCTTGCGGCCAAAGAAAGTTTGTGTTGTTCTTGAACTCGGTTGATGGTATCATACAGTTTTTTCAATTGCTTCGTATATGTTGGGGCACCATCAAGTTCTTGTACAACTTCTTGCTCATATTCCTGCTCTTCTTCGTCTGATAGTCCCTCTCGTTCATTCTCTTGCTCGTCGTCGGTCGTCTCCTCTTTGTCTTCATCTACTTCAACAACTTTTGGTTGGATTGGAGGAGGTCGGTCCGTTACTGTCTGTTGTCCGCCTGCTTGCTCTGCTTCAACCTCCAAATTAGTAGCATTAATTGTTCTAGCTACTTCCTCATCAGTTAGATCTTCTAGTGTAAAGCCATGAGGGAACTCTAAGTCGGTGGGTATGGGTGGAAACACTAGGTTTGGGCCTTTGGTGCTATGCCTCGGTAACCTGATAGTGAATGGTTGCACTCATTTTGGAAGCCGTGGAGTGGTTTCCGGTGTCAGTGTAGCACCTCGGGCCTACGCACAAGGCATCAGAACTGCTCCTCTCATTTTCTTGGATGGAGGCCCTATGGTTGATAGTCTGTGTTGAAACTCTTGCACCCTGGTCCAAACAAGTGCCCGTTGAATTGGCACATCATATGCCAAGCAGCGGTAAACAATCCTTGTGAGAGCACAACATCCATAAAGCACTGACTTTTGCTTCTTATACCACCGTTGATGTGCCAAGTGTATTTGGTCGATAATCCAATGTGGCATGTTGATTGTCAAATCAAAGGCGTCTGCTAGGTACAAACTAAACCATATCTTCTTGGGTGGCATTGTGAACCTCTCCTGAGTAGGGAACGCGAAATGCTGCATGCACATTCGAAGATGAATGGCAATAGTTGGTGTCATTGCCACCATGTCTTTTAGTTTAGTCAGGTTCCTGTTTTTCATGTTGTCAGGCACCATTGACTCCTTCTCTCTAGGGATATGCATGCCTTTCATGTCGAGAGCTTCCCTTACCAAATTGTTAGTCAACTTGAAGCGCTTCAGTTCATTACCCCTCGTAAGAGATGGTAAGACAAAGGTGTTGTATCCCTTTTTCTCCTTAGTCGGAGTAAGGGTGCTAATCAAGTATGAGCATCTCAGAAAGTCGGGCTTTGGTAATTGAGCTTTGAAATAATCATATAGGCCTGCCTTCTTCCATATTGGTTTCAAGCCTTCATTATTTTGAAGCTTCTCAAATTCTTTGGTGAAGAAGTGATACCTGCCCCAACGCCCGTTGAACTCTATCTCTGCCTCCCACAGGTAAGTGCCTTCTCCCACAGATCTTGCCACATCACTGAACCAATGTGAGTTTTTGCTGACTGGCATTGTGTGCCCCTGTGGAGGATTCTGAATCAGTATGGCATGTAATGCTCTCAATGCCACTGGGCGTTCCTTCAATTCCTCCTCAATGGGAAGACTTTCAATGTCTACAATCTAAGGGCTAGTGCCTGCCTGGGAGCTTGTTCCTGCAGCCTCGACCATATTGAAGAAATTGGTTGCCGGTTTTGTGAGAATATACAAATGAATGTTAACATTGCAAATGGACACCAAGTGGTCATGTGTCCCTGTTACAACATTAACATGATGAACTGAGAGTTAGTTAGTTAGTTAGTTAGTTCGTGCTCGTGTGGTTGTGAGTGTGCAGTGTGGTTAGCAGATGCATGGTTCCTATGTGCCAATTGGGATGGTGCGGTGTAATGTGGACACAGTTACTAAGTGGAGGTGGCTTTACAATGGGATCAGGTGGTTTATTACAAAGTTTGGTTTTCCAAACACAGTGGGTGGCTTTCTTTGTTAATTTTATGTAGAATCTGGTGGGTTTCAATAAGAATGTCTGCTTGTAAATGAGGCTTTTTAGGGACCCATTTACAAGTGATTCTACTCGTTCTCATAGGTGAATATGTGTTCGTGCGTGATGTATGAGAATGGGTATCAGATGTTCGAGTGAGTGAACCATGTTGTACAGGGTGTGGTCTCTGTGTAGCTATTTGAGCCCGCAAGCAAGCCTTAGGCACCCAAATTTGTCTTGATTGTGGGCTAGCCTTCATCGACTTCTTGGGTACCCAGATAGACTTCACATTCACCGGGGAATTTTCGGTAGACTTCTTATTAGTGTCGTGTTGTTGATCACTAATAGGAAGTTGAGCCAATTGTTGTGGCTTGATCGCCATAGGATGCTCACCTTTGCGCACCCACACTTGTTTTGATGGTTGAGACACCGTGCTTTGTATTTTCTTTTGACTTCAAGCATAGGTCCTCTGCTTCCTCTGCGTTTGATCCACCTTTGGTTGCTGTGTCCCTATGGTTTTTGGAAAAGAAGGGAGTTCCGTTGCATCCTTGACTTCTTTGTTGAGATAATCATTCCTCTGCATCACATAGTTTCGGACAAGAATAACATGGTCATCGTCATGTGTACTCCTGGAAGGACCAGGAGTGTGTGCCTTTCCTAGCTCCTTGAGTGCTCCATTGTCTAACTCAACTATAATTCGACTCTGATCTACCCATACCTGAAGAAGTCCACTTCTTAGGTTTAGGTTGACTGCATGATCATAGATCCAGTCTTGACCTAAGACAAGGGGCTCAGTGAGATCCTCATCTTGACACACTAGCACTTTAACTGTCAGTAAAACATCTTGAATGAAGACGGGAAGTTCCACCTCGCCCATGCAAGGGGTTTCCACGCCTCCCAGTCCTATGAGATATGCTTCTATAGGATTGACATTTAATTTCAACATTTGACAGTAAGAAAATTTAACAGCACTAGTGGCGGCACCTGAGTCAATCAGGGCCCTTACAGTTCTTGCACTCTTTCCTTGTCCTATTTCTAAATTTACAAAAGGACGTCGGTCAATTATTCTATGAGAGCTAATACCTGAAACTTCACACATAGCCATAGGATATACTGGATCTGCATACGCGTCGGTCCTAGGTTGATCTCTGCCCTGTCTTCTCAGTTTCATTCTTCGGATGCGTTCCAATGCTTCTGCCTGTGCCTCTTCTCGAATTCGTTTTTCCTCTTCTTTACGTTTCTGTGCAGTATTGAGTCGACTTAACATTTCCTCCGTAAGGGGTTCCTGATATAACTTGACTCTGCATCCGCTAATGTAACTAGGGCGAACATCACCTTCTACAGTAGCTAATTGAACTACTCCACTAGTTGAGATCCTATTAATGATCATAGGTCCATAACCACGCTTTTCTAGTTTCCTCGCATGTTGTTTCAACGTGTAGACTAAAACTAGACCTCCTGCCTTCAAGCCCTTATCCTTCACATGGGCATCAAAGTATGCCTTCTATCGTTTCTTAGCTTCATATATCCCTGCGGCAGCCCTCAGTCTTGTTTCACCTAGCCGTTCGAGGTCAAAGATTCTAGATGAGAGCTCATGGCTTGTCCACTCGTGCTCCTGAGCTACTCTCAGTGTTGGTATCAGGAAATCCAATGGTAGCACTGCATTTTCGCCAAATACCATTTGAAAGGGGGTGGCTTGGAGCACCGTTTTATAGGCAACTCTGTATGCCCAAACAGCATGGTGTAGCTATTTGTCCCAATCAGAGCGTTTATTATTCACTAATTTGGTAAGCACATTGCATAGAATCGTGTTTGTGCTTTCGGCTTTCCCATTAGCTTGTGGGTGATAGGGGGCAGACTTCTTGTGTACTACCAAGAACTTTTGGAGCAGATTTTCAATAACTTCATTCAAGATGTGAGTCCCTCTATCACTAACTAGCTCTATAGGTAGCCCGTATCTAGTGAACACATTCTCAAATAAGAATTTGGCGGTTGTCTGAGCATCATTCTTTGTCATAGCCTTTACCTCTACCCACTTGGTTAGGTAGTCCGTGGCCACGATGATATATTCAGCATGTGAACCCTTAGCTGGGGGGTTAATAGGACCTACAAAATCTATTCCCCACTTAGAGAATGCACGTCCACCCATCATAGGTTTGAGAGGCATCTCATCTTTGCGTATAGGATACTGAGTTCGCTGACAAACATCACATCTCTTCACATAGGTATGTGCATCCATGTGAAGGGTAGGCAACCACAAGCTTGCAAATAGGATAGCTTTAATCACCCGATCTGGTCCAAAATGTCCTCCTGCTACACCTTGGTGAGCAGTTTCCAAGATCTTAAGGCACTCGCTCTCATGGACATATAGTCTCAGGTAACCATCTTTACCACGCTTGTATAAATTATCACCAATGAGTGAGTAATCTAGGGCTTCTTGTTCTAGACTTTTTTGTCTCGTCAGGGTCATACCTTGAGGAAATGTTTTCGTCCTCAGGAAGGCTACTAGAGGTTCACTCCAATCTGGCACTATGGTCACTTGATAAAGAGTGGCATGCTCCACGGGTGGTTTAGTGCAACAGATTGGGCATTCTTTACACATTTTATGTACATCAGCTTCCATAGTAGGCCAATGTACTCCAAATCTCCTTAGTGTCTATAAAGTTCTCTGCCTAGAATGGTGTTGCTCTAATGCACCTATATGTGCTAGTTGCAACCACTTTGCATACTCATCCTCTTCCACACAACAAGCCAATATCCCTTGATCTGTCTGTTTGTACATACTTCCTGCCATGATATGGTACTTCTAGGCTTTTACTACCTCTCTATCTTGAGTGTTTATCACTAGGTGGTTAGGCCCGTATGTCAACACTGGCACTAACGGCTTAGCCCACTGAGGTACAACTTCCAAATTAAATAAGTAAGCATCAGGAAGGTCATCTGACACTCCTTGTGGGGCTTCTCCAGATGTGGGCCTAGAGAGGTGGTCTGCTCTCAAGTGAGTCTTGCCTTTCCTCACCACGACCTCAAAGTCATATTCCATTAGCAAGAGAAACCATCTTACTAATCGGCATGTATTGCATGGTTTGTTTACCAAGTACAATAATGCCTGATGATCGGTAAAAAATTTAAACTTATTTGCAAGCAAATAGTGTCTAAACTTTTTTACTACATATACCATGCCTAATCCCTCTTGTTCAGTGGTGGTATAATTTCGTTCAGCTGCATTCAACTGTCTACTAGCATAGGCAATTCAATATGATCTAAATGAGGGAGTAGATGATCTGCTACAAAAGGATAACACATTACCATGGAAATTAATCTTGATCCCAATTAAGTGAGACGGCAATCCCTTTTCATAATCAATTTGTAACCCGTGTAGCCAAGTGTTATATGATGGTTTATGGAATGATTTTTCAGAAACTAGTGCAGGTCACCAGAAACCTACATGCTTTAGATAATGCATACATTGCTTTTGATGACCTGTTATTATAAGTGATGGTGGGTTATTATGGGTGAATTTGTACAAGGTTCAGTTGTGAGTGAATTATTACAAGGATGAAGGTTAGTCGGGGTGGGTGTTATGTTGTACAAAGGATCATGTGGCAGCCTCTGGATACGTTTCGGCATCCATTTCCTAAGATTTGATGATTGGGTGGTATTATTTTGCTGAAGTACAAAAGGCAATTTTGGTGGTTGTGGTGTCCATGAATGAAGGGATTCCAAAGGGGTATATGTTACATGGCCTAGGTTTTGGGATATAATACAATGTTTGGGTACCTAGATCTATGTGGGTGTGGGTCGATTTGTGAGGTACTTCTTGGCGATCCAAATCCTTTGAACTCGTATTGTTGGAGAAGAAGGTCGAGGAGATGTTGGATGTTGACTCTAATTTTGCTTGGAATTCTTCTTGTTGTTGACTACGATATGAAAAAGTGTTGGTTCTATCTGAACTTTTGGTAGCCATACCTACTTCATGCAGTTGGGATTCGTCTGCTAATGTTGCTGCCATCTTTCTGTCATTTGGTATGGTCTTTGGCCTGGGTTCCTAAGTCGTTGTTGACTCTTTGGTGATTGAGGGTGAGCGGTCTTGTTGACACTCTACTTTGGCAAAGAAGGTAGGTCCAACACTTGTGAAACTTGCCCATTAGGAAGTGAGGCATTTTATACAACAGATCTAGGCCAGTCTACAATAAGTGTGGAAGGATGGACAGTGGAGGCTATTGTGCCCCTCTGTCTGTTGTTGCAGTCCACTTGATCGCTGATACACGACCAGGGGAAGATCTCTTGATATCTTTCAATCTGGAAATTATCCATTACCACGCTCTCATGGGTTGTCTTTGGAGGGAGCATGGTTAGCCAATGGATTTGTCCAAAGATCTTTCGATCCCCCATCACAATCATTTTGTATGGTCAAGGGTTACATACGTGAGGCAGAGTGTTGTTAGGGAAGTCAAGTGGTATCACTCGCTGCTGGTCCAAGGTCCTTATCTACAAGTAGCCATGTCAAAGATTTAGGTCCACTGAGTGATCCTATAGCCAATCTTGGCCAAGGATTAGGGGTTCTATCAGGTCATCGTCATGACTCACTAGGAGCTTCACTGTCATGGTCACTTCATGTATGAGGATAGGAAGGTCCACCTCACCCATGCAAGGGGTTTCCATGCCTCCTAGCTGACCACATTTCTATTCATGAATCCTGATAGTGGGATCATCTAATGGCACTCATCACAACACCTGAATCAATTAAAGCCTTGAGCTCGTGGTGAGTGTTGCTGCATTCTATCATGACTATAATGAATGGTCTCATATCCACTATACTAGGGTGGGCAGTTGAATTTGCTTGACACATGGCTATGGGGTATCTCGGTGTTTCATCTAGATGGTTATAATGTTCTCTCCCTAGTCCTTATCTTCTTAGCTTCATGCACTTAATGCGTTCTAGAGCTTCTTCCTAAGCTTCTGCACATATTCTCTTTCCTTCCTCCTTATGCTTCTTTGCCAATGTGAGTCATCTAAGCATATCCTTTGTAAGAGGCTCCTAATATAGCTTGACTCTATAGCCACTAATGTAATTAGGCATTATCTCTCTGTTAAAGTGCTAACCTAGGCTAATTGATAATGGGATAAAACTACTACTGGGTTCTTTGGATGGCCAGGGGTCTGTATTACAGAGGCCCCATATTTATTTTCCCAATTCAAACATTCAGTGTGCTGTAGTTTTTCATTACATTACCCAAACTCTTCCAACAGACTGAACTATTAATGCACTATCACCATTAACCTTATACTTCACCACTGAACACAGAACATCGACAAAATCACCACCTTTACTCAATACCAGAACAATATAGCAATATGAGTAAACTACACTGGAATCGATTTGCAGGCACAACACCCAGACTCACAGTCCGGCGTGTTTGCTTTGCCTCTCGCTTCCTCGTGTTCTTTCATTATCAAAGAGTTACAACGATTGTGCTACATCATTTTGATGTGCATCCTTTCCCAATTACATTTTCCACTAAGTATAATTATATTCCGTTCCGACATCATAACATTGGCACGCACGGTGGACTCAAACTTAGAATGTATGTATTACAAGAAAGAAACTAAGAGTCGTCAATGATGCCCTCAATATACATGGTTTGAGATAGTTTAAATGTACAGAATATCTTATGCTTCAAAGATTCTTACATCTCTTGGAGAATATGGGGTTCTACCAAATGAGCATCGGTTCTCACAAACGTAGAAGCAATCACTTGGGACAACAAAATTTCACTCTATTTCTGCAAAAATGCTTCTTGTAAATAAAAATCATTGGCCAAGGCAGAATCTCTGCATAACTTGGCATAAGCTATTTCTACATCAATACGTGTCAACCCATCTTGTTGAATGCCAAGTTGCTTCTCTCTTCGTTCCAACTCTTGTTGCTGAAATTGCATGGTCTGGAAAAAGTCTTGGTGTTCTTTTTGTATGGCTTAAATTTCCTTCTTTAACTTTGTTGTTCGTCCAATTTCTTCATCCAAAACTTGACCTTTTTGAAATAATTCCTCTGTAACCTTTTTTAGCTCTCCTTCAGCTTGTAAGGCTCTATTAGCCAATACTTGATAGGCTTGTTCCACACCTATGAATCTAGTGTGAGTGGTGTCTAACTCACAACCTAGAGCTTTCACAACATCATCCTTATCCATCACTGCCTATTTGAGCATATCAATCTCTGCATCTCTGGCCACAATAATTTCATCTTTCTCTATGACTTGTCCCTATAATATTGTAACCTGTTCTTGTAGAGACATGCATCGGCCTTGACTGCCAGAATTTCTTCCTAGAGGGGAGCAATGACGGCTTCCAACAAATCCATCTTTGCTTGACACTCGATGCAAAGAGATTGATGAGCATCATGTAGTTGATTAGGGAGTTTCTTGGATAGGTGCAGTAGAAAATCACCAATTTGGGCCAATTGAGCAAATGAAACTGGTACTATAAAGGTCGATACTGATCGGGAGGGGTTAATAGAAATCATAGCAGAAGAGGAAGGTGGGGAGTAATCGGGGGAAGAGGGAATACGTTGAGAGTGGGATACAGCCACCAAATGATTAGGTGAGGGGGGAGGATTAGGAGGTAAGGGAACCTTAGACGGGGAAGGGGGAGGTGTTACCAGGTGTGCAGTATGTGTTCCTTCAACCATATCCTTCGGTGAGGATGGAGGCACCGTGGATTCCACATTATCCAGTTGAGCTTCTTGATGAACAAGAGACTCCTCAATCTGTGTTTGCATGGTTTGGTGAAGGGTTTCCGCTACTGTGTGTGGTGCTTTATTAGGAACCTCCTTCTATTGCGGATTGACCGTATCGATGGGTTGAACATCTTCCATGATTATATCTTTGTCGATTTGATCTTTAGGTGAGGGTAGGGTGGAAGATACCTGCACGGATGAGGCTATGTCTTGAAGCAGTACTTTGGCGGAAGAAGCTTGAGCTTGACTGTGAGAAGGGCTAATTTTCCTACATTTCTCTTGAAAAAACTAAAGAATATCTTCATTGTCATCATCAACGCCCATTATTTGCTCCGATTCTTCGTGGAAGATGAGGGTATTCATCGAAGGATTCGGAACAGGGTGAACACTAGGGAGAAGAAATGAAAGGAGGTGAGGGAGATGGCTACATGGAATATTGCCTTTAATTAATTGTTGTGAGATTGTGTGATACTCATGATGATCCGCCAAAAGGAAAATAATGCCTAGTTAACTGATTCTTGGGCAGCAACGTCAATCAAGGAACTGATTCTTGGGCAGCAACGTCAATCAAGGAATAGAACGGGAAAGATATACCATACGTACTAATTTGGAGATTGAGGGAAGCTGCCAAAAACTAGAGGGTAGAGCATTCTGGTTTGGGTCGACAAAGGATGGCAAATTCGTTAGATGACTATCAAGGAAATAATTGCTTCATCGTTGCCATTGGAAGTACAGGGACCTCAACATGTCCATCTTGGGGATAGAACCTTTCAACAAAAGTATTAAGAGTAACAAATGTGCATGGGTTTAGATAGGTAAGAGGCCAGCAGGTCTTCGTCTGGGGGTATCGGCAATAGCTGTAAGGACTTGGGCGAAGTAGGGATGACATTCGATCGAATGCCAAGGCAACTTGGAGAATGCCAACAGCTCGAGAGTAAGAAAAAAAAATGATGGAGAGTGTTAATGTCAAAAAGAACAAGCTATCCTTGATGTCAGAACACTTCTATATCAAGAATAACTCAAAACCTTGATTAATTTTGGAACACCAATACCAAACTATCAAAATTTGCACTAACTGTGAAGAGAGTCATTTCTCAGAAACATCTATTGCACATAACTCACTCATTGACTACTAAAATGTGTAAAGTTTCTGATGAAACTTTGTACAACGTGTCGTCTAATGTTTTCGCACCTTCTTGAAGTTAAATCATCTCAAAATATTTAGTAGATCTTGATAAATGATCCAAACAATTTACCTATGTCTGAAACTATCCTTCTGTATAGTCGACTTTGACACCTGCAACTTCTAATGCATGGTTCTCCGAAACTACAGCCCCTTTAATCAAATGCTTTTAGCCACACATGTCTTACCTTCCAACTTAGATTTTGACTCATCATTTATGTAAAACTTTACACTATGCACTGAGATTTGATCAATTCTTTGACCATCGAGATTGCGCCTCTTTCAAAAGACACTCATCACTTTCTTACATACGAATGTTCCTACACATAATTCTCTCAACCTATTTACAATTAGGCTTTCAAATCTTAACCATAGAAGCATTAACTATGGAATTATACATCTACAAAAGGATTCTTGAAATGATCAAACATAGAAGGAGAACAGAACAAAATATCGAGCGCAACTTTTTCTTCTATTCAAAAAACTTTACATCTGAATGATGAGAGAGATCTTCCTCACTTCTAAAGTGTCTAATGACTCTTACAACATCTAATTCTTGTCATCTCAGGCTCTCTCATCCTTTTCTTGACTTTCTACTTTTATATATAGGCATATATGTACAAGCTTATGACCATAACAAAGGGATAAGTGAGCTAACTACAAGTTTAATGTGCATATATATACAAGTCTTCATTTCCTGACTTTCTACTTTTATATATAGGCATATATGTACAAGCTCATGACCATAACAAAGGTATAAGTGAGCTAACTACAAGTTTAATGTACATATATATACAGGTACACTATCTTCAAGCTTAATAGGCTAATCGTTTCTTTAATCTTTGACTTCAATCCTTCATCCAAAACATCAACTGATGGTTTTCATGCACCAAGAGCTCCCCCTCAATCATCAATTGAGGTTTTCTCTATCTTCTTTATACCTGCCATGTCTTTAAATCTCTGTAGCTTTGGTCCATCCAAGATTTTGGTTAGAATATTTGCAATCTAATCTTTTGTTGAAGTATGTATGACTTCAATCTCCTTATCAGTCACCTTCTCTCTTAAGACTTGATACTAAATCTCAATGTGTTTAGTCCTAACATGAAAAAGAGGATTAGCAACTAGATACAATGAAATCATATTATCTCCATGAATAGTGGGTGTACTCTGAATGATGTCAAAACTCTTCATGAGAGTCTTTAACCATATGACCTCTTTTGCAACTTCAACCATTCCTTTATACTCTACTTTTGTAGATGATAAAGCAACTGGATGTTGCTTCTAAGAACACCAAGAGATTAAGTTATCTCCCACATAACACAAATCTCCATATGTTGATCTCCTATCATCAGGATTACCTACCCAATCTATATCACTATATATCTTAATGTTTTTATCTGATGTAAAACCATAATACAAACCTTCCTTGAGTGTACCCTTAATGTATCTCAACACTCTTTGTCTTGCAACCCAATGTTCGTCCTGCAACCCAATGTTCTTCCCTAGGACAATGCATGAATTGAGACAACACTCTAACTGCATATGACAAATCAGGCCTAGTTAATGTAGCATAGATTAGACTACCAACTAGACTTTGATATAGCTTCGTATCCTTGTATTCTTCTCCTCCATATTTACTCAATTTATGATTCACCTCCATTGGACTAGGTGCTACCCTGCAATCTTCCATTTTAAACTTGATCAAAAAGTTCTTCAAATACCTTCCTTAAGTCACATACACTCCATGTTGAATATATGAGATCTCCATGCCCAAGAAACATGATAAATCTCCCAAGTCACTAATCTTGAATTCTTTCTCCATTTGCTTCTTGAGGCTTTGTATTCCCTTCTCATATGTACCTATAAGAATTATGTCATCAACATATATGCACATGTAAATGAACCCATCATCACTTGCTTTGACAAGCAAGGTACTATCAGCTTTAGATACTTGGAAACCAAATTCCTTCAAGAACTTCACAAGTCTATAATTACATGCCCTTGGGACCTGCTTCAAACCATACAAAGCTCTCTTGAACTTACATACATATTTTGAATACCTTTTATCTTTGAACCCTTGTGGTTGTTCCATGAAAACATCATCTGAAATATACCCATTAAGAAAAGCATTCTTCACATCTAATTGACATAGTCTCCAACCTTTACATGCAGCAATGGCTATGAGTGTCCTGATGGTTGCCATCTTTGCCACAAGACTATAGGTCTCATCATTATCTATACCATATGTCTGAGCATACCCTTTCACAACAAGTCTAGCTTTATACCTAGACACTCTTCCATCTGCATACCTCTTTGTCTTGTAGACCCATTTGCATCCAATGATCTTCTGACTATTTGGTTTAGGAACCAAATCCCAGGTCTCATTTTCCATCAATGCATCATACCCTTCCTGCATAGTTTTCTCCCAATTTTCCTTACCTTTTGCCTCTTCATATGTAGGAGGGACTTCATCTGCTTTCACCATGTAAGCATAATCTTTAGTAGTCAAAAAAGAAGTGTCATTTGTGTCTTGATGACCTTTTGAGTTCTCCACTTCTTGAAGTTTCTGGTTCATCACATTTTGGATCAAAGCTTGGCACTTCTTCAACTTCAACTTGTACTTTATTGTTCTCTTCTTCATCAAATATCTGAACCTTTGATTTACCTTTCTTCTTATTTAAAACTTCTTCATCACCTGCATGATTATTGATTGTACCTGCATACCAAGTACCTTGCTCATCAAATGTAACATCCTTTGATACAAGGAATTGGTTTGTGGATGGACTCCACAACCTATAACCTATCTACTTATCATCATATCCAATGAACACATACTTTTTAGCTTTAGGTTCCAATTTATGCCTCAACTGAGATGGCACATATGCATAAGCCAAAAATCCAAAAACTTTGCAATGATCTAAGGTAGGTCTCTTACCCCACCAAGCTTCATATGGTGTCATGCCCTACAAAGTTTTACATGGTAACCTATTGACCAAATATGTAGCTGTATTTACAGCCTCAACCCACAAATAATTTGGACAATTTTTCTCCTTCATCATTGATCTTGCAAAATCAACAAGAGTTCTATTTCTCCTTTTTGCTACACCATTTTTTTGAGGAGAGTAATTGCAAGTAACTTCCCTTTTATACATGCATTCCATAAGTAATCACTAAACTCATTAGAGAAATACTCTCCCCCTCCATCTGACCTTAGTCTCTTCAACTTCTGACATGTGATTCTTTCTGCATACACATGATAATGTTTAAATGTATTGAATACCTCTTAGTTATCTTTCATCACATATATAGTGATCCACCTGGTAGCATCATCAACATAAATCACATAATATCTTGAACCATTTATACTGAAATACTTTGATGGTCCCCACACATCTGTGTGTACCAATTCAAGCTTCTCTAAATACATAAAAACCATGCTTAGTATATGATTTCTTATGAGCCTTACCTAATTGACATCCCTCACATCTGTATGTCATATGTTGACCTGCAACATTAGGTAATTCAAGCACTAAACCATTGTTAACCATATCCTTAATACCTCTTTCATTGAAATGTCCAAGCCTTTTATGCCAAAGATCTAACTCAGAGATCTTATGTCCTCCATAAGTGAACAAGGCATGGCCAACATTACCTTGAATCTCCAATGTGAAGAGTCTTCCTTCTTTCTTTCCTGAAACAATTTGTTCATACCCATTTCTAGGATCTTCCACAAAAACTCCATCATTATTAAACCTTACTTCAACAAGACCTTACTCAGAAGAGTACTTCCATCCTTGGCCTTCACTGATGCAATTGACTTCACATTGTGCTTTGTATTATCACCTATTTGAAGTACATGATTAGTTACCTTATTCTCCAAATCAGTCATCAAGACTATATACCACTCAAGTGATTGCTACACCTTGAGTCAATGTAGAAGACTCTTTGGTCTTCACTTTGTCTTTCACAAGTTGCATTCAGGATTAAGGTTGAATCTTCTTTCTAATCTGAAGCATAATTATAGTAGGTATTGTTGTAAGATTGAATGTGGAAACCTCTACCTGCATTTCTTCCAAAGTAACCTCTACTACTCTACCTTTGAAATTAGCTCTTTGGTTTCTACCACCTCTTCCTTTTGAATTAAAGTTCTAACTATATCCTCCATTATTTTGATTATTATGCCAACAATCATGAGTTAAACAATTTCTCTTACCACAAATCCAACAAGCTTTGGCTCCATCTTTATTGCTCCTACCTCTTCCTCTACCTTTGCCACCTCCTCTTCCTCTTAGGAAGTTGTCTTGGCTAGTTGTACCTTCTTCTTCATTTAATTGTTGTTTGCCTTTGCTATTCTTTTTCTTATCCTTTGAACACATTGCTTGACATGTACTCTTATCAACATCACCTTTGACATCCTGCTCAAAAGTTTGTATATGTCCTAGTAAATAATTTAAATCAAGAGTGAAATGATCTAGTGACAATTCAGTAGACAAAATTAATGGCTTCCATTTCTCATCACCTCTCAAACTTGTGAGGATTTGCCTTACCAATTTATCCTCCTCAATATCTTCATCAACTGCTCTTATTGCATCTGCAATGTCCTTCATCCTTGTTACATAATCAAAAACGAATTGAGAGGCCTTCTTCTTGAATGTGGTAAACTCTGTTGGAGTTAGATGTCTGCGGAAGCACGCGAACAGCACAAGGAAGAAGAAGAAGCTTGGAGCACAACACACAATACTGAATGTATTACTAGAGAATGTACAAAGATAAGTAGCCCATTAGGGCAATAGGCGTATATACAAGCCGAGGGAAAAAAACCTCCTAAAGAGGGAAAAAAGTGCCCCGACGGTCCTAGAGTGTTCACACACATCACTACCTAAATATATCAACAAATCCCCCCTGGGAGTGATGCGGTGAACAAGGAGAAGGCACTCATGTATAAGGAAGTGCCCTATACTCAGTCTCACAACTGGAAGTGGCCACAGTAGGCTGCTTCTTATTGAACCAAGATATACATGAACTACCAAGCATGAAGCAAAAACCACTAGTGGACACACGAGTGTCATAGCAACCAACCCAATCTGAGTCAGAAAAAGCATGCAAATCTGGCGGTAGTGATCCCCCCTTGGGATAAAACAACCGAAGTAGCCGAGTACCACTCAAGTAGCGAAAGATGTGCTTAACCGCCTTCCAATGCGTGACTCCTAGGCAATGCATAAACCTGCCCATCTGTGAGACAGCAAACTGAATATCTAGCCGAGTAATGCATAAGTAAATCAAGCATCCAACAGCCTGCTGATAGAGAACAGCATCAAATGCATCTCCAACATCATGAAGACTCAATCGTAAACCTGTCTCCGTAGGAGTGGCAATAGGCTTACAGTCTTCAAGGCCAAAATGCTGCAATAATGTGTCAATATATTTTGTTTGACACAAAGCCATTCCACCATCAACTTGCATAAACTGAATGCCCAAATAGTGATGGAAATGCCCCAAATCAGACATCTCAAATGAGGCATGCAAATCAGCCTTAAAATCAGCAATATGCTTCTCAATAGGACCAGTGAGCAGCATGTTGTCAACATAGACAACAATGATCAGAAGCACATCATTAGCACGCTTAACATATAAGGTGCTTTCAGTTGGACTGTTCTCAAAACCATGTGCAATCAGATAGGCATGTATCTTCTCATACCAAGCACGTGGTGCCTGCACACCTGGTTTTCATGCCCTTTCTGCACAAAGCCACGAGGCTAAAAAACATACACTTCTTCATGCAAGTCACCATTCAGAAATGTTGTTTTAATGTCCAACTGTTCATCAGTGTGGGATATGAAGTTGATGATCTATTAGCAGCCGAATATTTTTGGAAGACTATGCAAATACTTTACAAAAGTATTGTTTGAAGACTAAGACTTGATGAAGAGAAGACTACTTCAAATTCAAGGAGGAACAATGGTTTAGAGAAGATGAAGGAATCAGATCAACATCAAATCACAGGTATTAGTTTCTACTATCAGATTATCATTTGCAGGTCATATCTTAGAAGAGCAGTTATGAAGAGATTTGAAGGATTTAGGGAATGCTTTTATACACTTTCATTATTTGAAAGTTAAAGGCTACATCAAAACAGGTATCTGGAGGTTTTTCTAGAGAGTTTTGAGAGATTTCTTTCACGACAAGAAGGTTCATCTAAGAAGACAAATTTGGAGATGGGATGAGTTTTGTGTTCAGCCAATTTTTTGTTGTAAGTTGGTTGGATATCCAGATACAGAATGTCATCTAGGTATCTAAAGAGGTAACTCTAGAAAGGTAATTCATCATTCAAACAAATGGTTGGTGAATTTAGTCAATTTTAAACATTTGAAGCAAAATTTTGATTCAAGGATATGAGGAGATGGTAAAACATGTTTCTATGTCCACTTTCATTATATACCATGTTTGTTTTGTCTCTTACTCTTAGCACTAGAGGAAGAGAAAAGTTCATTTGAAGAACTCAAGAGTACTTGCTACTTCAAGATGAAGAGAACAAAAGGTATGGAAGAGAAGTATAAAGATGTTGACATCATCAGGTGGAAGAAAGATGCAGAAGAAGAAAGTCCATCATTTCCAAAAAGAAAAGTAAGACTTCATTTCTCACATATTTTCCATATACTTTTTCTACTTTTATCCTCTACATCCAAGACAAGTCTACGAGAACATTTTGTGTGAAGATAGTATAAAGAAGAAACAATTTCTTGTTTTGCATTATACTTGGTCATGATTTAGTAGATTTGACAAAGAATTGCATTGAGAGAAAGAAAAGCAGCAGATTTTGAAGACAACTTGTATGTTTTGACTCGTATGTATGAGTTATATATAAGTTGAAGATTTTTAGCAGGAAGCTTATATGTTCCCTCAAAGAATTCTTGAAGTGTCAATACAAAGCTACTTGGTATATGACAAGTTGCAGAGAAGTATATTTCTTCTTTATCTAAACTCTTGAGGTAAAAGAGTTTTTGTAGCAGATGTTGAAGACTTGGGTTGAGGTTTTATGGTTGGAAAGGTTACCTCATATTCAGTATTTCAGAATACTTCAAGAAAATTAAGTTTTGTTGATATACTAGTAAGTTGGAGAATCTACTTTCTTTGATTGTCTTGTTTTTTGGATACATGCTTGTATTCAAAAAGGTGTTCCATCAAATACTATTACTTGATTGAGAAGTGGAGTTAGCCAAAAGAAATTCAAGAAGATACTATCACATTTCACCCGGGTAGAATATGAAAAGATGAAGTATCAACTTGTAGCTTTTGGAGTTCTCAAGGTGAGAAGTTTTTCCACTTATGTTTCAAGTAGGAGTTACAGCTTCTTGGGAAAGGATTTAGTTGAAGAAAAGTTTTACAACTTTATGTGAGAAGCATGAACACTTGGAGACATTCAAGTAACAAATCAAACATTCAGTCATGAAGGTTTGATGAGGGCAGATTCTACACATGTATTTTGTTGGAGAGATCATTGATCTTGGATGATCTTGTAAGATCTAAATACATATTGTATGATATTGAGTATTTATGAGTCAGTTGTCTATCCTTTGTTTGTGAAGATTCTTAGCATTGGAAGAAGTATGTCAACGATTTAGATTCTATCATATTTGTTTTGCAAAGATAGAAGAAGATACTTGTTATGTTGCAAAAGATTATGAATACTAAAATGCTTTCAGCAAGGTTTTTATGATAGATTAGCTAACCTTATTCTAGATTTTGGAAAGCTGAGGAATGTCAAGGAAAGCTATTGGCATATGTACAGTGCTAATTAAAAGGGTTCAAAGATTTTGTTTTAGATATAGGTATTGATCACTGAAGATCAAATTTATTGAAAGAAGGAAAACGTTCCAGATTTCATAGAGTCTGATATATTCGAAGAATACTGGATACTAGTGTTAAGTCATCTAGGGGGGTGATGAAACATGAAGACTTATTTTTAGCCATATATTAAAGAATGCAGTCATACCTATAGGTATTCCTATATTTCCTTTATGAAGTTATCTTTATGTTCCAGCTTTGAAAGAAGAAGGAAGAAGGAGAATTTCTAGAGAAAGTTCCTGTTAGGTGTTCCTGTTCAGGGGAAGGTTCTAGAGTTCTATTGAAGAGAAGCTTGATATTTCAAAAAGGTATGTTTGAAAACTATGCACATATATGTTTATACCAGGTTCTAAAGGAAAGTGGTATGAAGGATTTACGGATGAAGACATGATGACATCATAGATATGAAATTTTGAGACTCATGAGTTGATTTCAATTGATTTCAGTTGATTTCTATTGAGTAGAGTTGACTTGACTTGAATACAGCCAAAGATGAACCAGCAGTGTTCATAATACACTAAGTTGTGAGTTATCAGTCACAGGTTCCAAGATTCAGTTCTTGATTTTGGTTAGTGTATTTACATGACACAGTAGAAGTACACTGAGAAAGCTTTTGGAAAGATAAATGCAAATATGTGGATCCTAGTGTATGTTTTCAGGTTTTTGAAGACAGGAGATAGCAAGTTCAGAGACCGTTTATGCTATATTTGTTGTCAAGCAGTGATTGCTTGATGTATACACTATTGGATATCTAGTTTGCATATTTTCTCAGGTATTATGGTTCATATTCAGCAAGTTCATGTGTTTTGAAGGAAAGTCAAATTCAAATTTGAAGAAGATTTTTGAAGAAAAGGTTTGAAAGTCAGTTTGGGAGTACAAGCTTGAAGCTTGTAACATGCTATTAGCAGATTGTGATAGTTTGCAGCTTGTGACACTTTGCAGATCCAGTTCAGTTTGTACCATTGCGACATTGCAGGGGGATTGTTGGAAAACCAATGTCCCAATACTCCACATAGTTGACAGTATACAGATAGTATAGTTATTTAGTTTAGTGCTTCTACAAGAAAAGCGCATGGGCGTTGTGGTTAAGACATTTACCTTCCAGCCTTGTGGTGCGAGTTCAATACCTGCGTGCAACAGCGTTCGCAAAATAGTTTTTTGAAAAACGGATGGACAGCGATGAAAAGCTCACGGACGAATAGTTTTGTTTTTTCTTCTTTTAGCGACCATAGGATCGTGGAGCTTTAATTGCTTTTTTTATGAGATTTTCAAAAATAGACAAACTACTATATAAGAAGAGTAGTACCTTATTGTCTTGCATCCTTCACAAATTTCAACACAAGCTTTGGAGAGCTTGGACCTCAATAGAGGTGGTGTTTCTTCTAGCACATGGGGCAGCCATGGTGCTGACTTGAAGCATGTTGAGGAGCGGCTATGGAGTTCTTCTTGGAGGAGAAGAGTGTGCTCACACTCTTGCTCATGGATAGGACTTGGTCATTAGCAGCTTGGTGGTGAGGATCGGCCATCTACATGGTGTATTTGAACATTGTCTTCTACATGAAGATTTCAAGTTACTTCAAAGACATTGGATAGTGGTTAACATAAGATTTACATCTTATGTTAAGAATTCAGGTACATATTCTTTTATGCACACAGGTACTACTTGAAGTTTATGGAAGCAGTAACATCCATATTAGGAGGAGTCCTATTTGGCATAGGTACAAGAGAATCAGTATGGTTATGCTTTATGCATATTTGGATGAGGTGTTACAGAAGATATGTTCATATGAGTTTGAGGATTTCTTGTAGTAAACTTGTTAGCATTCTTTGCTACTTTTTAAGTATGTGATCTTTTCACATACGTATCTGACTTAGGGTCTTCCATAGCCTAAGGTTAGATGAGGGTTTGTTGATAATCAGTTTTAGACTAATCCTTCCTCTTTCGGTCACTCATATTCATTCTTCTACAACCTATCAGGTCACACATCTCATGTATATTTAGATTTCATGTCCATACATCTGAATATGTTTTTAACATTTGTACATTCATTCATCCATCCATTTCTCTTCACATAGAGTGGTTGAGAGTTTTGCTCCCACATTGTACATTGAACATTGGTATATATGATAGTGTGAGTAAGCAGTGGATTACGTAACACTTTACACATGTTGTCTAATCTTTCTCTATCTTTATCTCATCATCTATATGATTAAGTTGTGATATGTTCATGTTTTGTCAATATTGGAAGATTGCTGGAATTAATGTTGTATATGTTGGACCTATGGAACCATGGACCTGTGATATGAGCTATGGGCCTACCTCATTTCCAACATTGGTTTTCATGCCCTTTCTACAAAAAGCCATGGGACTAAAAAACATACAATGCTTCATGCAAGTCACCATGTAAAAATGCATTTTTTAATGTCCAACTTATGTACATTCCAACCATGATGAGTTGCAAGTGCATAGATGCTATGAAGAGTAGTCATTCAACATGTAGGAGCAAAGGTCTCATCAAAATCAATGCCACTTTCCTGAGCATAACCTTTTGCAACAAGTCTAGCCATATACTTGTCAATTGTTCCATCATGTTAACACTTCAGCTTGTATACCCACTTGGTGCCAATGGCCTTCTTGACAAGAGGCAAATCACATAAAGACCAGGTACCATTTTTCATGATAGTATCATATTCTGATTGCATAGCAGCCATCTAGTTTTCGAAAATTTGTACTTCATCAAACGAAACTGGCGCATTCTCATCACAAACATTTGAGGTAGCCATAACATACCAATTTGATGCAAAAGAAGCACTATGAGAGCCTGAATGAGTATGGTATGACATAGGTGCATCTAATATGCTATCTATACCAACCATTTTGGCATAGCTTTTGCCTCCTCAATATCAAGTCTCATCAACAAGTACATTATGTAAATCTACATTAGAAATGGAATGATCTGCATCATCTCATGAAACCTATAAAGGCTAAGAAGTTGCCTCATTAGGACTAGCACTAGATTGTCCACTTGTAAAAAGAGGTAGTAAAGTGTCATACATGTCTTTGGAGCTAATTGATGAAAGTAATGGCTAAATAGCATCATCCACAAAAACAACATCATGGCTAACCAAAATGTGTTTAATCTATGGATGATACAGACGATAGCCTTTGCTTTCAAAACTGTGCCCAACAAAAATACATTTCACTGCTTTATCATCCAATTTCCTATGTCGTTATTCAGGCACTAATGCATATGCTAGAAAACCAAAAGCACACAGATGACCAATGGCTTATGACCATGCCAAGCCTCATATGGGGTGATAGACTAGAATGCTTTAGTGGGATACCTATTGAGTACATATGTTGCACACATAACAATTTCAAGCCAAAAACTATGGTAAAGCTTGACTCTGAACCATACACCTCGCCATCTTCATGAATAATGTGTTCTTCCTTTTAGAAAACCCATTCTGTTGAGGTGTATATGACACTCTACACTAATGTTTTATCCCACATTCAACCAAAAATGCATTACAATTAGATTGTTGGGTGTGTGTAGAAGTGCGAGAGACACACAAGAAGCACACACAAAGAGCACAAACGCAACAAGACACACGGAGAAGACGATGGCTAGAAAAGCTCTCTCTATTGTCGATGAACTAAACTAAAGTGAAAGCTAAATGATACCCCTAAGTACTAAGTACCACCACATATGAGAGTATCAAGTATGTGGTAACATGGGGAAAAAACCTCTAGCCAGCACTAGAGTAAAAAGTGCCCATCTATACACAAAAGTTTCACATCAAAGCTACTTGCGGAATACATAAGCATAAAAAACCCCCCTGGAGCGAATGATGTGAACACATACAGGGAGTGACAGATCAGCCGCCACAAGGTAATAAGCCTAAAGCTTTGCGAAAAGATTCAAACTTTTCCCGTGGAAGAGCTTTGGTGAATATGTCTGCCACATTATCTTGTGTAGGCACATATACCAAATCAATATCTCTTGCATGAAGGCGCTCTCTCATATACTGATAATGCACCTCAATATGTTTGGTCCGTGCATGAAACACTGGGTTTCATGCAACAGCCAAAGCACTCTGACTATCTATGAGAATATGCATAGCAACATCAATCTCCATGCAAAGATCCATCAATAGGCGTCTCATCCATATACACTCCACTGTCGCTGTGAAAACTAACCTGTACTCAGCTTCACAACTTGATGTCACCACTGTAGCTTGCTTCTTACTCAACCAAGATATGCATGAGTCTCCAAGGAAAAAGCAATTACCACTAGTGGACACACGAGTATCATAACAACCATCCCAATCACTATCTGTAAAAGCATGCAAGCATGGCTGAACATCTCTGCCATAAAAGAGACCTAAGCTCAAAGTGCCTCAGAGATATCCAAACACACATTTCACCACTTGCCAGTGCTTAGTTCCAAGGCCATGAATTGCCTCAACTGGGAAACTGCATACTGTATATCCGGCCTTGTGTTTGTTGGAGTTAGACGTCTGCGGAAGCACACGAATAGCACAAGGAAGAAGAAGAAGCTTGGAGCACAACACACAATACTGAATGTATTACTAGAGAATGTACAAAGATAAGTAGCACATTAGGGCAATAGGCGTATATACAAGCTGGGGGAAAAAAACCTCCTAAAGAGGGAAAAAAGTGCCCCGATGGTCCTAGTGTATTCACACACATCACCACCTAAATATATCAACAAATCCCCCCTGGGAGTGATGCGGTGGACAAGGAGCTGGCACTCATGTATAAGGAAGTGCCAAGCTATGTGGAAATCACTCCACAAAAGGAAGTAAGCCCAAATCTTTGCGGAAAGCTTCAAACTTATCCCTAGGCAGAGCCTTCGTGGAAAGGTCTGCAATGTTCTCCTATGTGGGCACATATGCCAAGTTGATCTCCCCAGCAGACAACCTCTCCCTGACATAATGATAATTCACCTCAATGTGTTTAGTGCGAGCATGGAACACAGGGTTCCTCACAACTACCAATGCGCTCTAACTATCAGTGAAGATGGTGGTGGCAGAAGTCTGACCAACACCCAAATCATTCATAAGGTGTCTGAGCCACACGCACTCAACAGTAGCTGTGCAAGCTGCCCTATACTCAGCCTCACAACTGGAAGTGGCCACAGTAGGCTACTTGTTACTCAACCAAGATGTACATGAGCTACCAAGCATGAAGCAAAAGCCACTAGTGGACACACGAGTGTCATAGCAACCAACCCAATTAGAGTTAGAAAAAGCATGCAAATCTGGCGATAGTGATCCCCCCTTGGGATAAAACAACCCAAGTAGCCGAGTACCACTCAAGTAGCGAAAGATGCGTTTAACTGCCTGCCAATGCTTGACTCCTGGGCAATTCATAAACCTGCTCATCTGTGAGATAGAAAATTGAATATCTCGCCGAGTAATGCATAAGTAAATCAAGCATCCAACAGCCTGCTGATAGAGAACAACATCAAATGCATCTCCAGCATTATGAAGACTCAATTATAAACATGTCTCCATAGGAGTGGCAATAGGCTTACAGTTTTCAAGGCCAAAATGGCACAATAATGTATATTTCAAACATATTTCATTTGACACAAAGCCATTCCACCATCAACTTACATAAACCGAATGCCCAAATAGTGATGCAAATACCCCAAATCAGACATCTCAAATGAGGCATGCAAATCAGGCTTAAAATCAGCAATATGCTTCTCAATAGGACTAGTGAGATCAGAAGAACCTCATTAGAACGCTTAACATATAAGGTGCTTTCAGTTGGATTGTTCTCAAAACCATGTGCAATCAGATAGGCATGTATCTTCTCATACCAAGCACGTGGTGCTTGCTTTAAACCATATAATGCCTTTTTTAACCTACACACCTAGTTTTCATGCCCTTTCTACACAAAACCACAGGGCTGAAAAACATACACTTCTTCATGCAAGTCACCATTCAGAAATGTTGTTTTAATGTCCAACTGATGTACATTCCAACCATGATGGGCTACAAGTGCACAAATGCTCCAAATAGTAGTCATACAACATGTAGGTGCAAAGGTCTCATCAAAATCAATGCCTCTTTCCTGTGCATAAACCTTTGCAACAAGCCTAGCCTTATACCTGTCAATTGTACCATTAGGTTTACGCTTCAGCTTGTATACCCACTTAGTGCCAATGGCCTTCTTGCCAGGAGGCAAGTCACATAAAGACCAAGTACCATTCTTCATTATTGCATCATATTCAGATTTCATAGCAGCCATCCAATTTTTCGAATTTTGTGCTTCATCAAACAAAACAGGCTCATTCTCATCACAGAGACTAGATGCAACCATAGCATAGCAATCTGATGCAAAAGAGGCACTATGAGAGCCTGATTGAGTACGATATGATAAAGGTGCATCTAATTTGTTGTCACAAGGTCTACACCAGCCATTTTGGCATAGTTCTTGTATGCTCGATATTAGCTCTCTCATCAATAAGTGCTCTCTCATCAATAAGTGCTCTCTCATCAATAAGTGCTCTCTCATCAATAAGTGAATCATGTATATCTGCATCAAAAATGGAATTATCTGCATCATCACATGAAACCTGCAAAGGCTGGAAGTTGTCTCGTTAGGACTAGCACTAGAGTGTCCACCTGTAAAGAGAGGCAGCAAAGTATCATACATGTCTTTGGAGCTAATAGATGTCTCTTTAGTACATGAAAGCGATGGTTGAATAGCATCTTCCACAAAAACAACATCACGGCTAACCAATTTGTGGATGATATAGACGATAGCCTTTACTTTCAGAACTGTACCCAACAAAAATACATTTTACTACTTTATCATCCAATTTTCTGCGATGTTGTTCTGGCACTAATGCATATGCCAAACAACCAAAAACACATAGATGAGCAACAGATGGCTTGCGGTCATGCCAAGACTCATATGGAGTGATAGACTACAGCGCTTTAGTGGGACACCTGTTCAATACATATGTTGCACACATGACAACCTCAAGCCAAAAACTATGTGGTAAAGCCTGACTCTTGACCATACACCTCGCCATCTCCATGAATGACCTGTTCTTTCGTTTAGAAACTCCATTTTGTTGAGGTGTATACGGCACTGTACACTGGTGTTTTATCCCACATTCAGCCAAAAATGCATTAAAATCAGAAGACATATATTCCCCCCCTCGATCTGAACGGAGGGTGCCCATTTTACATGTTGATAGATTTTCAGCCAAACCAAAAACTGTTTGAAGCACAACACTTTGGACTTTGCCTTCAATGGATATACCCATGCATGCCTGGAAATATCATCGATGAAAGTCATGAAGTAAAGATAATTCCCAAAAGAAGGTGTCTGCATAGGACCACAGACATCACTATGTACAAGCTCCAATTTCTGAGTAGCCCGAACTGAACCATCTTTTGGAAAGGATGAACGCTGCATTTTGCCCAAAATACAGCCTTCACAAACATGTTTTCCAGGTGCCTCAAGTTTGGGCAAAGAGGACACCATTTCAGGTTTCTGCAGGCATAGCAAACTAGCAAAATTCAGATGACCAAAGCGTGCATACCAAAGCTTTGCATCTGACATAGCCTGAGAATCATTTACTGCACATGCCAAATCATTTACAGATCTTTCATAGTCTATGAGCTTATACAACCCACGACATAGAATGCTAGAAGCAATAATCATATCGCCATTTGAAAGATCATGAATTATACACCTATCATCAACAAATTTCACAACCAAGCCAATCTTGGCTAATGCAGAAACTGATAATAGGTTCTTCTTGATCCCTGGCACAAATAAAGCATCTGACAAAGTGAAAGAACTACCATCAACAGTAGTCAAAATGATCTTACCAACTCCCATAATAGGATAAGAGGAGTTGTTGGTGCATGTAACAGTATTCCCTATAGGGGCAGGCTGGAGTGAAGAGAAGAAGCTGCGCTGCGAGGTAATATGTTTGGTCGCCCCACTATCAAAGTACCAAACATCTGAGTCTACTACATACATGCACTGCTCATGAGAAGATGGGTCAAAATTGCAAACAGTAGTAAACGCCCATTCTTCTTCCTGCATAAGATTAGCAGACTCCATTTTTGGTGTAGAGGCTTCTGCAACAACCATTCCAACCTCTTTTGCAGCCAGTTTTGGACAGTTCTTTATGATATGATCATTCCCTTTATAGTACTTACAAAACAATTTCTGCTTTTCTGATTTTTTCTCATCTTTGTCTTGGTTCTTCAAATGTGCATCATTTGCAGATTTCTGCTTACTAGTAGAAGAGCTCCATTTTCCTTTGCCCTTCTGACTAGCTAGGAATACCTGATCTACAACATGCATAATGGACCTGTTCTACCTGGACAGATCTTCCTGCAACAGAACAGAGAATAACTCCTCAAATGACAAGGCATTTGGATTGCCTTTCATCATCAACCGGAGAGTAGAAGCAAAACTCGGATATGAATCCGGAAGACCATTCAGAACGGTGTGCACAAGTGAGCTATCTGCTATAACCTCATCAGCAGAAATCAATTGTTCCTTCAAGTCTTTGATCTTTGTTAGAAAACTATCCATAGAATCACCTTCACTCATGTGCTCACTCTCCAACTATTTTCGGAGGTAAGCAAGATGAGCCTCATTCCTAGCTTGGTATAATGTGGTAAGTGTATCCCAAGCATCCCTAGCTATTCTACAAGAGCAAATATGAGGAATAATGGCATGTTTGACAGACAAACCTATCAATGCATGTGCTTGGGCATCTCTGCTATCCCAACGAATCTGCTCTGCAGTAGGTGCAGCAGAAACCGTAGCACGAACATGAATATGCAGAATATCAGCATCTTCAACACCTTCTACATCAACTTCAGTACCTGCAGTTGTAACAGTTGCAGGTGTGATAGGAAGTTTTTTGACACCCTACACAATGTTCTATAGTCCTTTTGCAACCAACACATGTCGCATCATATAAGCCCATAACGGGTAGTTGGTACCATCCAACTTATCCTCAACAACCAACATACAGAATACATCACTACTTTCAGCCATGGCCAGTGACTAAAATACCTTGATGCAAAATTGATTGTATCTCAAAAAGTTGAACAAAACTGCCTAGACACTAGACCTGTAGCAGACTTTGAGACGCTTATACTGGCGAACAGAAACTGGTATATACCTTTGGCACAAAAAGACAAAATAGCTTACACAAGTGTTGCGATAGTGCATTCGGAGGTCGAAATGAGCTCAGATCGCGATTTCCGACCACAAAGCAAAGCTGTTTTGATCTCTGAAACAGCTTGAGTATGCTCAGCAAATTTCGTGCCAATCTGAGACTACAAACGGGGGAGTTTTGACGGCACCCTAAATGAAGCAAGGACCTTCTCTGATACCAATTGTTAGAGTTAGACGTTTGCGGAAGCACGCAAACAGCATAAGGAAGAAGAAGAAGAAGCTTGGAGCACAACACACAATACTGAATGTATTACTAGAGAATGTACAAAGATAAGTAGCCCATTAGGGCAATAGGCGTATATACAAGCCGAGGGAAAAAACCTCCTAAAGAGGGAAAAAAGTGCCCCGACAGTCCTAGTGTGTTCACACATATCACTACCTAAATATATCAACAATGTTGCATGCATATATAAGACATCCCATAGCTTGGTGATAAAGAGAAGTATCAAATGCATCACTGGAATCCTCAACTGAGAACCTGAATCGTGTCTCAACTAGTGTGGAAACTGGCAATTGGATGCTAAGATAGTAGCTCAAAAGACCAAGATAAGTGACATCAAAAGTATGCTGCAAATTAGCCATAAGAATGTCAAGTTTTGCATCACATGACCCAATCAACAGTATGTCATCGACATAAAGAACAAGCACTGTAAGATCAGCCCCATTTTTGCATACATAGAGTGTGCTTTCAATCGGACTACATGTGAAGCCAAGAGTAATCAAGTGCTTATGGATTTTGTCATACCATGCACATGGAGCTTGCTTGAGACCATACAAGGCTTTATGCAAGCGACAAACCACATGCTCTTTCCCTTTCATAGCAAATCTAGGAGGTTGCTTCACATAGACCTCTTCTTGCAAATCACCATTCAAGAAGGCTGTTTTTATGTCCAACTCATGCACTTTCCAACCTCGATGGGTAGCCAATGCAACCACGGTACGAATGGTTGTCATGCATGAAGTAGGTGCAAAATTTTCCTCATAGTCAATGCCATATTGTTGCACATATCCTTTGGCAACCAATCTATCTTTGTAGTGATCAATGCTACCATCAAATTTTCTCTTAATCTTGTAAACCTACTTTGTACCAATGGCATTCTTTCCTTTTGGCAATTCACATAACTCCCAAGTACCACTCATATGTATGGAATCCATTTCTGATTGCATAGCACTCATCCATTGTGGATCGTCACATGCATCTTCAAAAGAAAGTGGCTCTTCATTATATGTTGTAGCAATAAGAGAATAATCCATAAAATTACTTGATGCATGGTGAGAGCTTGATCTTGTTCTACCAAGTAAAGGTGCACTCGATTTGTTGTCCTGCAAAGTTTGTTTCAGCCACTTTGGCATAGATTGTGCACTCTTGATAGACATGTGTTCATTATGTAAAACATCTTCAATATGTACATCATGCGTGAGCTGAATTTCATGCTCAGTTTCAGCCATATTTTGATGGAAATGTTAAGCCATATGTGGCTGGAAATATCCAACAGTTTGGATATTTTTTTACTGAAATTTTTCAGCGATGTTTGGCTGGAAATTCTCTGCATTTTCAGCCCCATTTGGCTGGAATTTTTCAGCCCTTTGAGCCTCAATTGGCTGGTCTACATGGCCATAGTCAAGTGCATTATTTTGGAACAAAGGCATGAGTGTATCGAACACATCTTGTGAGCTAACTATTGGCAGTTTTTTGCATTCAAGTAGAGGGAAAATTGAATTTTCAGCAAATACCACATCTCGACTCACAATAATTGTGTTTGTTAATGGATGGTATAACTGATATCCCTTACTTTCAGCAACCAATAAATATACATTTCTTTGCCTTGTCATCAAGTTTGTGGCGTTGTTGTGATGGCACAAGAGCATATGCCAAACAACCAAACACATGCATATGACTAACCATAGGCTTATGATCATTCCAAGCCTCATAAGGAGTGATGACTCTCAATGCTTTTGTAGGGCAGCGATTCAACACATAGTTTGCACACATGACCGCTTCCATCCAAAACTTATCAAGAAGATGCTTTCCTTTAACCATACATCATTCCATTCCAAGTAGAGTTCTATTTTTACGCTCGAAAACACTATTTTGTTGAGGTGTATATGGCACCGTACATTGGTGTGAAATACCTCTTTCACAAAGAAAAGCATTAAACTCATGTGACATGTATTCACCACCACGATCCGTGTGTAGAGTCAAAAGATTTTGTGAAGAAAAATTTTTAGCCATAGCTAAAAATGCTTTCAAGCAAGAAAATACCTCATTCTTTGCTTTCATAGGATACGCCCATGTATGGTGAGTAGCATCAATGAAGTTAACAAAATATACATGCTTACCAAAAGATGGAGTCTTGACGGGACCACATACATCACTATGAACAAGCTGCAATTTTCTTGTAGTGTGTGTATGACCATCTTTTGGAAAAGAAGCACAATGCATTTTTCCAAGAATGAAACCTTCACATGCATGCTTTTCAATGGACTCAAGTGTAGGCAAGTCAATAACCATGTCCTTCTTTTGCAAGTAGAGCAAACTATTGAAGTTCAAGTGACCAAAACGATCAGCTTGCTAAAGCTCCATTTCAGCCATGGAAGAAGTATGAGCACCTAAGGCATTCGAGGCAGCCCTCTTGTATGTATCCATGCGATACAAACCATTACATAATGTACCGGACATTACGATAACATCGCCATTGCTAAAATCATGAACCATACACTTATCAGCAACAAAGTGTACATGAAGTCAAGCTTTGGCAATCAATGGAACTAAAATTAAGTTCTTCTTTATACCAGGCACATACAATACATTTTTCAAGAGAATCGCACCTCCATTTGCAACTATAAGCTCAATTTCTCCTACTCCAATGATAGGATAAGAGGCATTGTTTGCACACACCACATGTCCTCCTTTAGGTGCATCTTTCAAAGAGGCAAAAAATCTTTCGCATGATGTTATGTGCTTTGAAGCACCACTATCAAAGAACCAATCCGAATCAGCCTCACTCACAACCATGATGGAGAGTGTTAATCTCCAAAAGAACAACCTACTCTTGAGTTTAGAACACCTCTATATCAAGAGTAAGTCAAAACCTTCACTAAATTATAGGTCCAATCTCCAAATTATCAAAATTAAGAAAATCTGTGAAGAAGGTGAAACACAGAAAAGTCTGCTGCAGAATTTCTTCACATTGACTTATCAAACATGTAAAGTTTTTGATGAAACTTTGTACGAATCATCTCCTAGGGATTGCGCATCACCTCCAAGTTAAATTACTTCAAAAGCTATAGTATAACTTGAGAAATCAATTTCACAAGTTACCTATGTCAGAAACTGTTACTCAGAACAGTCGATTCTACACCCCTAACTTCTTAACTTTGGTTCTCACAATATTGAACCCGTTTTGCCAAATCCTTTTGACTGAAGATAGCTTATCTCTCAACTTAGATTTTAAGCTATCATATGTGTAAAACTTTACACTGTGCACTGAGCACTACTCATTTCTTTGGACTCGAAATGTGCGCCTGTTTCAGAGAGCTGTGAACACTCAATACATGTGAATGTTCCTATCAGCAATTCTCTTCACCTGTTTACAATTAGACTCTAAAATTCAAACCACAGACTCATTAACTAACAACTTAGATATCCTCAAAAAGATTTCACAAATGATCTACCACAGACGGAGTAGACGCAGAAACATCGGGCGCAACATTTCCTTCATTTCAGGAGAAGACTACAACTGAAAAGTGAGAGAGACTTCAACTTCTTTCTCAACTGTCTATTGACATTTACAATCACTAATTTCTCTATTCCTATGCTCATACATGGTCTCTCTTTGTCTTCTCTCTTCTGCTCTCTATTTGCCCGACATTTTTCAAAAGTATTTATAGACATCTATGTACAAACTCTCATCAAAACATAAGTATATGTAACCTATGTCATAACTAATGTACATATGTGTACATGTCCTTCACTCTTGTGAATATATCCATTTTCTTTACTCCAAATCTTCAATTGGTGATTGATATGCACCAATAGCTCCCCCTCAATCATCAATTGAGGTTTCTCCTTTCTTCTTTATACCTGCCATGTCCTTAAACTTCTGTAGCTTTGGTCCATCCAAGCTCTTTGTAAGCATATCAGCTATCTGATCCTTTGTTGAAGTATGTATGACTTCAATCTCCTTATCCATCACTTTCTCTCTTAGAAAGTGATACTGAATCTCAATGTGTTTGGTCCTGGCATGAAAAACAGGATTAGCAGCTAAATACAATGAACTCATGTTATCTCCATATATGATTGGTACCCCATGCATAATATCAAGACTCTTCATCAATGTCTTGACCCAAATTACTTCTTTTGCAGCTTCAACCATGCCTTTATACTCTGCTTCTGTAGAAGATAAAGCAACTGTATGTTGCTTCTTGGAACACCATGAGATAAGTTTATCTCCCACATAACACATGTATCCAAATGTAGATCTTCTATCATCTGGATTACCTGCCCAATCTGCATCACTATAAATTTTGATATTTGTATCTGAGGTAAACCCATAATACAAACCTTCATTGAGTGTACCCTTAATGTACCTCAACACCCTTTGTCCTGCAATCCAATGTTCTTTCCTTGGGCAATGCATAAATTGAGACAAAACTCCTACTGCATATGATAAATCAGGTCTAGTTAGAGTAGCATAGATAAGGCTACCAACCAAACTCTGATATTGTCTCATGTCCTTGAATTCTTCACCTCCATACTTACTCAATTTGTGATTCACCTCCATTGGTGTAGGTGCTACCCTGCAATCATCCATTTTAAACTTGATTAACAAGTTCTTCAAATACCTTTCTTGGGTCACAAATACTCCATGTTGAGTATATGTAATCTCCATGCCCAAGAAGTATGACAAGTCTCCCAAGTCACTTATCTTGAACTCCTTTTCCATTTGCCTCTTGAGCTTTTGTATTCCTTCTTCATCTGTACCTGTAAGAATTATATCATCAACATATATGCACATGTATATGAAACCATTTTCACTTGCCTTGACAAGCAAGCTACTATCTGCTTTAGACACCTGAAAACCAAGTTCTTTTAGGAACTTCACAAGTCTATAGTTCCATGCCCTTGGGGCCTGCTTCAAGCCATACAAAGCTCTCTTGAGCTTGCACACATGATCTGGATACCTTTTATCTTTGAACCCTTGAGGTTGCTCCATGAATACATCATCTGAAATGTAACCATTCAAAAAAGCATTCTTCACATCAAGTTGACATAGCTTCCAACCTTTACATGCAGCAATAGCAATAAGTGTCCTTATGGTTGTCATTTTTGCCACAGGACTATAGGTCTCATCATAATCAATACCATATGTCTGAGCAAATCCTTTGACAACAAGTCTAGCCTTGTATCTAGACACACTTCCATCTGCAAACCTTTTTGTCTTGTAAACCCACTTGCATCCAATAATCTTCTGACTATTTGGTTTAGGAACCAAATCCCAAGTTTGATTCTCCAATAGTGCATCATATTCTTCCTGCATAGCACTCTCCCATTTTTCCTTACCTTTTGCCTCTTCATATGTAGAAGGGTCTTCATCTGTATTCACCATATAAGCATAATCTTTTGTGGCTAGAAATGAAGTATCATAACTATACCTTGTAGGTTGCCACCTATTTCTTGTTGACCTTCTAAGTTCTCCACTCCTTGAGGTTTCTGGCTCTTCACATTCAGGATCAAATCTTGGTGTCTCTTCCACCTCAACCTGCACTTCATTATTCTCTTGCTCATCAAATATTTGAACTTTTGATTTACCTTTTCTTTGACTCACTTCTTCTTCATCACCTGTATTGATATTGATTGTACCTGCATACCAAGTGTTTTGTTCATCAAATGTAACATCCTTAGAAACCATAAATTGTTTTGTTGATGGACTCCACAATCTATAGCCCATCTGCTTGTCATCATAGCCAATGAAAACATACTTTTCAGCTTTGGGTTCCAATTTGTGTCTTAATTGTGATGGCACATATGCATATGCCACACATCCAAATACTCTGCAATGATCCAAGGTAGGTCTCTTACCCCACCAAGCCTCATATGGTGTCATACCCTGCAAGGCTTTACATGGTAACCTATTGACCAAATAAGTGGCTGTATTTACAGCCTCAGCCCACAAATAATTAGGGCAATTTTTCTCCTTCATCATGGATCTTGCAAACTCAACAAGAGTTCTATTTCTCCTTTCTGCAACACCATTTTGTTGAGGAGAGTACCTGCAAGTAATTTCCCTTTTTATACCTGCATTCCATAAGTAATCACTGAACTCATTTGAGAAATACTCTCCCCCTCCATCTGACCTTAGTCTCTTCAACTTATGACCTGTAATTCTTTCTGCATATGCATGATAGTGTTTAAATGTATTAAACACTTCTGACTTATCTTTGATCACATAGATAGTGATCCACCTAGTAGCATCATCAACATAAATCACATAATACCTTGATCCATTTATACTGAAATCTTTTGATGGTCCCCACACATCTGTGTGTACCAACTCAAGTTTCTCTGAGTGCATAAAACCATGCTTGGAGTAAGAGTTCTTATGAGCTTTACCTAATTGACATGCCTCACATTTGTATGTCATATGTTGACCTGCAACATTAGGCAATCCAAGCACTGAACCATTGTTAACCATATCTTTAATACCTCTTTCATTGAAATGTCCAAGCCTCTTGTGCCAAAGATCTAACTCAGAGATCTTATGTCCTTCATATGTGAACATAGCATGACCAATGTTGCCTTGAATCTTCAATGTAAACAATCTTCCTTCTTTTTTCCCTGAAACAATCTGTTTATACCCTTGGCTAGGGTCTTCCACATATACTCCATCATTAGTGAACCTTACTTCATATCCCTTTTCAACAATTTGACCTACACTTATCAAATTCTTAGGGATTGTAGGAACATACAAGACCTTACTCAATAAGATGCTTCCATCCTTGGCCTTCACTGATCCAATTGACTTCACATTGTGCTTTGTGTTGTCACCTGTTTGAACAACATGATTAAAAACTTTACTTTCCAAATCAGTCATCAAAGATATGTTACCACTCAGGTGATTGCTACACCCTGAGTCAATGTAGAAGACTCTTTGATCTTCACTCTGCCTTTCACAAGTTGCATTCATTATCAATGTTGAATCTTCCTTTTGATCTGAAGCATAATTGTAGTAGGTGTTGTTGTATTGTTGACTTTGGAATCCTCTACCTGCATTTCTTCCAAAGTAATTTCTTCCACCTCTACCTCTGTAATTACCTCTTTGATTTCTGCCACCTCTTCCTCTTGCATTATAATTTTGATTATATCCACCATTATTCTGATTATTATGCCAACAATCATTAGCTAAATGATTTGTCTTACCACAAATCCAGCAAGCTTTGCCTCCATCTTTATTATTCCTGCCTCTTCCTCTACCTTTGCCACCTCCTCTTCCTCTTAGGAAGTTGGCTTGAGTAGTTGTTCCTTCATCTTCACATGCTTGTTGTTTTCCTTTGCTATTCTTCTTCTTATCCTTTGAGTACATTGCATGACCTGTACTCTTGTCACCATCTCCTTTAACATCCTGCTCAAATGTTAGCATATGACCTAACAATTGATTTAAATCAGGAGTGAAATGGTCAAGTGATAGTTCTGTAGACAAAATAAATGGCTTCCATTTGTCATCACCTCTCAACCCTGTAAGGATTTGCCTTACCAATTTATCTTCCTCAATGTCTTCATCAACAGCTCCTAAAGCATCTGCAATATCTTTCATCCTTGTCACATAATCTGAGATGGACTGAGAGGCCTTCTTCTTGAAGGTAGTAAACTCTGCCCATAAGGATGCCTTCCTTGACTTTGTAGTGTTCTGAAAATGCTCCTCCAAAGCATTCCATATGTCAGTTGCACTTTCAAGACCTCTAATGTGAGGTAACAAGTAATCATTGACTCCCATATAGATAATGCTCCTAGCTTGAGCATCTTTCTTCATCCAATTTTTCAGATCTGCTAACTCTTCCCTAGTTGGAACACTAGGATCTCTGAATTCTGGCTTCTCTTCTTCTCCTGTGATGTAACCAATTAAATCTTTGCTCATAAGATGAGCTTCCATCCTCATTGACCATGCAGGATAGTTTTCCCTATCCAATTTCTCTATCTGTAGAGCATCTCCCATCTTGTTTCCACCTGTGTATTGAAAACTTCAAGCTTTACAAGCAATGTATGTACCTTTACTTCAAGTTAGACTCATTTTGCCTTTCTTGATGTCGAGTAGTCTTCTCCTTAGGCTTTTGACTCCAAGCTTTCACTTCTTAGCTCTTCAAATGTTGAACTTCTTGAATCTGCAGCAGTCGGGACCTTCCTTTCCTTGATTTGATGTCTCCTGCTCTGATACCACTGATGGAGAGTGTTAATCTCCAAAAGAACAACCTACTCTTGAGTTTCGAACACCTCTATATCAAGAGTAAGTCAAAACCTTCACTAAATTATAGGTCCAATCTCCAAATTATCAAAATTAAGAAAATCTGTGAAGAAGGTGAAACACAGAAAAGTCTGCTGCAGAATTTCTTCACATTGACTTATCAAACATGTAAAGTTTTTGATGAAACTTTGTACGAATCATCTCCTAGGGATTGCGCATCACCTCCAAGTTAAATTACTTCAAAAGCTATAGTATAACTTGAGAAATCAATTTCACAAGTTACCTATGTCAGAAACTGTTACTCAGAACAGTCGATTCTACACCCCTAACTTCTTAACTTTGGTTCTCACAATATTGAACCCGTTTTGCCAAATCCTTTTGACTGAAGATAGCTTATCTCTCAACTTAGATTTTAAGCTATCATATGTGTAAAACTTTACACTGTGCACTGAGCACTACTCATTTCTTTGGACTCGAAATGTGCGCCTGTTTCAGAGAGCTGTGAACACTCAATACATGTGAATGTTCCTATCAGCAATTCTCTTCACCTGTTTACAATTAGACTCTAAAATTCAAACCACAGACTCATTAACTAACAACTTAGATATCCTCAAAAAGATTTCACAAATGATCTACCACAGACGGAGTAGACGCAGAAACATCGGGCGCAACATTTCCTTCATTTCAGGAGAAGACTACAACTGAAAAGTGAGAGAGACTTCAACTTCTTTCTCAACTGTCTATTGACATTTACAATCACTAATTTCTCTATTCCTATGCTCATACATGGTCTCTCTTTGTCTTCTCTCTTCTGCTCTCTATTTGCCCGACATTTTTCAAAAGTATTTATAGACATCTATGTACAAACTCTCATCAAAACATAAGTATATGTAACCTATGTCATAACTAATGTACATATGTGTACATGTCCTTCACTCTTGTGAATATATCCATTTTCTTTACTCCAAATCTTCAATTGGTGATTGATATGCACCAACAAACCATACATTTAGAATGTAAAGAAGCATCATAATGACATGTAACAACACATGCCCAAAAATATTGAGCCATGTTAGCTTCATCATTCTTTGCATTTTTTTTCTGAATTTTTAGCAATAGACATGCCGAATTCCTTCTTCTTTTCATTGCGTTTAGCAAGCTTTCTACACTCATCAATAGTATGACCAGCCTTCCGGCAATATTTGCATCTCTTCTTCTTTTGCAAATCACCATCATTAGAGGAATGAGTGGAAGAGGAAGCTTGAGGCTTTGGTTTTGATGAACCCAAAGCTGAACCATACTTGCTTTTCCCCTTTTGTGAAATAGCAAGTGCTTGCATTCCCTCAATCAAACCACTCATATTCACTCTAGATTGCTCTTCTTGCAAAAGAAGAGAAACAACCTCATCAAATGCATACATATTAGGATTTCCTTTTGCAACCAAATGGAGTGTAGTAGCAAAGCTTTGAAAAGATTCCAGTAATCCTTTCAACAATGTAGAAATGAGTGATGCATCTGGAATGATCTCATCTATGTTTTCCAATTGCTCTTTCAAGTCCTTGATGCATGTCACATACACATCCATCGACTCATTTTTAGTCATACATACATCCTCAAGTTGCTCCCTCAAGTATGCAACACGTGCTTCATTACGCATGACATACAAAGAAGCAAGAGTGTCCCATGCCTGTCTCGATGTAGAACATGATCGAATGTGTGGAACTATATGACGCTTCACTGAAAGCACAATCAAAGCATGAGCTTGAGCATCTTTTCCATCCCATCTAAGTTGTTCTTGTGTAGGTGGAGAAGGAGAAACCACTATACTCGAAGAAGAAGCTCCATCTATGATAGTAGACTGTGAAGTAGAAGCACTTGCCGGTCTTCGATCTACATCTACCACTATGTTCCAAAGTTGTTTTCCAACAAGAACATGCTTCATCACGTAAGACCACATCGGATAGTTGGTCCCATCAAGCTTATCTTCAGCTTGAAGCATGCCAAACAAGTCATTGTTGCCTGCCATTTCACTAAGGAATAAGAATGTGACAAAATCTTCACTTCGACGAAAGCTGAAATGAGTGCTCAAATTTCAGTTCACAAACCTTCACTCTGATGGCGATTCTGAGTGCACTAATGGCTTCAAAATGGGGGTAAAACCCCAACGCACCTAGTGGAGATGTTTCTTGGCTGCTGAAATTCACAGTTCTATGATCCGAAGTATAAAGTGTGCGCGTGCCGCGACACGAAAAATCAAAACTTGAGAAGGAGCTTAACCTGCTTTGATACCACTGTTGGGTGTGTGTAAAAGTGCGAGAGACACACAAAGAACACAAACGCAGCAAGACACACGAAGAAGACGATGGTTGGAATAGCTCTCTCTATTGACGATGAACTGAACTGAAGTAAAAGTTGAATGATATCCCTAAGTACTAAGTACCACCACATATGAGAGTATCAAGTATGTGGTAACATGGGGAAAAAACCTCTAGCCAGCACTAGAGTAAAATGTGCCCATGTTACACAAAAGGTTCACATCAAAGCTACTCGAGGAATACATAAGTGTAACATAGATGACATATATTCCTCCCCTCCATCAGAATGGAGGGTGCGCATTTTACATGCTGATAGATTTTCAGCCAAAACTAGAAACTGTTTGAATCACACAAAAATTTTGGACTTTGCTTTCAATGAATATACCCATGCATTCTTGGAAAAATGATCAATGAAAGTCACAAAGTAAAGATAGTTCCCAAAAGAAGATGTCTACATAGGACCACAAACATCACTATGGACAAGCTGCAATTTTTTAGTAGCTCAAACTAAACCATCTTTTGGAAAGGAGGAATGATGAATATTGCCCAAAATATAGCTTTCACATACATGTTAACGAGGTGCCTCAAGTTTTGGCAAAGAGGACATCATTTCAAGTTTCTACAAGCATTGAAAACTGAAAAAATTCAGACGACCAAAGCGTGCATGCCAAAGCTTTGCATCTGACATAGCCTAAGAATCATATACTCCATATGTTGAATCATTCATTTATTTTTCATAGTCTGTGAGCTTATATAGCCCATGGCATAAAATGCCAGAAGCAATAATGACATCACCATTTGACAGACCATGAATTTACATCTGTCATTAACAAATTTCACAACAAAGTCAATCTCATCTAATGCTAAAACTGAAAACATATTTTTCTTTATCCTCGCACAAATAAAGCATCCAACAATGTAGTGAGAATGATCTTACCAACTCCCTGATAGAAATAAATGCAAGTTCATCTACAATACGATGAGTGCTAAGCCAAGATGGTCAACCAAGCTTTCAAAACTAGAAATCCAAGTCGTTCTCAATAGAATTATTCTACTTACGAACAAGAACTATTTGATATAGTTAATAATCTTAAGAAGTGGTGCCATTACTTGTATGGGTCAAAGGTAATAATTGCCTTTAATCAAGAGAGAATCAGGTGGTTTTCAAAGCAACCAAAGCTAAGAGGTAGAAAAGTTAGATGGGCCAAAAAACTTCAAGAGTTTGATTATGAACTTAGATATAGACAAGGAAAGTTCAATGTAGTGGCAGACAACTAAACTCAGATGACCATGTTGAAAATTTTAAGCTTTATACAATGAAGTAAAAAATCATGCTATTGTCCAAACTTCGTTTTGATTTCCTACTAGAATGGGGTCATAACAATCCTCCATGATAGCAACATACCAAGTAGAAAATCAATGAGCAAAAACATTGTAACATCGAAGAGAGGACTAGTAACCATCATGGAGACAATGAAAGGACACACCGACAGGGAGAGGTAAAAGAGGAATACTAAGAAAAAACTACAAATGAAGAAATTTTTGCCATGCCACTCTCTTGTACTTAGTTATGCATCAGGAATCTACTTGATCATTAACAACAGTAGATGAAGGATGATCCAAGCACTACAAATATTAATGTATATGTTGATGTTATAAATGTATTGAGAAAGATATGAGATGGGATATGAGACATTGTTAAAGATATGAGATGGGATATGAGACATTGTGAAAGATATGAGATGGGAGATGAATTAGATTACCCTTAATTTTGTACACACTCTTCCTCATTGTGTTTATCATGAGTATGAATGACTAGCCTTGTCAATCCTTCATGAGCTTTTATCTTTGCAAGAGGTTTTAAAGTTTTCCCAAACTCTAATAAATTATTTAAAAAGGACAACTTATTAATGAAGTAGTGTTTGAACATGAATCTTACACAAGGTACCTCAATTGAGGTCTCTATCACCTTCAAGTTTTGGTGGCTACATGGCTAGTCCTCATGAAAATATTTGTCTTAAACTATCTCAAAAAGTAATAATAATTGGACTCAAAATCCCCTACTGATTCAACTCTCCATTGAGCTTCATTACTACTAAGTAAATGTACTTAACATTAAAAGAATACAATCAAGTAAGAAACCATGCTATCATCCAAACATCATTTTGATTTCTTGCTACAATGGGATCATAACAATGCTCCATGATGACGACATACCAAGTAGAAAATCAACAATGTAACACTTAAGAAAGGACAAGTGACCATCATAGAGAGAATGAAAGGAGAGACCCACAAGGAGAGGTAAAAGAGGAATACTACCAAAAAACTATGAATGAAGAAGTTGACGCAATGCCACTCTTTTGTACTTAGTTATGCATCATGAGCCTACTTGATCATTAACAACACCAGATGAAGAATGATCCAAGCACAATAAATATTAACATATATGTTGATGTTAGAAAAGAGATAGGATATGAAACAATGTGCATGTTTATCCATATAGCTTTTGAATAAATAAGACTGCTTTGGACATCCCACACGTGAGTCAATTCTTGACAAGTAACTTCTAAAGGTAAAATCTTAGTATATGGAATTCTTGAAGATGTAGGGGGTTGCGGGGGTTATGTTGTAAGACCCACATCACGAACTAGTTTTCTATAAGTAAAATTAATGACGTGGATATGATAATTCCCATAGAATGAAGAGTTTTGATAAGTTGTCTATGCCATTTGTGCTTAGAAAGCTGAAAAACCTTGAAAACCACTGGTCACATCTCAATTTTGACTTTGTTAAGGAAAAATTCAGCTCTTTTTAGTTTTTACAACAATGCTCGAGATATGAACGAGAAGAGTAAGGGAAGAGAGCAAAGGAAGACGGAGAATAACTTTTGCAAAGTTTTTTTTTTCCCCTCATCATCCAAGACACGTAAAGCTAAAGGGATGGAGGATGAGAACCTTTTTTTTCTCCTCGTTGCTTGAACCATGTATAACTCAGAGAGAGGAGAGGCAAGGATGATGCGTGATTTTTTTTTTTTTACTCGGCTGACTGGAGCTGAGAGAACAAGAAGCATCTGAGCTTGTACTTTGAAGAAATAAAGCACTGTCCCTGTCTGATGTGGCTAACAGCACAAGGTCATCCATGGATTTCTTGGAGTAGTTTCCTTCTTTAACATAAAGCAATACCATCAATACATCTTTCATCAATGGGCGATCATCAAGAGCCCTCCTCACACAGGAGATGCCAAGGATAGCTATGTTGTATATCTCATCTCTTACTCTTGCATCTGGCAGCTGATCATGCACAGCCGGATCAATCATATCCATCCAGTTTGTTTGAAATGCAGAGTTGGCCCACAAGGTCATGCCTGTACCCTCAAATGCATCATCAGTAGGTTGCTTCCTTGTAAGCAGCTCCAAAAGCACTATTCCAAAGCTATAGACATCACCTTTTGCAGTGAGCTTTCCACCATAACCATACTCTATTGCAGGGAAACATGTCAGATCACATGGAAGTTGAATGCCTATTGATCAAAATGCACGATAATACATTTAGGCAAATGCCACATGTCATGACCTACATGAACAATGCTATAAAAAGTATCTCTGATAAGCATAAGTACTTCACAAAGAGTTGATTCTCTAGTACAAATCCACCAAGACAATGCAAATGTCTATGGACCAGAAACACCAATCTACACAAAGCTCTAAGGATAAATAATGATCAGAAGAGTTGATTTAGTAGGAACACTGAATTCAATTAAACTACGCTCCACAAATGAATAACAATATCATGAAATTACAATGCAAGCACACACACCCCATGGTGATATTACCTGGTGCCACGTATCCAAATGAGCCCTGGAAAACATTTGCAGTAGTGACACCATTCCTGTTTGCATTGACCATTTTAGATATGCCAAAGTCACTAATATGAGGCTCAAAATCTGCATCAAGAAGTATATTTCTTGGCTGAAGGTCGCAGTGAAGTATCTAACCACTTCCAGCTTCATTGTGCAGATATGACAAACCAGATGCCGCTATGCTTATAGCAATATGAAGATGTTGTTCCCAGCTTAAGCCAAGATTATCCTTGTATAGGTGCATATCCAAGTTTTCGTTGGATATATACTCGAGTACCAAGCACTTCAATTGATCCGATACAAATGCGCCAAGCATTTTCACAAGATTTCTATGCCATATTTGACCTAAGACTGTGAATTGTGCATCAAAAACATCTTGTTTTTTTGAATGACTATTATTCATCCTTTTCACAGCCACTAACATCTTCCCATCTAAATTCCTTTTGTAAACACTGCATGATCCACCACTTCCAAGAATGTTGGCATCACTGAAATTATTTGTTGCTTCCAAAAGCTTTTTATAAGATATTTTGACTCTCTTGTCAAAGATTTTGACAGACTCAGCATTGTTTGACTTAGCTCTTCTAATCATCAAGTAATATACAAGAATCGTTAGGGCCACCGCAACCAGAGTCGCACATAAGCAGCCAGCTACAACTTTTATCTTCATTTCTTTTTTGTGATGGGCATTTATGGATTTTTCAATCTGCTCCTCACACTTGACAGATAACGGATCACCACAGAGACCTTTATTCCCCAATTATGATCTATTTGAGAAAGAACTGAACTGATTTCCTATAAGCATTTCATCAATTCTATTTAATTCAAAATGACAAAGTACTATTCTTAATCTTCCCTTGACAGGAATAGTAGAGGCACATAAGCTCAACACATGCAGTTAAAAAGTCTGACAAATTACTCGAGCAAAGACAAGAAAATCATCTTTAGGAATCGACCCAGAGAGCTGATTATCTGATAAATTCAGGAAGGATAACGAGGTTAGCTGCGTTAGTTGAGGAGGTATTGGACCAGTAAGAAGATTATCTGAAAGATCCAATGACTCTAATGTAAGAACTTTGGCCAAGCTGGTTGGAATGGAACCTGTGAGTGCATTGTGTGAAAGATTGAGGTTGAATAAACCAGTTAATGCCCCAATATCATCTGGTACAGACCCAGATAGCATATTCCTCGATAAATCCAAAGAGATAACAACTATCCACAAATACTTGTAGTATGCATTGTTGGAGAGTTCCTCTCCTAATCAGAGCGGAAAGTGTAGAAGACCTTCTCAGGATCAAGACTCTTGCCAACAGCTGAACCTTCAAATAAAAATTGGCACCAACTGAAAACTTCAATGAATTTGAAACTTTGGTCACTCAAAATAGACACCTATAGCTTTAAAATGAGCTATCAAACACTCAATTTGGAGTAGATTTGGGTTGGCAACGCGTTGATACAAAACAGGCTACATGTCTACTCAGTTAGGCTGAAAACTGGACTTCACTAAAAATTGAATAACTCATAGAACATAAAGAATTTCATAAAACTGGTTTAGACAAAGGACGTACTTAAGATAAGCTTTCCAAGGAATTTTTAAACACTAAAATTGGATACATATATTGAGAGATATGACTCTCACAAGTAGACTACCCAGAAATGGGTGTGCAGCTGGACATACTCTATAAGAGTGAACTGAACGAAATGAATCAAAACAAATGAAGTAGCTACAATGGGGCTTCCACACCTTCTTCCTCTATCCTTGAGTGTCCTCCCTTGCCTCTTTTATAGCCAAGTGACCAAAAACTCTCATGATGAGTTTGAGAGCTCTTCTCCAACATTTCTCCACTACTTTGGACAGCCACTCCTCTTACAGTTCAGTTTTTGGATTTGATTCTCTTTTGAATGATTCTCTTTTGGCCTCCACTACTTGCTGAAGTAAATGCTTATATTTTTCATTTTTGTATTTTCCTTCTACTTGAAGAAAATCCTTTTTGCAAAAATATATACGAGCTTACTTCTTTAATTTTAACACTCCCCCTCAAGCTCACATGTGAGCTTGCACCTTCAGCCATATCCTGCAAGTTGATGTCATCCTTGAACCTCTTTAGCTTAGAAGCATCTAAGGACTTTGTAAACATGTCTGCAACCTGGTCATTAGTTCCAATGAACTTTATATCCACATCCTTGCTCAAAACTTTTTCTGGAACATAATGATAATGCACTTCTATGTGCTTGCTTTGTGCATGAAACATTGGATTGTTTGTCAAGTGAATGCTTGACATGTTGTCACCATAAATTGGAATGGTCTCCACCTGCACATCAAGATCAACTAAGAGCTTCTTAATCCACATAGCTTCACAAGTTGCAAATGCTAATCCTCTATATTCAGCTTCTGTCGATGATAGTGCAATAGTAGGTTGCTTCTTCGAGCTTCATGTGATAGGTTTGCTATCTATCATGAACACATAACCTGAAGTGGATCTTCTATCTTCCTTCGAACCAGCCCAATCAGCATCACTGAAGCCTTTTACCTGCAATTCTTCATCATATCTATAAAACAAGGCATGATTGACTATGTGCTTCACATATCTTAGCACTCGTTTGGCTGAATTTAAATGTTCACTTGTTGGAGCTTGCATAAATTGAGAAAGAACTCCAACGATATAACACAAATCTGGTCTTGTGATCATAGCATAGATCAATGAACCTATAATACTTCTGTATGTAGTTACATCATGTAACTTCTCTCCATCATTTGAGCATAGCTTCACATCTGTGTCCATAGGTTGAGTGAGTGGTTTGCATTCACTCATTCCAAATCTGAAAAGAACATCTAACAGGTACTTTCTTTGCATCAAGTAAATGCCATCTTTCCCGTAGACTAGTATCTCAATGCCTAAAAAGTATTTCAGCTCACCAAGATCTGAAATTTTAAACTCCTTACCGAGTTTCCTTTTGATCTCTTGTATTCCTGTAACATTACTTCCTGTTACGATGAGATCATCAATATATATGCAAATATATACATGCTTGCCTTCTTCTTTCTTCATCTAGAGAGAGGGATCTGCAGTACTTGGACTATAACCACACCTTGTGAGGTACTCGACCAATCTTTGATTCCAAGCACGTGGTGCTTGCTTCAGCCCATACAAAGCTTTCTTCAATCTACAAACAAAATTTGGATGCTTTTTGTCTTCAAATCCAATCGGTTGACTCATGTATACCTCTTCTTGAAGTTCACCATTGAGAAAAGCATTTTTTATGTCAAGTTGGTATAATGGTCATCTACTTGCTGCACTCACTGCAATCAAGGTTCTAATTGTTCCCATCTTTGCAACCGGGTTGAAAGTCTCTTCATAGTCGATGCCGTGAGTTTGCTTGAATCCTTTTTCTACTAGTCTAGTTTTATGCCTTGTTAGAGAACCATCAGCATTTCTCTTTGTTTTAAACACCCATTTATTTGGAACAATCTTCATACCTTCAGCCTTTGGAACTAGCTCCCATGTGTGTTTGTCCTTGAGAGCTTTCATCTCTTCTTGCATAGCTTCTTGCCATTCTTTTTGTGTACATGCTTCTTCATATGCATCCGGTTCTTTGTCTTTGACCACCTGTGTCATATATGCAAAATGCTTTGCAATAAAACTATCATATCTCAGCCTTTGAATTGGATACCTTGCTCTCAAAGACCTCCTTTCATTTCCTTTTGAATATTGCTTCTTCAACCGGTTCAGCTTTACCTTTGGTGTAATCACCTCTTCATACTCTTCTTCACTTGCATTTGAATCACTATTTTGGGTAGCATTTTCAGCTTTAAATCTTTCATAACATGATGTTGGTGATGAGGAATGACTCCTTAGTCTCCCGTTCCATGTTGAGCTTTCTCCAAGTGATGTAGAAGCTTCTGGACCTAACATTTGAGTGCTTGTTTGCTGAAATTCTTCTTGGACAGCACCTCCATCATCTTTGCAATCTTCTTCAAGAATCTTCTCTTTCCCTTTGTCTCCAAACCATGGTCTTAGCTCATCAAATACCACATCTCGTGAGACTCGTAGCTCCTTTGTCACCGGATTGTAGCACCTATATCTCTTTTGCTCCGATGAATATCCAATAAAAATAGATTTTTCGGATTTTGCCTCCATCTTTGTCCTTAGTTCTTGAGGGATGTGAACATAACACACATATCCAAAAACTTTGAGATGTGTAAGGTCAGGCTTCGTACCGGAATAAACCTCCTCGGAGTTAGATTATGCACTCAAGCCGTTGTGCACTTGTTCATCAAATAAACAGCCGTACTAGCTGCTTCAGCCCAATAGTTTAGTGGCATCTTCATCTCGTTGAGCATGCATCTTGCAACCTCTGTGATATGTCGATTTTTCCTTTCAGCTATTCCATTTTGTTGAGGTGTGTACCTACATGTAAATTGTCTCTTGATGCCATTTTCATAAAGAAAATCTGAAAATTCTTTGGAGAAATATTCTCCTCCTCCATCGGACCTCAAGGTCTTTATGTAGCGTCCTGATTCCTTTTCTACCTGTGCTTTAAATCTCTTGAACATGGAGAACGCATCTGATTTTTGTTTTATGCAAAACATCCATACTTTTCTTGAATGAGCATCGATAAAAAGGACAAAATATCGATTACCAGCCATGTTGGAAGCAGTCAGAGGCACAGACGCCACGGAAGCATGTGAAGACGAAGCAGGGAGCCAGGCGGATCAATCTTTTAAACAAATACATGTCTTATTAATTTTCCCAAAACATTCAACAGTGATTATTATCACTAATTGTAACATATGTATCATAGAAAACCCCATTTTGTAATCCATAGCTCCATTTTGTGCAAGCCGAGGAGTCCTCGAGCTTGAGGAGCTTAGGTAGAATGCTCGTACCAAATTTCGTTATTTTTAGACATCGTTTACCCTTCCAAATAGCCTCTAGGACCTATTTTTTAACTAGGCCGGTCATTAGATGTGAAACCGGTCAAAACTAGTCTAGAAACTATAAAAAGAGCTAGAGAGCTCATTTTTGAGGTTAGCTTGTTGGAGCAAAGAAGAGAGTAGAGCTAGTTTGAGCTTATAAGAGTATTCTTGAGTAATAGAGCTAATTTCCCACCTTCCATTGTGTCTTGCTTGTCTCTTCATTGTGTGTGTGTATGTGTGTGTGCACCTTTGTGCTTCTCACCTTCACTCTCACTTCATCTCACATTCACGATCTTCATATCACTCCTACCTCTCCCTCGGATTGACATTAAGGAGGTGAAGCTTCTTAACGTGGTTCTCACCATTGTGCTAGAGCAACACCAAATTTTGGCGCCGTTGCCGGGGATCGAGTCTAGGACGAATGTGTGATGGTAAGAGCATAGCAAGAAGTGGCGTTGGAAGGTAAAAATCTCAGTTTTTGTTGTTGTTTTTACTTAGTTTTTAGTGATTTTCACCTTCCCCACACTCCATCTTCATCATCGCATCATCATCTTCATCTCCAAAAAAATCAGAAAATTCACCATATCCACCCATTCACCTCATTTCCCCTCATTTGTGCATGCGAGAGAGCGAGAGAGAACTTTTGTGCTTGTTTGTGCTTGTGTTTTCTTGAGTTTTCTTGCAGGTACAGAGCTTCAGAGCATCAGGAAAGCTTCCAAAAGGTAAAAAATGTGCTTTCTGTCAAAGATTTCCGAGTGTGGCGGACCATCGCGATGGTCTGCACTTTTCGGTTTTTGAGGTAGGCGACCACACCACTAGGTAGGCGATACTTGCGCATTCACGGAACCACAATCGCATTTCAAAAATTCGTTGTTTGGTGGACCATCGCGATTGGCTCGGGCCATCGCGATTGTGTCGCACCATCGCGATAGGCTCACGCCATCGCGACGGCTCGGCCGGACCATCGCGACGGTTCGCTTTTTCGGACCATCGCGACGGTTCACTTGAGCCATCGCGACGGTCCACTTGGACCATCGCGACGGTTCATTTGACCCCGGACCATCGCGATTGGCTTAGGCCATCGCCACGACAGTGCCACGTGTCACCCAGACCATCGCGACGGTTCATTTCGGACCATCGCGACAGCCCAAAATCGGACCATCGCGATTGGCTCAAGCCATCGCATCGCGGACCATCGCGACGGTTCACTTCGGACCATCGCGACTGTCCACCGTTGACCGTTGACCACGCCATCGCGATTGTCCGCCCGATCACGCCATCGCGACGGTTCAATTTTTGGACCATCGCGACGGTTCGACCTCACGCCATCGCGATCGTTCATTTCGGGCCATCGCGACGGTTCGCCTTTTCGGGCCATCGCGATTGTCCAAATTCCACGCCATCGCGACGGTTCGCTCGGACTATCGCGACGGTCCCAGACCATCGCGATTGCCCACCCCCATCGCAAATTTTGGACTTCAATTTTTGACCAATTTTGAGGGTATTTTTGGAAAATTTTTGGACCATTAGACTCATAGGAGACCCCTTAGCTCCTATTTGAGGGAAAATTGGATTGTCAGTTTTTACCCCCCAGGGCCTGAACGCTCATAACTTTTTCATCCGAAGTCCGTTTTTTGAGCTTAATAGCTCGTTAGAAAGCTCGTGACGAGTACTACGTGACCTCAACTGTTTTTTTCATAAAGAATACATCTATTTTTGGATAAGCTATTTTGAGGTTCACCTAGTCGGGGACTAGGAAGTCAGGGGGCACACATTGAAAATTTGAGCTTAAAAGGTGTATATACTCAAGTGTTTAATCATCTTGTGAATTGGTCTAATATTGTAATTTTCCAGGTCTAGCAAGGGCAAGCAAAGGCAAGCGAGCAAGGCAGCGAAGACAGCAGAGCTTGGGAAGCACGGCTTCTTAGGCAACAGGGCATCAGAGCAACCAGAAAAGCCGACCCGAGGTTGGAAGATTACTCAACCCCCTCAGTCAATTCTTAGCTTAGGCTAAACGGTAGTTGTGGATTAACGACGATAGGAACGCCTCAAGTTCAAGATACCTAATTCTATCAAGTTTAAGACTTAAAGTAAAGGTGTGTGTGACGCGAAAACCTAAAGAAACGAACCTAAGTCTGACGGAACGAAAACTTAAAATCATCACGAAAGTCGAATTCCTGACGCATAAATTAAGACAAGAATCCAGAGAAAATTAAAAAGAATCAAGAGAATAATCACAAAGGACCATTGACGATCTGAGTGTGTAATTGAGTGAGCAAGGAAGGAAATTAATGAACCTTAGATCGGGCAAACATATAGGTAAGTCGGACAGAAGAAGCCTTAGATCATCGGAGGCTAGTGTGAGAACTACCGCTCGATCTTGGGCTCAGCAATTGAATAGTAGTTATCCCTACGAGTTGAGCTCAGAGACTAGCGAATCAGAAATGGCATTTAGCACAGACAGACCAGCAGGAGGATCTCATGTAGCATACCTAGAAAAACCTGAAGGACCCTATAGAACGCAGCTAGAGTTTCTCCGAACCAACCGACTAGGTGCTCGCATCTATGAGGATGGTTTGCAAAGGCAAGTGGTGCAACTGCACAACCCTGATCAACCCATTGGATTGGAAAGACCAGTGGTGAAGTTTGAGAGAGACGCTTACATAGACAAAGAAGGAACCATGTACGTCCTAAGTACGCAGCCAAACGATACTAATGAGTTTGGCACAATCCAATTAGAGACAGAAGGGAAATTTCAAGGAAAAGAACCGTTAGAAGAACCTAGGACACCTAGAGGGAAATCCGTATTAACAAGAGTACTCATCCCAGAGTGGATCCCTCAAGATAACAGGAGCACCGAGTTGTTCATAAATAAAGAGACAGACGAAGCCTTTTGGAGGTACAGAAAGGAAAACCCTGGTGAGGTAGGCATCATTACAATCTATGAATTCAAGGACCCAGATACACCTGGAAAGGTTGTATACCTGGATGAGACTTCAGAAAGAGTCTTTGTGGTGCCTGAACGCGCTAAAAACACATACACATCGAGAGGTGAATTGATATTCCCTCCATCCCGAACAAACATGAATGCAAATCAACAAGGGGCAGGAACATCCTCAGCCCATGGAAATCAAAGAGAAGGAAATCACGAGAGACCGGAAGTAAGCTTCATTCACCCCATAGGGAGAGATAGAACAACCACGAACATTAATAGGATGGATAGACAAAGAGAACATGGAGTACCAGGTGGTAGAGATGATTTTCCTCTACCTAGACCACGTGAACACGCAAGAGTATTGAGACCTACACAATTAGTAAAATCAATGAAAAATTATTTTGATGGGACAGGAGATCCCTATGACCATGTCGCAGAATTCAAGCAAGTACTAAGAGCAGAACAAGTCGAGGACATGTTCACGCAGTACAATGCATTTGGACTAACGTTAAAGAATACCGCTTTAACTTGGTTCCAACCACTGCAACAAAGGCAATTTAGAGACATCCATCACTTTTTAGAGTCATTCATCACTGAATTCTCTAAAAGTGGAGTTAGACATGACACGTCTTCGCTGATTCATAGTTTTAAACAAACCCCTCAGGAAACAGTAAGACTGGCAGGTCGTAGATTCAGACAATATGTCGAACGATGTCCAATGCAAGAGCTACCCTCACAAGCTAAGCAAGTGTCACTGTTCCTAGATGGCTTGTTGAGCGCTAAACTACGCTCTTATGTGTACCTAAAAGAACCCAGAACGCTAGAGGAGTGTGTAAGAATATGTATAGACATCGAGGACAACCTAGGAGAGGAATTAGAACTCTCAAAGGTCTATAAAGACTCAGATTGTTCTTCTCTAGCATCCACAAAATTGTCTAATTCAATAGAGGACCTAGCAGAAAAAGTGGCCCAAAAACTAGGAGTTTCTAGTAAACAGGTGCCCAAGCTACCTACAAATGTACGTTGTTACGCTTGTGGTGGAAATCATTTGGCAAACATGTGCCCCAATGCACCTCAACCTCATATCAACCCTAGTGGCCAATATTGTACAATTGAGAGAAGATACACAAATCATACAGCTCAGGACTGCCCATACAACAAACAAACCGTGAGACAGAACTACCCGCAAACATACCAGCAGCCAGGTAGGTATCAAGGCCAATACAATGCTCAGCCTTATTACTATAGGCCTCCTCAGAACCACCCATACCAGGCTCAACAGAGACCTCAACCTGTCTTAGCTCAACAGCCACCCCCACCAGCGAATGTCATCTCAGTCAAATATGCGGCTGCAGAAGAGAACCTAAGTAGGGCCTTAGTGCCTTCTTCACCCCTGATCACCGAAAGTGACCCGAACTCCAACAGTTTTGACTCTACTCATGTGACTAGTCCACCCGCTTATTACACGGAGTCACCAGAGCATGTGGAGACATATCATTATGATAGTCCACCAATGGAACCTAGTTGGGAGCCAGATTATACTAATGTGATGTACGCAAACCCAAACCCACGGCCCCAATTGAGACAACAGAGACCACAGGGCCCTAGAGGACCATGCTTTAGGTGCCAAGGAGATCATTTCATTAAGGATTGTCCACATCCCCCAATAGCAAGGCAATCACAGTACTATAGCATACAAGGCTTTTGTGCCGATTGTGGCAAAGAGCACATAATCAAAGATTGTCCTAAGAACCCAGTTAACGCTTCGAATGTGACACCGATCAACGTGATAGGTATTGTAAACAACGCAGATGGATCCAACCCTACATACGTGCCTATCCAAGCTATAACCAGAGCCCAGGCGCTCTTACAAAACCAACAGCTTAATCAAGAGAAAGTAGCCGAAACTAGTGAAGTTGCAGAATCGAGTAGTAAAAAGACAAAATCTTGGAAAGATTCTAGAGAAAGGATAAAGAGAAAATGGAGTAAAAAGATAAGTGAGTTGGAAGGAAGTCTAAGAGAATCTAGAGCCAAAATACAAGAATTGGCTTCACAAGAATTAAACCAAGAAATCCCAGCTCAGAAATCAGGATCAGTCTTAGCGGAACCCATACCGGAAGATCTAGACATGATGTTTCGTGCATATCAGGCTAGAATAAAAGAGGGACCTCAAGTCACGGAAATGAGTAAAAACTACCCTCGAGCTGATCTAGAAATTGAGAGAACTAAACTGTGCATGAAAATGGTAGAGTTAGCACAAGCTTTGTTCGAAGCCTCTAGATATCTTAATTGGAATAACATGGCAAAACCGGAACTACACTTTCAAGGACTAATGGAGAGGCTAGAACACTTGATTGAAAGCAAAGAGAAAAAGGATCAGTCTAGGAACCCTACTGTCCCAGAGACACAGGAAAGGAATCCACCATCCCTGTCTCAAGTACCCAATACAGAGAGTCAAGATAACCTATCCTCCATACATAAGTACTCACATGAATTTTTAAGAGAAATCCAAGAAGAGAAATGGAGAAAAGAACAAGGAACTCATCCTCCTATTCAAGAAATAGACGATTTGCAGGAACAATTTCCCCAAGATATCCCCTCTATATATGATGATGTAGAGGTGGAACAACTGAGTGAACCCACAGGATTTGAATCTAATTCTTTACAAGAATTACCTCAGTTCACAGGACCTTGGGAAGCTAAGTCTATTAGTATGAGAGCACCCACGATAATAGTGAGGAATGAAGAATCAGTGATCCCTAGGAACACGGAAGTGATCAAGAATACGAAAGTACAGTGTAATCTCACTCTGGAGGAGTTGTTAAAGGTGAAACCAGAATTGTGGAAGCATGTAGCAAATCAATTCCCTGAACTAGCTACCACACCCTCTCAGATAGGATCACATAAGAAGGTACCAGAGATACCCGTGGAAAAGATTGGAGACGTAAGCGAAGGAGAGGAAGGTAACACATATCTTCCAATAACCCATCAGGGCTACACCACGAAAGCCATCTTAGACTCGGGAGCCGGAGTAGCCATCGCTACCACCGCTTTGTGGAAACGTTGGGGTAAGCCAGCACTCAGACCCACTAGGATGAAGCTACAAATGGCTGATGGACACATAGAAAAACCGTTAGGCTTACTAGAAGGCATATCTCTCACCACTTGTGGTGTAGAATTTGAGCATACTTTCGCCATTTGTGACTTTGCTAAAAATCATGCGTATGAGATGATATTGGGACGACCATTCATGCGTCAGTTGCAAATTGTACAAGATTGGGGAACTAATTCTTTGTACTTGCAACATTTAGGAGTGACTACTAAAGTCAATCTTAAGGACTATTCACACAGAGATGTACCCCCAATACAATGGAATACCATCCATAAGACACCAGCAGAGACGGAATCCGTGCACTCATTAGAATCAGATCCTTCTTGGTTGCATGAGGATACCCACTTATGGATGTGTAAAGTAGCCAAACAAGAGGAAGAGCGGTTAGAAGCCAGGACCTTAGGTGCGGAACAACATCCACGAACCCTTCAAGATCCAGCCTACGCACCTGTAGTATTCCCTGACGAGGAGTTTGAACCCCATGGTTGGGCGGAAATACTAGCAACCATGGATGTAGCCATCAATGAAGAACAATGGACACCCCACTGTGACGAGGATGGCTATGACATTTCAGTTTTCACGATAGAGCCAATCATATGCGATGCAATTTTAGAAGAGTGCGAACCAAACACTGATGCATTTGAGGACGCAAGCGATTTTGATTTAGAATCAATTATCATGGAGCCACCCTTTGCATCAGAGGAAGAATATTTCTACGAAGTAGAGACTCACACTCAGAGTCACGAGGAAATTACGAACGAGGTAAGGTTAGCCACTCAAGTGACTGATAAGAGTGAAGGCAAGAAGAGAAAGAAGAAAGAAACCATGTCGGAAAAAGAAGAATCTTTATTTGAAGTACCCGAGAATTTCAAGAAATACGAAATCGACGATAGAAGAATCATGGTACGAATGCCTAATAGAAAAGAAAAGGATGGACAAGTATATGATAACCGGGAGAAAACCAAGAAAGTCATAGTTGCCATAGAGGGAGAAGAAGAAAAATGCACCTACATAGGGCACGATTTGACGACTGAAGAAGAAGAAGAGTTAGTTGCCCTATTGCGCGAATATAGAGATGTTTTTGCTTGGAGTTACAAAGATTTGAAAGGAGTAGACCCAGATATATGTTCTCATAGAATCCCTATGACTCCAGATGCAAAACCGACAAAACAAAAACCTTACACGTATAATGATAATTATGCTGCGAAGATTAAAGAGGAGATAGATCGCTTGATAGAAGCAGGATTTATCTACGAAATTGAGCATACCGAATGGGTATCCCCCATTGTGGTTGTGCCCAAGAAGAATGGAAAATTGCGTGTGTGTATTAACCTTAAAAAAGTTAATGCCGCCACGATTAGAGATAGTTATCCTCTTCCTATCACGGAACACCTATTGGAAAGAGTTGCAGGCAAGGAAGTTTACAGTTTTCTTGATGGATTCTCAGGCTATAACCAAGTAGCCATTGCTCCAGAAGACCAACACAAGACGGCTTTTGCCACAGAATGGGGCATATTTGCATTTCGTGTAATGCCATTTGGCTTGACAAATGCACCCGCCACTTTCCAGCGACTCATGTGTCATGTTTTTAAGGAATTCTTACGCAAGAGCTTGGAAGTTTATGTCGATGACTTATGTGCACATTCAAATGTAAGGCAGACACATATCCCAGAGTTAAGACAAATATTTGACAAATGTCGAGAATATCAGGTTTGTTTGAACCCAGAAAAATGCGTTTTCATGGTCAGACAAGGCAAAATTCTAGGACACATTGTGTCAAAAAATGGAATCTCTACGGACGAGGAAAAGGTGAAGGTAATTGCAGAATTACCCAGACCAACTAATGTGAAAGAGGTACAGGCATTTATGGGCCATTGCGGTTATTATAGGAGATTCATACACATGTATGCAATCATAGCCAAGCCTTTGTACTCTCTTTTGACCAGTTTTGAGTGGACAGATGAATGTGAAAATTCATTCAATGAACTTAAACGACGTTTGTGTTCAGCACCTATATTGACCACTCCAGATTGGAGTAAGCCATTCCATGTACATGTGGATGCATCCAATTACGCCATAGGATGTGTATTAGCACAACCCACGAATGAAGGTAACATAGATCTCCCCATAGCTTACGCTAGCAGACAACTGAACGCAGCAGAGAGAAATTATACCACGACGGAACGAGAAGGATTAGGGATGATCTACGCAGTAAAGAAATTCAGGCACTACTTGTTGGCCAACAAGTTCAAGTTCTTTACGGATCATCAAGCCCTATTATATTTAGTCAACAAACCATGTAACACAGGACGACTGATACGTTGGTTTCTACTGCTCATGGAGTATGATTTTGAAGTGGTAGTTAGGAAAGGAAAGACGCATCTTAGAGCTGACCACCTCTCAAGATTAACCTCAGGAGAAGCCCCTCAAGGAGTAGCGGATGAATTACCAGATGCATACTTGTTTAACCTCGAAATAGCACCGGAATGGGCTAAGCCGTTAGTCCCTATTCTGACATACGGACCCAAGAGTCCTAGGATAGAGATCAAAGAAGGAGAGATTACCAAATCTCAGAGATACCAAATAATGGCAGGAAGCATATATAAACAGGATAATCAAAAGATTCTTGCTTGTTGCGTAGATGAATCGGAACATGCGAATTGGTTGCAATTAGCACACTTAGGTGCACTAAAGCAACATCATTCAAAACATAGAACACTACAGACTCTGCATAGATTAGGAGTATATTGGCCTTCTATGGAAGCAGATGTCCACAAGTTGTGTAAAGAATGTCACGTGTGTTGTGAAAGACCACCAGTAGAGCATGCGACATTATATCATGTGTCTCTCACACCAGACTGGAGTGAACCATTAGTGACCTACTTGAGGACGAACACATTCCCTCAAGGAATGACCTTAGCTCGACAACGTAGTCTAGAGCAGGAAGCTCACGACTATTCACTTATTGGCGATAATCTATACAAAAGAGGACGAGATGGATATCTAAGACAATGTGTTCATGAGAGCGATTATCTGAGAATACTAGAGACTGCACACCAAGGTGTTGCAGGAGGTCATTTTGGACCCGATAGGATAATCAAGGCCATCCTCTTTGCAGGATTATGGTGGCCCACTCTTCACATGGATGCACATACCTATGTAAAGAGATGTGACGTGTGTCAAAGAACTCAGTTTCCTACTCGCAGAGATGAAATGCCATTGAAACCCATGATGGGCGGACGTGCATTTTCAAAGTGGGGTATAGACTTTGTAGGACCCATTCACCCCCCTGCAAAAGGTACACATGCAGAATACATTATTGTTGCCACAGATTATCTTACGAAATGGGTAGAGGCAAAAGCCACAAAAAAGAATGATGCTCACACTACTGCAAAATTCTTATTTGAAAATGTCTTTACAAGATATGGATTGCCTATAGAGTTAGTGAGCGATCGAGGCACTCACTTTCTAAACCAAGTCATTGAATATTTGTTACAGGATTTTATGGTGATTCACAAGAAATCTGCACCATATCATCCTCAGGCCAATGGTCAGGCTGAAAGCACTAACAAGATACTATGTACCGTACTGACGAAACTCGTGAACAATAAACGTTCAGATTGGGACAAACAGCTACACCACGCTGTTTGGGCATATCGAGTGGCCTACAAGACCGTACTCAATGCAACTCCCTTTCAGATGGTTTTTGGTCAGAATGCAGTGCTTCCTCTCGACTTCTTGATACCGACCCTTAAGGTTGCACAAGAACATGAGTGGACCGGCCATGAATTATCAGCGAGAATAATGGACTTGGAACGATTAGGAGAAACCAGGCTGAAAGCAGCAGCAGGAATATACGCAGCGAAGAAGCGACAGAAAGCATATTTTGATGCGCATGTGAAAGATAAAGGCCTAAAAGAAGGAGATTTAGTTCTAGTATATACGCTGAAACAGCACGCACGCAAGTTAGAAAAGCGAGGTTATGGACCTATGATCATTAACAGACTCTCGACTAGTGGAGCAGTACAGTTAGCCACCTTAGAAGGAGATATAATGCCTAATTACATTAGTGGCTGTAGAGTCAAGTTATATCAAGAGCCTCTTACTGAGGATATGCTTAGACGACTCACGTTGGCAAAGAAGCGTAAGGAGGAAGAAAACCGAATACGAGCCGAAGCTCAGGCAGAAGCCATAGAACGCATTAAGCGCATGAAGCTAAGAAGACAAGGACTAGGGAGAGAACATTATAACCATCTGGAAACACCACCCAGATATCCCATGGCCATGTGTCAAGTAAAGTCAACCACTCATCCTAGCATAGTGGACAGGAGACCATTCCTTACAGTTAGGCTAGAGCACGGTAACCATAGCCAAGAACTCAGGGCTTTGATTGACTCAGGTGCTGCGACTAGTGCGATTAGATGGTCCCACTATAAGGCTTTAGGAATAGAAATGCGGCCAATTGAGGCATACCTCATAGGCCTAGGAGGCATGGAAACCCCTTGCATGGGTGAGGTGGACCTTCCTATCCTCATTAAGGACTTGACCATGACAGCGAAGCTATTAGTGTGCCATGATGACGACCTGATAGAACCCCTAATCCTTGGCCAAGATTGGCTATACGATCATTCAGTGGACCTAAATCTTAGACACGGCTCCTTACAGATTGGAACCTTAGAGCAGAAGCGAGTGATACCGCTCGACTTCCCTAACGGCATTCCGCTTGACGGTTGTGACCCTAGACCCTATGAAACGCATGCGACGGAAGACCGGAAGATCTTTAATCCGACCAGTCACGTTACATCCACACCAACCCACTCGGGCTTGGCTATATACAGTTGTCAGTCAGAAGGACGACAGGAGATCTTCCCTGGGACTTCCTGCAAACTAGAAGAGACAGTTACCCAATAGCAAGGGCAGAAGGGCACAATCAAAGGTCAGGTGGGTTGCATCAGCGGCCAAATGAGCACGACACCCTACGGTGCTCATCCTTCCAAGCTTGTTGCGGACTGGCCTAGATTAAAGTTACAAAAGGCATCACTTCCTAATGGGCAGGTCACGCAAGTGTTGGAACTCCCTTCTTTTCCAAAGCAGAGTGTCCATCCGACCTCTCAACCTCAACAACAACAGAGTCAACCACGACAAAGGAACCCAGACCGACGACAGTATCAGAGGAAACAACATGGAAAGCAGTTTAGGCCTCCCAAAGGAAGCGGTACCAGACAAATATGGGTGCCAAAAGGACAAAAAGCACCAAAGATCTCCAACCAAGCAGAGATCAACAAGAAAAAGGCAGAACAAAAACAGAATCGATCTCCACCATCCCCTCGACCTCCTTCTATAGGTCAGACCATTCGACAAATGTGGATCGCCAAGAAGTACCTTACCCATAGACCCACGCCCACGCAGATTTGGGTACCCAAACCATGTATCATAGCTCAACCCATATGCCATGTAATATATAATCCTCACAAACCTTTTCATCCCTCGACACCACCACACCCGATACCACCTTTTACCCCTCAGCAGAAACCCACCACCCATTCAAGGACTCTTAAGAAATGGATACCGAAACGTGTCCAACCGTCTTCCCCTAACCCATGGTCTAACTACCCCCCGACTAACATACAACCTTATGCTAAATCACTAACCTTTAAACCTTGTATAAATTCACACACCATCATCACACCATTCGTAATCTCATCTCATCAAGAAATGTATGCATGATCTGAAACGTATAGGTGTCTAGAGACCTGCACTAGTGCTGCAAGAAACATTGCATCCATCACATCACAGCACTTGGCTACACGGGTTACGCATCAGTTATGGAAAGGGATTGCGGTCTCACTTTAATGGGATCATGATTAATTTCCATGCTAATGTGTTAATCTTTTGTAGCAGATCTTTCTCACTAGCGCACCAGCCACCATGCAAACTGACGAAGGAACATCAGGAGCAGGCCCCAGTGTAGCAGCAGTACCACTCAACGTGCTACGAGCAGAGTCCCACCCTACTGCTCCACCGCCGGAATTTCAGGGATTTCCAGGGCCCATGCCTATCGATAACCCCCCTATGGGCTACACCGAAAAGATACACAGGAACTCTCATTGGTTTCAGGGCCTGGCAGGACCCCTCGCGGACGCAGACTTTATATTTGAATCCTCTCTGACTTTTGATGACCGCACGTGGGGAAAGTACCAGTTTTTCTCCAGAGAATTCGAAGCCCTACAAAGCACCCAGGATTTAACTCATGTTTGGGCCAGAGCCGGTTTCACAGAATATTTCAGTGATCCTCTACCCAAACCAGATTTTTATAGGTGCTATTATTTAATCACTACATTGATGGCATCGGAGAATAAGGATATCCCAGGAACCTTCATATTGCCTACTCTAGTGGATGATCCACCTTACAAGAGATTTTATCTCTCTAAGGACCTAATCAGAGCAGCCATCAAGATTCATGGAACCCACACTCCCACAGACCGAGAGAGATTGATTCCAGAACCGATGAAACGTGGGGATGTCACGAAGTGGGAAGAGATTTCGGCCATTACACCTGAGCTGTCAAAGCCACTAAGAATATGCATGCAACATTTTGCATTTCCAGCTCAGGACAGGTTTACCATGCCACACAAAAGAATATGGTTCGGATTATATTTGGCATGTACGGGACCTCAAACAGTTGATCTGGCAAGCTGGATCATAGATCAGATGTACCTGGCACAGCACAGATGGGAGCGCAAGAAGGTGCTTAACGGATGTTGTGCGCTCACTAGAATTGTGTATATGTGTTTGGCTTATGACTTGCCCATCGAGCGTGCATTAACAGGAGAGGAATTGAAGGCATTCAAGAGCACAACGAAGAAAGCTCGGAAGCCCAGTAGGACACGGGCAGGTAAGCGCATGCGAGGCACCATCCCTTGCCTCCAAGTGCCAGAGTCGCCGTCACCACAACCCTCTCCCGAGCGCCCACAGACAGAAGCTGCTCCCACTGTACAACCTATTCGCATACGGTTGTCCAGACCAGTAATTACGGAGGCCACCACGAGTACTGCTGCACCTCAGGCAGCTACCACCATAGAACCCCTCACCACAACTGCAGAAGCTCCCACCACTATTGGTGCGGAAGCGTTTTCTTTCCCGATACCACATATGGAGGCCGACCCCATAAACACGACATTTGATTTTGAGATGCCTGATGCATTCTCAAACGAGTTCCAGTATTCAGAAGCACAACTGTTCTCCCAGGAATATGAACGTCCCAGCTACCCTACTACGCCGCGAGATTTGCCACAAGGACAAGCTGTGTCGGGCTCTGAAGAAGAAAGAACCGAAACAGACGACGATCAAGGCGACGATGAAGCCAGCCAGGGCTCACCTGACGAACAGACAGAGGGGCAAGGCCAACAAACCGACACGCACGGCGACACCAGCACATATGAAGATGAAACTTTCGAAGCCGCAGCGTACACATTGGCCATAAAGAAATTATATCGTACCATGGAGAAAGTCTGGGCACGAAAGAAGTTAACTGAAGAGGAGAGCCAGGCATTAATTGAACAGGAACTCATCTCCGGAGGATTCGAAGACGCATATATTAGAGGGTTCAGAGAGTTAGTCAAATCAGTAGGCTCCCATGAAGCACTCAGGTTTTTACAAAGAAAGCAACTACCACAGTTTGACCCCCGCCGAGTGCGACTACTCTCAAAACCTGGGGAGTATATTCGTGTACCAACAGGAGCCCAATCTTCAGCACAAGCCAGGGAGGCACGCCTCGCCCCCGAACGTTCATTAACCGCAGAAACCATCCTTGTAGATTCGCCACCCCGTACCACCTCTGTACAGACCACTACTATCCTCGAAATAACATCCACCCCTTCGACTCCTCTCTCACCTCATCTTTCACCAACCCATCCCGTATCACCCGCACACCCACCTGCTTTCCCCACATCCACACCTGTACAAAGCAACGTAGCCACAACCTCTTCCTTACCTATTCATACCACCCTGCCCACACCCAACCCTCCGCATCCATATGTTAACCCCTTCACCCCTTCATCCTTCCCAGCGTTTCCCCCACCTCTAAGACCCCCATTCCCCTTCCTCACCCCACTAACCTTCTCACCAGTCTCACCTCCCCAGCCCACCATAACCCCTATTTCCCCGTTTCACCAAGCTGTTCCAACCATCCCCCCTGTAAACTACTCTACGTTTGTAAATCCCGTATTCACACCTACACAACCACCCACAATCACACCACTTTTCACAGTCACAACACTAAACACGTCCAATGGCATGGACATATCACCACCCACCTCACCACCACCCACTCCACTCACAGCACCCTCATATTTAGGCACTTCACAATTTTCCACAATCACCACTGCATCCACAGTCCCAACCCCGCTCCCCATTCCCACTGCATCTACTATCACTGCATCCTCATTTAGCACTTCACTCATACTATCGCCCACCATAGACACCGCATTTCAACACATGTTCGCATGCATGACGCAAGTCCGCGAAGAGTTTGCATCACTCGGCACCAACTATCAACAGCTGCAGGCGACAACGAATGAACTACAAACGCAGCTTAACTCACTATCAATTGAGAACGCCTCACTGAACAGCCGGTACCAAGAGTTACGAGAGGCTTATCACAAGTTAGAAATAGAAAGTGAGGAAAAAAGCAAAGAGGCCACCGCGGATTTAGATAACCTACTTAGAGCCCAGACTGTCCGCAATGCAACGCTCACTAGAAATATGGGCTTACTAAGAAGACACTTAGCCGCAGCAAAAGAGGAGAACCAGAGACTCCAAGAGCAAAATAGAGAGAACTTAGAAGCGGCTTTAGATCATCCAGAACAGCCACTAAGTCCGAGCAGATTCAAGGCAATCCCATCCGAGTCGATGCGGATACTGCTAGACGACCATGTCAGATTGCTCGAGGACTATGATCGTATGAACGAAGAACATCAAAAGTTAAAGGAAGATCACAAACTGCTACAACTCAGAGAACCAGCAACACAACAAGTACCAGTAGCAGCGGAATTACCAGCGCCTGTGGACCCTGCCCCTGAAGTTTTAGAGGAACTCAACGCACTCCGGGCCCAGGTAACAAATCTTGAATCTAGGATTGCCATCTATGAAGCACCACCAAGGCCAGACTCCCCACCTGAGCTACCAGCTGAGGAAGAAACCGTCACTATCCCGGTGGAGGAGACCTTCGAAGAGGCTTATGAACCGATACCCATCCCAGGCGGACGTGTCACGGCCGAAGGCCAGATGACCTACGAATTACCTACCCCCGCGTGGATGAAGACAGTAGAAGAACTCGGAACGACACACTCGGCCAGAGTAGAGGCACAGCTACATGCCATGGCCATAATTGAAGAGAAAATTTTACAATCACCATTCTTTGCTCAAATGGCCCCGCGACGATACATATCCGGGCATGAGCTTCAGTATAAACCATACTTCATGTTAATGGCAGAATATCAGTTAACCATCGAGAAAGAAACCGGCATGAAACCAACGCATGCCACTCAATTCGAGCCAGAGGACTTGCCACCAAGGGCGCAGAGAGGTGAAATCCTTCAACCAGACTGGCGCAAAGATTTACTGCAAAATTATCCAGAGATGATGAGCACGTGGGTAAAAGCGCCGCTTCACTTAAAATTTAATCCGTGCTGGGGACCAGTACCACGACGCCGCTCTTGGACTGCCTTCGCTATAAAGCTACAAAACAATAAGCAGTGCCAAGACTGGTTGAACTACCCCTACTTCAAGCCACTAGTCGCGTTACCCACAGTAGGCTACATGATGGCGACGATCCGCCACTGGCTCCCTCGATTAAAACCTATGGATGATATTGCCGCGCACATGACTGTCAAAATCTTTGACATGATGCAGATGGTCTTTAAAGTCTTCCGGCGCATCAAGGCTCCCCATGTCAACACCCCGGGCTTTGAGCATGGCAACTTGGATTTAGTCTATGATATGAGCACAACGCCATCGCTACGGGTGTGTTACGCCTGGCACTGCAGGATCAAATATTTACCGGCATGTTACAAGCAAACATTCGAAGAAATGTTCACCACCGGTTTTTGGGAGTACCATTCAGAAGTATTCATAAGCAGGCCCACACACTTATTGCAATTATTCGCCTGTGAACGAATGGTGTACTCCACACACTATCAGCTCCCACCACCAGACGAGCCGCAACCTATCGACTGGGAGAAACTCGAGGCTGATCTAGCCCGAGGTATTCGTGTATCAGAGCACACCCTCGCTCAAGACCTCCTACAGAATTACATCCGGCAGACCTCACAACAAGGTTCTATCAGGGACGACAGAAGCGAGAGGGAGGGGGGTGTTGGAAGCAGTCAGAGGCACAGACGCCACGGAAGCATGTGAAGACGAAGCAGGGAGCCAGGCGGATCAATCTTTTAAACAAATACATGTCTTATTAATTTTCCCAAAACATTCAACAGTGATTATTATCACTAATTGTAACATATGTATCATAGAAAACCCCATTTTGTAATCCATAGCTCCATTTTGTGCAAGCCGAGGAGTCCTCGAGCTTGAGGAGCTTAGGTAGAATGCTCGTACCAAATTTCGTTATTTTTAGACATCGTTTACCCTTCCAAATAGCCTCTAGGACCTATTTTTTAACTAGGCCGGTCATTAGATGTGAAACCGGTCAAAACTAGTCTAGAAACTATAAAAAGAGCTAGAGAGCTCATTTTTGAGGTTAGCTTGTTGGAGCAAAGAAGAGAGTAGAGCTAGTTTGAGCTTATAAGAGTATTCTTGAGTAATAGAGCTAATTTCCCACCTTCCATTGTGTCTTGCTTGTCTCTTCATTGTGTGTGTGTATGTGTGTGTGCACCTTTGTGCTTCTCACCTTCACTCTCACTTCATCTCACATTCACGATCTTCATATCACTCCTACCTCTCCCTCGGATTGACATTAAGGAGGTGAAGCTTCTTAACGTGGTTCTCACCATTGTGCTAGAGCAACAAGCCACCGATGGTTGTTGTGATGGGTCCCCATACATCTATGTGTATCAAGTCGAGGACATTCCTTGCCACATAGTTGCTTTTCTTGAATGGTTGTCAAGTTTGCTTTCCTAGTTGGCATGCTTCACAAAACTCATGTAGTCCAACATCATTGAAGCTTGGAAGACCTCTTACCACTTCATGGTTGCTCATGTCCTTGAGCTTGGGAATGTTGATATGTCCAAACCTTTTGTGCCACAAATCGATTTCAGCAATCCTCTTGTTTCCAAACTGAATATACATCACCTTTTCATGTGGCTGTTGAATGTCCAAGGTGAACATCCTACCTTCTTTCCTTCCTTGAGCAATGACCTTGAATCCTTCTTTTGGATTCTTTATAAAGCAGCCTTTTTCATTGAAGATAACATGATATCCTTTCTCTAGCATTTGTCCTATTGAAATCAAATTCTTTGCAATAGTAGGAACATGAAGAACATCAACCAATACCCTTTTATCTCCAAGCTTGATATCTTCAACATGCTTAATTGCGTGTTGAGTTTCATCGCCAGTCCCCAAACATCCTTTTCCACTTGGAGCTTGTAGCTTTGTGAATAAATCTCCTTGGCATGGCATATGGTTGCTACAACCTGAATCTATGAACCATTTTTTGTCATCACTTCTCGAGTTGTTGTAGTCATGCTTCATGGCAAGCATGGTTTGCTGGTCTCCTTCACTTGATGTACTCGCATAGTTATTTTGGCTCCTTTGGTTGCCTCCATTCAGCCTTCCATTCTTTTGCCAACAATCATTTGCATAATGTCCTAGTTTAGCACAATGATAACATGTTATATCTTTGTGAGGATTGTATGAACCTCCACCTCTTCCTCTATTTCTTCCTCGACCTCTTCCATGTGTGTTGTCATTTGAGTTGTCTTTGTTGTCCTCCAATTGTGTTGGCTGGAATTTGTGTAGTTGTAGCTTCTTCCTCTTCCTCTCGAGCCTCCTCTTGAGTTCCTTCCTCTACCTCTTCCTGCATATAACATTTGACTATGGCTGTCCTTACCTTTATTGTCTTCTCCTTGTTGAGCAACCTCTTCAGCCACAAGATTTGGTATAATCTCGTCGAATGTTGGTAGAGGATCTCTATAAAGGATGTTTGTGATGAGGGGCTTCCACTTTTCTTCACTCCTCAAGCCATTGAGGGCTGTTTGGACGATGTCTTCCTCTTCTATCTTGCATCCAACTGATGCTAGCTGATCTCGAAGCTCTTTGATCCTCAATTTATACTCACTAATGCTTTGGTTTGAGCTTTTTTTCATGTTGTTGAGCTCGTTCTTGAGTTGCATCCTCTGAGACCTTGTTGAGGTAGCATACACCTTCTCCAATGCTTCCCAAACTTCCTCGGCTGTTTCTAAGCTTTGCACATGACCAATCATAGTGTTAGAAATAACTTGTGAGATGAGGAACATCACCCTTTGATTCCTCTCTTCCCAATCAGCAAATTGTCTCCTTTGTGCCGGAGTAATGTTGGGATCTTCAAGGTCCACCGGTTGTGGATCGTCTCCACTAACTATACTCCATAAACCTTTACCTTTAAGGTAATTTATCATTCTATACCTCCAAGACTAAAAATTATCTTTGTCTAACTTCTCAACTTGCTGTCCTAAATCAGCCATTGAAAACTTCCAAGATTGAAGTTTACCTCAAGTATGTTGTGGCGCTCTTCCTTGACTTTACGAAGCTCCCCCTTGATTTGTAGCTTCTCCTTTGCTTCACTTCAGTTCCAATGCTTTGCCTCTTCAAACTCCAATGCTCTGATACCAATTGTTGGAGATTCCCTCTCCTAATCGCAGCGGAAAGTGTAGAAGGCCTTCTCAGGATCAAGACTCTTGTCAACAACTGAACCTTCAAATGAAAACTGGCACCAACTGAAAAATGCAATGAACTTGAAACTTTGGTCACTCAAAACAGACACCTAGAGCTTTAAAATGAGCTATCAAACACTCAATTTGGAGTAGGTTTGGGTTGGCAACTCGTTGATACAAAACAGGCTACCTATCTACTCAGTTAGGTTGAAAACTGCACTTCACTAAAAATTGAATAACTCACAGAACATAAAGAATTTCATAAACCTATTTAAGACGAAGGAAGTACTCAAGATACGCTTTCCAATGAATGTTTAAACACTAAAATTGGATACATATATTGAGAGATATTACTCTCACAAGTAGACTACCCAAAAATGGGTGTGCAGCTGAACATACTCTATGAGAGTGAACTGAACGAAATGAATCAAAACAAATGAAGTAGCTACAAGGGAGCTTCCACGCTTTCTTCCTCTATCCTTGAGTGTCCTCCCTTGCCTCTTTTATAGCCAAATGACCAAAAACTCTCATGATGAGTTTGAGAGCTCTTCTCCATCATTTCTCCACTACTTTGGACAGCCACTCCTCTTATAGTTCAGTTTTTGGATTTGCTTCTCTTTTGAATGATTCTCTTTTGGCCTCCACTACTTGCTCAAGTAAATGCTTCTATTTTTCATTTTTGTATTTTCCTTCTACTTGAAGAAAATCCTTTTTGCAAAAATATATACGAGCTTACTTCTTAAATTTTTAACAGTATGCATTAGAACCCTTCATTTCCACTGTTATGTCATCCTTGTAGAGGTTGTTCGCATCATCTAACTCTGTAACATTATTCTTCAAGCCATCAGAAAATCTTATCTGATTAGATATACTACCAGAAAATCTGTTATTTCCCAAATCTATCAGCTGCAACTTGTTGAGGCTCCACAGCCAGTTTGGTATTGTTCCCTCTAGACTGTTATAACCAACACTCAGAACCCTCAAATTTTCGAGGTGGGCCCACACATCAGGCAATTTTCCATGAAACTGATTTCGCTGTAGATCTATGACTACCAAACTGCTCTGGTTAGCAAAACCATCTGGAAGCTGTCCAGTGAAATAGTTGTTTGCAAGTGCAACAGTATGAAGAGCAGGAAAGGAGTTGAAACCCTTGCGGACTTCACCAGTCACAGTGTTATTTGAGGCTTTGAACCACTGCAGTGTAGTACAATTAGCAAATTCTGCAGGTAAAACACCTGAAAATTTGTTCTTTGAAATATCGTGTTATTTGAGGCTTTGAACCACTGCAATGTAGTACAATTAGCAAATTCTGCAGGTAAAACACCTGAAAATCTGTTCTTTGAAATATCAATGTAAATCAAACTCTTAAGCTTTCCTAAGCTTCTAGGCACAGGCCCTCTGAGAAGGTTCGGCCTTACTTCAAAGTACTCAAGGTTTGTCAGGTTTCCAAACGTATGAGGAAGGCCACCTGTAAAAAAGTTATCCCCAAGGTAGAGCGAAGTTAAGCTCCTCATGGTCCCAAGCTCAGGTGGAATAAAGCCACTGAGTCTATTGGTGAAAACGAGAAGAGTCTGTAGATTTTGCAATTGATTGACCTCAATAGGCAACGGTCCTGACAGTTGATTGAAGTAGAGTTGGAGGTGAATCAATTTGTGTAATCTACCAATTTCTCGTGGGATAGGCCCCGAAAGTTGATTACTTGATACATATAATTCTTGCAGACTACTTAAGTTCCCCATTTCTCTCGGAATGCTACCCGTAAGATTCATTTGAAATAGTTTCAACACCTGAAGATTTTTCAGCCGGCCCAGCTCTGAAGGAATGGTGCCTGAGATTGCGAAGTTCAATGAAAGATCGAGCTGTATCAAGTTCTGAAGTTTACCGAGCTCTGGTGGAATTGTACCGTTCAGATTACTGAGCAGCAGCCAGAAATACTTGAGATTGGTGAGATTCCCTAGCTGAGCAGGAATGTTACCCTCAAAATTGTTCGTGAATAGAGAAAGGTACTCCAAATTCCGTAACTGACCAAGTTCTGAAGGAATAGTACCATTTAGTTTGTTGAGCATGAGATAAAGCTCTTTCAGCTTGCGAATGTTTCCAAGTTCTGCTGGTATTCTGCCTATCAACTGGTTGCTCCCCAAGTAGAGGTAGGTGAGATTAGTCAGGTTGCCGAATTGTCTGGGTACTGGACCTGTAATGTAAGGGAGATCATGAAGCTGAAGCATATAGAGGCCAGAGAGTTGGCCAAGAGAAGAGGGTAGCGTCCCATTCAGCAGGTTATGACTGAGGTCAAGCCATAGAAGCGAGGTACAGTTACCTAGTTCTTGAGGAATGGTGCCCAACAGGCTATTCCGCTTGAAATCCAGGGTGGTAAGGGAGGCAAGATAGCCAAGTTGAGGAGGAATACGTCCAGTTAAGCTGTTAATGGAGAGGTTGAGATGGACCAAAAATGTAAGATTGGAAAGTGAAGGACTGACGTATCCTGTCAAGTTGCAAGAATGGAGATCAAGGGAAACTACACGGCCTGCGGAATCGCAACCCACTCCCGGCCACCCTCCATTGCACGGGAAAGAAGAACCCGATAAGCTCCAGGATGTAAGAACTCCACGCGGGTCTTTGGAAATGCTTGCCTTGAACAAAAGCAGTGCCTCCTTCTCAGCTTTAGCGAATCGATCGTTATCGCTAACCATGGCGCTGAGCAATACTCGGTCACTTGACACTTTTGTAGACGCTTGAAATCCCCCCGTCGCTCGCGCAGGACTGTGGAGCCGCATCGCGGCGCCATATTTCTGGCTTCGGGTTTGAGCCATCTGTGGCTTTGAAATGTCAGGTGGGTAAAAATTACAGTTCCGTTTCAGACATAAATTTCGTGCAGGTATGTTTAGGAAGCTTAGAGCTCCACTTCGGTGCTTGAAAACGCATGCATTGTAGGCGCAGTTTGCCGCCTTGTCTGCTGCTAAAAAGCCACTCTGGTACCTAAGCCGTCCGCGTGCTAGAGCTTGGGCCCCTTCCATATCAGGATCGGCAGGGGACTGCGACATGAAGTAGCGTCGACAAAGCAATTTCTGACGTACCGAGAACTTCGATGCAGAAATCCAATGTCTGAGATAAATAAAAGGAAGCGAAGAAGTAAGCTCCTGTCTTCGTTGCTGATTCCTTTTTGCGGAATCGATGTACGTTTTCAGAGGGGTTCCCCTGAAGCGGGGGGGCGAGAGATTGTCTGCAGGCTGAGCAGACGGCGCCTTTGAGTTGATACGAACAATCTGGCAAGCGATGCAACAGTAGACGATCAGGAAGACTTGAACAGGGGCATGTGATAGTGAGGCCATAGCTCATAGCCGGATTTCGTACACGTCTGGGAAGTAGGAGTGTAGGGGCAAATACATGAACATCAGAGAGCAGGGAACCACCTGGTCAGGGAGCGCAATCACGCATACCGAAGATTATAACAAAGTAGCGATTCACGAAGCATTCCACGGTCGCATGAGTGGCCAGTGGCTGGATATCCATGGATGCTTGAGAGCTGTTTGGGCTTCGTCAGGCACTGCTACATAGTATGTCAACCAAGTGTTACTGCAGCAACGTAGATATATCTTAAAGGTCAGCGGTTTCTTTCGTTTTCGAGAGAAACAATCTATGGTTAAGTCAATCAAAGATGGCGCACACAGCTCTACTCATGGAGTGGTTTTCTATGCCGCTACCTAGGGCATCATCACTCCACGCCTAGAGCCATGGAGCTGTTCTACCTTCTGTTATCTCTGTGTGATCACCATCAAACCTGCACTACTATAGCCCCTCTATTCAGAATGTCAACTGATCTCAGATATCACCTGATTTTAGTTTGCACCAACCCACTACCGTTGTTGGTTTCTCAGCATGTATTCACACAATACAACCACAAAAACTTTGGAGTAAGGAACAAGCTTACATGCATGAACAAAAGAGAGAGAAGCAAACTTTTGGCGGGTTTGTTAATCAGCAAAAAACATTGTACAGAGTGCATAATACATGCATGCGCGATATCTCCTCGATTGAGTACTTATTATTGATTGTTGATGTTACATGTGAATGGATAAGCAGACTTGTTCACATATTGATAAAATTGGGGAAGAAAATCTAAGTCGGCTAACATATAGAAAGCTATTGGATGGCTTTGTGGAAAGCCAATGTTGAGATGTAAAGATTACAATCCTCTTTTGCATTATTGACCTTCATTTATTTTGTTGTTGTTGACAGTTCGTTAGTTGAAGACCTTCATAAAAGCTGTCGGTTCTAGAGTGTCCTTTTCATGTCCTTAAAAGAATTATAAGCACTTTGAATAGACATATCAATAACTAAAGAGTGTTCCATATCTAAAATTGCTATGGAGGACCATAATGTATTATACCTCATGATATTGCTACTGAGGACTATGGTGCATGTACAGCATCTGTGGATATACGGAAGGGTATAGTCAAGAATGGAGGACAAAAGAGCTCACATCAAATAGATTGAAAATCAAGAGGTGCGAACGTACTGTGGGTTCAAGTCAGCTAGGTAGGTCAAAAAGGCAGAGAAGGATTAAGTTGAGGATGGAGGACAAAGAAATCCCATCAAATCTTGCATGTGTGAGAATTTATGCTTTCACATTTTCATTCTCTACAATGTCATGGTATTAGAGTGTGCAAAGTGATGCCGGTGCTCCTATTTCTATTCATGCAAAGTGATATTCTTTTGGTCGTGGCATGTCTTTGCAACAAGGAGTCGTCTTTGTCATCATTTTTGTGTTCATAAGCAATTTCTTATTTCTATATTCCTTCTCACTTTGTGCCCTTCCACCATCATATTAGTTAGAGAATGGTTCTCTACTTATGAAACAAAGTCTCTTGGTACTATTAGACTTGGTGACTCTTATTAGTGTGAGGTTGTTGGGATTGGAGATGTGGTTGTGCAATGCATTGATGGTTCAATATTTACTATGCATAACATATGACATGTACATCATTTATCACGTAGTTCGATCTCAATTGGTCGACTTTATGACCTTAGTTACAACATGGTCTTCTATGCTCAATCCTTTCGCATATCAAAGAGCAATATGGTTATAGCAAAAAGAAAGCAAAGTTGGCTCATTTTATCTTTTATTTGTCTCACAGAAAGAACACTTATTAGTTGTTATTGAATATACTATGGCTTGTATTTGGCATGGCCATTAGGGCCATGTATCTTGTAGTGGAATGGAAAATCTTTCTCATTCTCGCTACTTTCCCGTGTTACCTTTCTTTGATTTTCCATTCTATGAGCATTGTCAATATGGGAAAAAAACTAGGAATGTGCATATGATGCACATTAACTCTTCAATTCAATCTTTAGATTTTGTCCATACAAATATGTGTGGTCCTATGCCCACAAGGTCAATAGGTAGTTCTCTTTACTTTGTCACTTTCATGGATGATGCTACTTGAAAAGTCTAGGTATATCCTATCAAATCAAAGGATCAAGTATTCCCTACTTTGAAAAAATGGCTTGCTTCAGTTGAGATTGAAAAAGGAACTAAGCTTAAAGATTTACATTCAAATGTTGGCATTGAGTATATGACATATGAATTCAAACTTTTAAGTCTAGAGGAATTTGTAGAGAGTATACAACTCATTATGCCCCAGAACAAAATGGTGTAGCTGAAAGGATGAATAGAACTATTCAAGATAGAGTACACTACAACATATCGAGGGTATACCGAGGCTGCTACCGAGGCAAATGAACGGGCGTGATTTCTTCGCGACATCGGTGTTAGAGTCGGTATACGCATCGGAAAGAAAGCCCCGGTATGGGCGCCGGTATAAGCGTCAGTATGGGCACCGGTATAAGCATCAGTATTACTGACGTCCATATCGACACCCGCACTGGGTGTACCGATGCGTATACCGACGACCATACTGGAGCTACCGGCGCGTATACCGACGACCCTATCTGCACAATTTTTTTTTTGGCAGAGTGTGTTGTCTTTTGCTACAGCATGATGTTGTTTAGAAAAAGACAATACACTCTGCCCAACTGACTACATGTGTTATGTACTCTAATGGCAACCAAAACATAAACTTATATGAGCAAAAATGAACAATGAATCATGTACAGAAAATTGTATATTCCATAAATGAAAAATGTACAAAAGTGTGGCAAAGCACTTCTATATAGGAATCAAATACAAAATGTGACAAAGCACTTCCATATAGGAATCGAATACAAAATTATGGTACATCATTGCCACATAGGAGTGTAATACAAAATTGTGGCAATGTGACAAAACACTTCCATATAAGAATCGAATACAAAATTATGTTACATCATTGCCGTATGCGAGTGTGATACAAAATTGTGGCATTGATCAAAATATTTACACCTACAATCCTGCAACAAAACATATGTATAAAATAAGACCAAATAACATGACATTTATAAACAACAACTAAAAACACGAAACCAAGATATAACTTTACCTAATCAAGAATATTCTCCCATGAGACGATTGCGCCGCGTCCCTCTAAGTTTTGTAACAGTGCAGTTAGTCCATGTCGATATCCATATGATTCTTCAGTTTGCGTCGGAGGACGACCCACTGCAAACTCCTATAATAAATATGCAAAATGTTAGATGAACATACATAATTTACTTAACACAAACAACTTCAATAATTAACATGATACTTACAAATTGGTAGCGCATACTGTCCTATCCGCCGCTACCTAAATGCGATGTTCCAACCGTATCTAAACGTGTGGCCACTGCATCTCTCTGTTGACGATATTGATCAGGAGTATGTTGCTCCTCATCCTGAATCGATTCCCATTCTTCGACATCTAGCCATACAGGCTTTGGTAAGCCTGCTCTCAAAGCATCGCGAGCTTCCGATCGTCAATGCGACATCACTTCGCGTGTTGTATGTTGAATCCACTCGGAACTCACAATAGGATTCCCAGGTGCTGGCCGGTACTCTTCATATATGCATTGTGTGACATGATTTTTAGAGTCCCTATCATGTTCGGTCCATTTTAACATTGCTGAATGACCGAATTCGATGGACCAGAGTTGTCGTATGCGCTGACGCATTGACTTTCCGGCCCAATCCATAACTGGAGCTCCATTATGGATATGATATATCTTGGAGCCGTCATGATCATGCGCACCCCAAGGTGTACGTGGAGATCCCATCTGATGCAATGTGAAGATCTCATCTCATCCAATGTATATATATGCATGCTTGTATACATATGCATTCATGTATACATATGCATATGCATTCATGTATGCATATGTATACATGCATTCATGTATGCATATGCATATGCATGCTTGTATGCATATGCATGCGTGTATGCATATGTATACATGCATTCATGTATACATATGTATACATGCATTCATGTATGCATATGCATATGCATGCTTGTATGCATATGCATGCATGTATGCATATGCATGCATGTATGCATATGTATACATGTATTCATGTATACATATGTATACATGCATTCATGTATGCATATGCGTTCATGTATGCATATGCATGCTTGTATGCATATGCATACATGCATTCATTATGCATATGCTTGTATGCATATGCATGCATGTATGTGTATATATATATATGCATTCATGTATGTGTATACATAAAATATGCATTCATGTATACATATGCATATGCATTCATGTATGCATATGCATGCTTGTATGCATATGCATGCTTGTATGCATATGCATGCTTGTATGCATATGCATGCTTGTATGCATATGCATGCTTGTATGCATATGTATACATGCATTCATGTATGCATATGCTTGTATATATGCATGCTTGTATGCATATGCATGCATGTATGCATATGTATACATGCATTCATGTATGCATATGCTTGTATGCATATGCATGCATGTATGTGTATACATATATATGCATTCATGTATGCATATGCATTCATGTATGCATATGCATTCATGTATGCATATGCATTCATGTATGCATATGCATGCAAGTATGCATATGCATGCATGTATGCATATGCATGCATGTATGCATATGCATGCATGTATGCATATGTATACATGCATTCATGTATGCATATGCATGCATGTATGTGTATACATATATATGCATTCATGTATGCATATGCATGGTTGTATGCATATGCATGGTTGTATGCATATGCATGCATGTATGCATATGTATACATGCATTCATGTATGCATATGCATATGCATGCTTGTATGCATATGCATGCATGTATGCATATGTATACATGCATTCATGTATGCATATGCTTGTATGCATATGCATGCATGTATGTGTATACATATATATGCATTCATGTATGCATATGCATTCATGTATGCATATGCATTCATGTATGCATATGCATGCTTGTATGCATATGCATGCATGTATGCATATGTATACATGCATTCATGTATGCATATGCTTGTATGCATATGCATGCATGTATGTGTATTATATATATATATATATATATATATATGCATTCATGTATGCATATGTATACATGCATTCATGTATGCATATGCTTGTATGCATATGCATGCATGTATGCGTATACATATATATGCATTCATGTATGCATATGCATGCTTGTATGCATATGCATGCATGTATGCATATGTATACATGCATTCATGTATGCATATGCTTGTATATATGCATATGCATGCTTGTATGCATATGTATACATGCATTCATGTATGCATATGCATTCATGTATGCATATGCATTCATGTATGCATGCATGTATGCATATGCATTCATGTATGTGTATACATATATATGCATTCATGTATGCATATGCATGCTTCTTTGCATATGCATGCATGTATGCATATGTATACATGCATTCATGTATGCATATGCTTGTATATATGCATATGCATGCTTGTATGCATATGTATACATGCATTCATGTATGCATATGCTTGTATGCATATGCATTCATGTATGCATGCATGTATGCATATGCATTCATCTATATATATATATATATATATATATATATATATATATTCATAAGTTCAGGATAAAGAACACAAACACATACACATTGGAAAAAATAATAACAAACAAAAGCAAGAGACTTAAGAACAATATAAGATATGAAAATGGCACAAGAGTTATAGGGAAGCCACCAAATAATGACCATCTTTGAGTTTTTATGTGTGAAGCATATGTTCATATACCCAAAAATCTTAGACAAATGCCGGACCATAAGTCAAAGAAATGCATTTTTCTTGGATATGGTTAAGAAGTTCAGTTTGGATATTGCTTATGGGATCTTGAAACACGCTTAGTGATCAAAAGTAGTGATGTCATTTTTAATGAGTCTAAGATGCATAAGCAATCCATTAAGGAGGTTGAAGTGAGAAGATTCTTGTTTGAGGATACTAGTCCTCTAGTTAGCATGCATAAAAATGTTGCACATAGGGAAGTTCAAGAGCATGTCCAATCAGATCAGTCTGCAAACGTTCGTATTCGACACTTTGAAAGTGTCTCACATCCACCTGATAGATATGTTCCAGGTTTGGATTTTGTTCTACTAACAGATGTTGTCTTGCTAAAAAGAGGAAAGAGGCCATGTAGATAGAGGATCATGTCAAGTGGGAACATGCCATGAAGCATGAGTTGGATTCTATTAAAAAGAATGGTACTTGGGAATTAGTACATTTTCCAAAGGGCACAAAAGCTTTACCAAGTAAATGAGTATATAAGCAGAAATTCACATCAGATAGTGCTTCTCCAAAGTATAGAGAGTGACTTTTTGCAAAGGGTTTTAAGCCACAACATGGTGTTGATTTTGAGGAAATCTTCTCTCTAGTGGTCAAGATGACTACCATACGGATGTTGCTTGGATTCGTTGCAATGGAGGACTTAAGCTAGTTCAAATGGATGCGAAAACTTTGTTCTTGTATGGAGATCTTAAATATGATATTTATATGGAAGAACTAGAGGGTTATGTAGTTCCTGGCAAAGAAAGTCTAGTTTGTAAGCTGAAGAAGAGCTTATATGGACTTAAAGAGTCCCCTAGACCATGTCACCAAAAGTTTGATGATTTTATGAAGTCTCAAGGCTATTCGCGAAGCAATGAGGATCATTATCTCTACACACAGAGATGCTCATATGGCAGTTTGATATGCTTGATACTTTATGTTGATGATATGTTGATTGTTAGGAAGTCCTCTTATGACTTGTTAATTCTCAAAAACAAGTTGAGTGACACATTTGATATGAAGGATTTGGGGGATACCAAACATATTGTTGGCATGCACATTACTTGTGATATGAGTAAAACATGCATATACTTGTCTCAAAGTGAGTACATATCCAAAGTACTTCACATGTTCAATATGCAAGGTGGAAAGGCATTGAGTACACCTTTACCCACCTATGTGAAATTGAGCAAGGATGATTGCCCCAAATTAGATGACGAAAAGTAATTCATGACCAAAATTCCTTTTCACTCTGCGATTCGTAATCTCATGTATGCTATGGTAGCTATGATAGTGTTCCATATGATTTTGGGATATTTGAGCGGCACTAAGGACAAGTGTTTATGCTTGCGTAGAGGGAAGGTATGCATTATTGGTTACATAGATTTTGATTATGTTGGTTGTGTAGACAATCTTAAGTCTACATCAAGGTAAATTTTTATTTTGATGGAGGCGCTTTCTCTTGGAGATCTCATCTTCAAGAATATACAATTGTTTCCACTACAGAAGCAAAGTATGTTGAAGCAAGTGAGGCATGTAAGGAAACATTGTGACTTTCTCATCTTGCTTGTGATATGGGTCTACCTCAACATGTAACTTGTTTGCTTAGTGATAGTCAGAGTGCCATTGCTTTGGCTAAGAATACATTCTATCATGCAAAGATTGTTAGACATTGGTCTACAGAGACCATTCCATGTGCTTGTGGGACAAGGGCCAGTCATAGATAGGGAAAGTTCAATGTAGTGGTAGACAGCTAAACTTAGATGACCATGTTGAAAATTCTAAGCTTTGTACAAGTTCAAGCAACTAAAAAAGCATAGACATGTAAAGCAAGCAAGTTTGAAGGAAAGTTCAAGAATTACTCCATCAAAGATGAATATTTGCTTTATAAGGGCAAGGTTTGTGTCCCAAGTAAGTTGGACATATGAAGTCAAGTACTTTTCAAATGTTATGATGAACCAAGTGCAAGAGTCACTTACATACAATGATGTTGTGGTGACACAAGAAAAAGGAGAGAGCTTCATTACTACTAACTAAATGTATTAAACATTATTAAAAAAATACAATGAAGTAAAAAAATCATGCTATTGTCCAAACTTCGTTTTGATTTCCTAGTACAATGGGGTCATAACAATCCTCCATGATAGCAACATACCAAGTAGAAAATCAACGAGCAAAAACATTGTAACATCGAAGAGAGGACTACTAACCATCATGGAGAGAATGAAAGGAGAGACTGACAGGGAGAGGTAAAAGAGGAATACTAAGAAAAAACTACAAATGAAGAAATTTTTGCCATGCCACTCTCTTGTACTTAGTTATGCATCATGAATCTACTTGATCATTAACAACAGTAGATGAAGGATGATCCAAGCACTACAAATATTGATGTATATGTTGATGTTATAAATGTATTGTGAAAGATATGAGATGGGATATGAGACATTGTTAAAGATATGAGATGGGATATGAGACATTGTGAAAGATATGAGATAGGAGATGAATTAGATTACCCTTAATTTTGTATACACTCTTCCTCATTGTGTTTATCATGAGTATGAATCACTAGCCTTGTCAATCCTTCATGAGCTTTTATCTTTGCAAGAGGTTTTAAAGTTTTCCCAAACTCTAATAAATTATTTAAAAAGGACAACCTATTAATGAAGTAGTGTTTGAACATGAATCTTACACAAGGTACCTCAATTGAGGTCTCTATCACCTTCAAGTTTTGGTGGCTACATGGCTAATCCTCGTGAAAATATTTGTCTTAAACTATCTCAAAAAGTAATAATAATTGGACTCAAAATTCCCTACTGCTTCAACTCTCCATTGAACATGTAATATATGACTCTAACAAACAGTACATAAAAGTTAATTTGGTCGATTCGTAAGAACTGATTTATATTTGGAGGTAAGAGAGTTTGGGTTCTTTGTAATAGTGCAAGAGTCACTTGCATACAACGACGTTGTGGTGACACAAGAAAAAGGAGAGAGCTTCATTACTACTAAGTAAATGTATTTAACATTAAAAGAATACAATCAAGTAAGAAATCATGCTATCATCCAAACTTCATTTTGATTTCGTGCTACAATGGATCATAACAATGCTCCATGATGACGACATACCAAGTAGAAAATCAACCAGCAGAAACATTGTAACACTTAAGAAAGGACAAGTGACCATCATAGAGAGAATGAAAGGAGAGACCCACAAGGAGAGGTAAAAGAGGAATACTACCAAAAAACTATGAATGAAGAAGTTGACGCAATGCCACTCTTTTGTACTTAGTTATGCATCATGAGCCTACTTGATCATTAACAACACCAGATGAAGAATGATCCAAGCACAATAAATATTAACATATATGTTGATGTTAGAAAAGATATGAGATAGGATATGAGAATGTGCATGTTTATCCATATAGCTTTGAATAAATAGGACTGCTTTGGAAATCCCACACGTGAGTCAATTCTTGACAAGTAACTTATAAGGGTAAAATCTTAGTATATGGAGTTCTTGAAGATGTAGGGGATTGGGGGGGTTATGTTGTAAGACCCACATCACGAACTACTCTTCTATAGGTAAAATTAATGACGTGGATATTATAATTCCCATAGAATGAAGAGTTTTGATAAGCTGTCTATGCCATTGTGCTTAGAAAGCTGAAAAACCTTGAAAACCACTGGTCACATCTCAATTTTGACTCTGTTAAGGACAAATTCGACTCTTTTTAGTTTTTACTGCTTGGAACTTATGCACACGCATGACAATGCCCAAGATATGAACGAGAAGAGTAAGGGGAGTAGAGCAAAGGAAGACGGAGAATAGCTTTTGCAAAGTTTTTTTCCCCCTCATCACCCAAGACACGAAAAGCTAAAGGGATGGAGGATGAGACTCTTTTTTTTCTCCTCGTTGCTTCAACCCTGTATAACTCAGAGAGAGGAAAGGCAAGGATGATGCGTGATTTTTAATTTTTTTTCGCTTATTTGGGATGACAAAGACTAGACAAAGTGTGGTGAGAGGGGGAAGGGAGAGGAGTAAGAGAGTGGGACGGATGAGCCAAATTGCGAGCCCGAGATCAAGCATGGAAGAAACATGTAGAGGGATCTACATAGGGGATTACAAAAGCAAAAGTGATAAATGAAATTTTACCTGACTTTTTCGATAACTTTTGGTGATTTTGGGGTTATTTCAAGGTTATTTTGGAGCCTACAGTGCTTACGTTTGAGGCACATGGGTAAAACAGAGGGCAAAACCGAAGTCACAGCCTACCTATAATACTTGATGAAAATATATCTTCCAATTAATGTATTCAGCAAAAAAATCCATTGAACAACGAATACAAAAGTTTTTGTCTTGTGTATTCAATATCCATAAATACAAAAATGGCATGGAATTGAATACAAAGAATAAATCTGAAACACCATTCTTTAGTGGCACTTACCACACACTGTATGCTATTTCTGTGATATCCACTCAAAAAATGGAGACCATCAATATTTTCTGCTTCTTCAACAATTCTTTTCTCCATAGCACTGAATTCAGAAGCTGAGATAAAAACTGCATCGATGTTGTGTATCAATCGTTCCAGACTTTCCGCCTCCTTGCTACTTTAAAGATCTCTCTCCATGCATTACATTCTGAAGGCATATGAGAATAAAGCAGAACTCATGTTATGTATCAGAGATTTAAGACTATAGGCTTCCAGTACATTCTGAAGAAAAGATGTATTGATATCTGAACCAGACTACCCAATTTAAAAGGTGCCATTTTTCTGGCATTTCTGCAATATTCCATAGCACGTTCAATGCAAAGCCTTCAGCACTTTATGATCAACAAAACAGAGCAGTGACAATCTGCACCTCTATTCTCATTGCCTGCACCTGCATGATCTCGAAATACGAGTCACTCCAATGGCATTCAATTACATGTTCGTCTAGGTGTATGACTAATGATCATCACCTGCTACAACTCAGCCGTCTTCTTTTTGTTTAGTTTACCCTTTTAGCAGGGAGGCATCGATGCTTCTGTACTCGGCTGACTGGAGCTGAGAGAACAAGAAGCATCTGAGCTCGTACCTTGAAGAAATAAAGCACTGTACCTGTCTGATGTGGCTAACAGCACAAGGTCATCCATGGATTTCTTGGAATAGTTTCCTTCTTTCACATAAAGCAATACCATCAATACATCTTTCATCAATGGGCGATCATCAGGAGCCCTCCTCACACAGGAGATGGCAAGGATAGCTATGTTGTATATCTCATCCCTTACTCTTGCATCTGACAGCTGATCATGCAGAGCCGGATCAATCATATCCATCCAGTTTGTTTGAAATGCAGAGTTGGCCCACAAGGTCATGCTTGTACCCTCAAATGCATCATCAGTAGGTCGCTTCCTTGTAAGCAGCTCCAAAAGCACTATTCCAAAGCTATAGACATCACCTTTTGCAGTGAGCTTTCCACCATAAGCATACTCTATTGCAGGGAAACATGTCAGATCATATGGAAGTTGAATGCCTACTGATCAAAATGCACAACAATACATTTACGCACATGCCACATGTCATGACCTACATGAACAATGCTATAAAAAGTATCTCTGATAAGCATAAGTACTTCACAAAGAGTTGATTCACTAGTACAAATCCACCAAGACAATGCAAATGTCTATGGACCAGAAACACCAATCTACACAAAGCTCTTAAGGATAAATAATGATCAGAAGAGTTGACTTAGTAGGAACACTGAATTCAATTAAACTATGCTCCACAAATGAATAAGAATATCATGAAATTACAATGCAAGCACACACACCCCATGGTGATATTACCTGGTGCCACGTATCCAAATGAGCCCTGGAAAACATCTGCAGCAGTGACACCATCCCTGTTTGCATTGACCATTTTAGATATGCCAAAGTCACTAATATGAGGCTCAAAATCTGCATCAAGAAGTATATTGCTTGGCTTAAGGTCACAGTGAAGTATCTGACCACTTCCAGCTTCATTGTGCAGATATGACAAACCAGATGCTATGCCTATAGCAATATGAAGACGCTGTTCCCAGCTTAAGCCAAGATTATCCTTGTATAGGTGCATATCCAAGTTTCCGTTGGATATATACTCGAGTACCAAGCACTTCAATTGATCCGACACAAATGTGCCAAGCATTTTCACAAGATTCCTATGCCGTATTTGGCCTAAGACTGTGAATTCTGCATCAAAAACATTTTGTTTTTCTGAGTGACTATTATTCATCCTTTTCACAGCCACTAACATCTTCCCATCTAAATTCCCTTTGTAAACAGTGCATGATCCACCACTTCCAAGAACGTTGGCATCACTGAAATTATTTGTTGCTTCCAAAAGCTTTTTATAAGATATTTTGACTCTCTTGTCAAAGATTTTGACAGACTCAGCACTGTTTGACTTTCTTCTAATCATCAAGTAATATACAAGAATCGTTAGGGCCACAGCAACCAGAGTTGCACATAAGCAGCCAGCTGCAACTTTTATCTTCATTTCTCTTTTGTGATGGGCATTTATGGATTGTTCAATCTGCTCCGCACACTTGACAGATAAAGGATCACCACAGAGACCTTTATTCCCCAAGTACGATCTGCTTGAGAAAGAACTGAACTGATTTCCTGTAAGCATTTCATCAATTCTATTTAATTCAAAATGACAAAGTACTGTTCTTAACCTTCCCTTGACAGGAATAGTAGAGGCACATAAGCTCAACACATGCAATTAAAAAGTCTGACAAATTACTCGAGAAAATTGCTGTAGCAAACACAAGAAAATCACCTTTAGGAATCGACCCGGAGAGCTGATTATCTGATAAATTCAGGAAGGATAACGAGGTTAGCTGTGTTAGTTGAGGAGGTATTGGACCAGTGAGAAGATTATCTGAAAGATCCAATGACTCTAATGTAAGAACTTTGGCCAAGCTGGTTGGAATGGAACCTGTGAGTGCATTGTGTGAAAGATTGAGGTTGAATAAACCAGTTAATGCCCCAATATCATCTGGTACAGACCCAGATAGCATATTCCCCGATAAATCCAAAGAGATAACAACTGTCCACAAATACTTGTAGTATGCATTAGAACCCTTCATTTCCACTGTTATGTCATCCTTGTAGAGGTTGTTCGCATCATCTAACTCTGTAACATTATTCTTCAAGCCATCAGAAAATCTTATCTGATTAGATATACTACCAGAAAATCTGTTGTTTCCCAAATCTATCAGCTGCAACTTGTTGAGGCTCCAAAGCCAGTTTGGTATTGTTCCCTCTAGACTGTTATAACCAACACTCAGAACCCTCAAATTTTCGAGGTGGGCCCACACATCAGGCAATTTTCCATGAAACTGATTTCGCTGTAGATCTATAACTACCAAACTGCTCTGGTTACCAAAGCCATCTGGAAGTTGTCCAGTGAAATAGTTGTTTGCAAGTGCAACAGTATGAAGATCAGGAAAGGAGTTGAAAGCCTTGCGGACTTCACCAGTCAGAGTGTTATTTGAGGCTTTGAACCACTGCAGTGTAGTACAATTAGCAAGTTCAGCAGGTAAAACACCTGAAAATTTGTTCTTTGAAATATCAATGTAGATCAAACTCTTAAGCTTTCCGAAGCTTCTAGGCACAGGCCCTCTGAGAAGGTTCGGGCTTACTTCGAAGTACTCAAGGTTTGTCAGGTTTCCAAACGTATCAGGAAGGCCACCTGTAAAAAAGTTATCCCCAAGGTAGAGCGAAGTTAAGCTCTTCATGGCCCCAAGCTCAGGTGGAATAAAGCCACTGAGTCTATTGGTAAAAACGAGAAGAGTCTGTAGATTTTGCAATTGGTTGAGCTCAATAGGCAACGGTCCTGACAGTCGATTGAAGTAGAGTTGGAGGTGAATCAAATTGTGTAATCTACCAATTTCTCGTGGAATAGGTCCCGAAAGTTGATTACTAGATACATATAATTCCTGCAGACTACTTAAGTTCCCCATTTCTCTCGGAATGCTACCCGTAAGATTCATTTGAAATAGTTTTAACACCTGAAGATTTTTCAGCCGGCCGAGCTCTGAAGGAATGGTGCCTGAGATTGCGAAGTTCAATGAAAGATCGAGCTGTATCAAGTTCTGAAGTTTACCAAGCTCTGGTGGAATTGTACCGTTCAGATTACTGAGCAGCAGCCAGAAATACTTGAGATTGGTGAGATTCCCTAGCTGAGAAGGAATGTTACCCTCAAAATTGTTCATGAATAGAGAAAGGTACTCCAAATTCCGTAACTGACCAAGTTCTGAAGGAATAGTACCATTTAGTTTGTTGAGCATGAGATAAAGCTCTTTCAGCTTGCGAATGTTTCCAAGTTCTGCTGGTATTCTGCCTATCAATTGGTTGCTCCCCAAGTAGAGGTAGGTGAGATTAGTCAGGTTGCCGAATTGTCTGGGTATTGGACCTGTAATGTAAGGGAGATCATGAAGCTGAAGCATATATAGGCCAGAGAGCTGGCCAAGAGAAGAGGGTAGCGTCCCATTCAGCAGGTTATGACTGAGGTCAAGCCATAGAAGCGAGGTACAGTTACCTAGTTCTTGTGGAATGGTGCCCAACAGGCTATTCCGCTTGAAATCCAGGGTGGTAAGGGAGGCAAGATAGCCAAGTTGAGGAGGAATACGTCCCGTTAAGCTGTTAATGGAGAGGTTGAGATGGACCAAAAATGTAAGATTGGAAAGTGAAGGACTGATGTATCCTGTCAAGTTGCAAGAATGGAGATCAAGGGAAACTACACGGCCTGCGGAATCGCAACCCACTCCCGTCCACCCTCCATTGCACGGGAAAGAAGAACCCGATAAGCTCCAGGATGTAAGAATTCCACGCGGGTCTTTGGAAATGCTCGCCTTGAACAAAAGCAGTGCCTCCTTCTCAGTTATAGCGAATCGATCGTTATCGCTAACCATGGCGCTGAGCAATAATCGGTCACTTGACACTTTTGTAGACGATTGAAATCCCCCCGTCACTCGCGCAGGACTGTGGAGCCGCATCGCGGCGCCATATTTCTGGCTTCGGGTTTGAGCCAGCTGTGGCTTTGAAATGTCAGGTGGGTAAAAATTACAGTTCCGTTTCAGACATAAATTTCGTGCAGGTATGTTTCGGAAGCTTAGAGCTCCACTTCGGTGCTTGAAAACGCATGCATTGTAGGCGCAGTTTGCCGCCTTGTCTGCTGCTAACAAGCCACTCTGATACCTAAGCCTCCCGCGTGCTAGAGCTTGGGCCCCTTCCATATCAGGATCGGCATGGGACTGCGACATGAAGTAGCGTCGACGAAGCAATTTCTGACGTACCGAGAACTTCGATGCAGAAATCCAATGTCTGAGATAAATAAAAGGAAGCGAAGAAGTAAGCTCCTGTCTTCGTTGCTGATTCCTTTTTGCGGAATCGATGTACGTTTTCAGAGGGGTTCCCCTGAAGCGGGGGGGCGAGAGATTGTCTGCAGGCTGAGCAGACGGCGCCTTTGAGTTGATACGAACAATCTGGCAAGCGATGCAACAGTAGACGATCAGGAAGACTTGAACAGGGGCTTGGGATAGTGAGGCCATAGCTCATAGCCGGATTTCGTACACGTCTGGGATGTAGGAGTGTAGGGGCAAATACATGAACATCAGAGCGCAGGGAACCACCTGGTCGGGGAGCGCAATCACGCATACCGAAGATTATAACAAAGTAGCGATTAATGAAGCATTCCGCGGTCGCATGAGTGGCCGGTGGCCGGATATCCATGAATGCTTGAGAGCTGTTTGGGCTTTGTCAGGCACTGCTACATAGTATGTCAACCAAGTGTTACAGCAGCAACGTAGATATATCTTAAAGGTCAGAACAGCGGTTTCTTTCGTTTTCGAGAGAAACAATCTATGGTTAAGTCAATCAAAGATGGCGCGCACAGCTCTACTCATGGAGTGGTTTGAGTCTAACTTTCACACACAAGCAGTGGAACTTGGAACATTGCATTCTAAAGTGGTAACTCAAGTCGGAACACAGTGGGAAACTAAAGAGCAACCTCGTTCAGGCACGTTGGCTGAGCAGGCTGGGCTTTCTATCTCTTGAGACGGGGCGAAGGTTCAATCCTCACTATCGACAGAACAGTGTGGGTCTAAGGTCAGTTTAAATCATGATATTTCCAGTTAAAACCAGTCCGATCTTGTGTTGTTTTCGAGCAGTCTAACCCTTGCTTTGTGAGATATGAGAGATCCCATGGGTACTATGCCCGTTCATTTGTACAATTGCAATTTCAAAGTTAAAGCTTGAGGGAGTAGACTTCGGCTGAACCTCTATTTTAAAAAAAAAAAAGAGCAACCTCGCATATTTTCACATTCGCATATTTTCACATGCACACTCTGTAGATCATAGGAAAATACTATGCCGCCACCTATGGCATCATCACTCCAAGCCCACAGCCATGGAGCTGTTCTACCTTCTCTGTGTGATCACCATCAAACATGCACTACTATGGCCCCTCTATTCAGAATGTCAACTGATCTCAGATATCACCTGATTTTAGACTGCAGCCACCCACTACCTTTGTTGCTTTCAGAGCATGTATTCACACAATACAAACACAAAAACTTTGGAGTAAGGATCAAGCTTACATGTATGAACAAAAGAGAGGCAAACTTTTGGCGGGCTGATTAATCAGCAAAAACATTATACATTGCACCACTGCATCCTATCATGATTTTCTACTGTTTAAGAACATTTACAGAGTGCATAATACACATGCATGTGCGATATCTCCTCGATTGAGTAAATATTATTGATTGTTGATGTTACATGTGAATGGATAAGCAGACGTTTGTTCACAGATTGATAAAATTGGGGAAAAAAATCTAAGTCGGCTAACATATAGAAGCTATTGGATGGCTTTGTGGAAAGCCAATGCTGAGATGTAAAGATTACAATCCTCTTTTGCGTTATTGACCTTTACTTTATTTGGTTGTTGTTGATAGTTCGTTAGTTGAAGACCTTTACAAAAGCATGTCGGTTCTAGAATGTCCACTTGTGGGTTTCAAGTCGGCAAGGGCAGAGAAGGGTTAAGTTGAGGATGGAAAGCAAAGAAATCCCATCAAATCTTGTATGTGTGTGCGTGTGTGAATTTATGCTTTCACATGTTCATTCCTTACATGGTATTACAGTGTGCAAAGTGATGCCGGTGCTCCTCTTTTTCATGCAAAGTGATATTCTTTTGATAGAGGTTTTAGTGATTTACTTTCTTTTGATAGAGGTTTTTTTTTTCATTTTTCACATCATTGATGGTGCTTTTGATAGTTTTTTTTTTTCATCATTTTTTTATTACAGAGTGTAGTTAACTAACAACACCTTGTAAATAGGTGTATGAGCTTCATGGAAGTAGACAGAGCCATCCCCCAAGGACTCCCATTGCCTCCGACCTTGTAATTAGGTGTATGAACTCCATGAAAGTACACAAAGCCATGTTGAGATATCAAGCTCAACATGTGATGATCCAGGATGACACGTACCAGTTTTTCGTTTCTCTCACATCTATAGTGGTCACGTCGGTATATGTCACGGATACTTCATTGAGCTTTATTAGATTTATATACCAAGAGTGATGGCACATTTGTTTCTTGCCAGCTCACTCATTCGCGGACATTAGGTTTTTCCTTATGTACTGATCTTTATATATTGCACTTGTTGTATTCTTGTTTTTAGGTCTCTGTGTGTGTGAGCTCTCTTCCTTATCTCCTTCCTCGTGACAAGCCATCCCCCAAAGGACTCCCATTGCCTTTAACTTGCTTGTGGTGTAGGAGAAAGTTGATGCCCTCAACACTAGGAGAGGACTCATGGTATTGGTGTTGTGCTTGAAGACGGGTTGGGCTTCCTTGTGTATTTTGTAGAGTTGGAGCACTGTACTTGTAACTTCCCTTTTCTATACCTATATTGTACCACTTTTGGTGTACTTGTTTGTACAACTTCAAGCATACTTCCAAATACATTTTTGTCTTTGTTTATGTTGGCTAGACTCTATTAGTGAGGTGAAATTATACATGGAGATTATTTTGTCTCAATAGAATCGTTCTTGTTGGTGTGTCTTGCTTTGAATTGATGTAGTAAAATTTAAGTAGCATCCATCATGTATGAGCGAGCATATGGGTGTTGTATATAAGTGTAGGGGTGGTGTATCTGCAAGTACAAATTATCGACAAGTTAGTCCTTGAATCGTGAAGCTACAACAAATTTAGCATCCATGACCACAACCTACTCATAGCATAAAAGGCACGAAAAACTGTCAGCGTGTGTTAGCTGGGTTGGCTGGATCTTTCGTCTCTTGAGGCAACGACGAAGGTTCAATCCCCATTTACGGCAGGATAGTGTGGGCCTAAGGCCAGTGTAAATCATGCTATTTCCAGTGGAAGCCAATCCTCTCTTGTGTCACCCTTAGGCATTCTAACCCCTGCTTTGTAGGATATGGAGAATCCCATGGGTACTATGCTCGTTCACTTGTACAATTGCAATTTCAAAGTTAAAGTTCGTGAGAATAGGCTTCTGCTGAACCTCCATTAAAAAAAAAAAAAAGCACAAACAACCATTAGCATTTGACTACACAAGGTGAAAGACGTGGCTGAATCGAGAACCAACTTGAGGATAGAGCTGAAAAACCAGTCCAAACACCTCCGTTAGCTCCATGTTATGTTAGAGGCCCAAGCCCTAGAGGTGTGATCCTCTTGTGAGAAGGATAGTTCACATAATGGCCAAGTGGCAATCATGTGAACTACCACTTTGGTTATTTGCATATGGAGAGAGAGAGAGAGAGAGTTTAGATATTCGTGTGGCTAGGAGGCATAAAATCCATACATATCTTTCATTCATGTATTTTTTGGCTTTGGCCGTCCTCGGGTTGTGTGGCGAGTCCCGGGCAAAAATAGGGGGAATTCTCGGGGAGCCGCTTGTGTCAATAGCGATAGAAAGTCCACGTGCGACGGTCCACAAAGCAGCCAATGCGCCTTGTCAAGAGACGAGTGGAAGGAGGTTAGCATCAAATATAGGCGCGGGATGTTTCACTGCATATATGGAGTTTAACGACACGCACATGAGCTGTTTCAGCTTTGGGAGAAGACACAAGAAGCCACAAGCATACCATTACAACTTGTTTAAGGGAGGTATCCAACTTTGATTTTTTTTCCACTTTTCAAGGCTATTTCAAAGACTTTTTCTTCATCAAAGGAATAAGGAAATTATGTACATATGCTCTTAAGAGTATATATTTTCAAGGTCCTGTTAGATATACTCAATACTCCACTCGCATGTGATCGCAAATGATCCATGGTACTCTAAGTTGTACGGCCTCCATTATGAGGAGAAGCCATTATGAGAGTCTGAACATTTGTGATGAGCTCTACTTGAGACCAACAAAAGTTGTAGATGATCTATGTGAGTATAGTCAAAAGGCTAGTCAGGGCATATACATTAGTCACATCAGAATTCTGGTGGTATGATAGTTCGGTAGTCAACCAATCTAGAATTATGATAATGTATTTGGAGTCCCGGATGAAGTTCGGAGGTATGAAATCTCATTAGTCAGCCTATCCGGAACTACGGTGACCAGTTCAGTAGACAACTTGTCCGAAAGTACGGTGAACAGTTCTGTAGTCTGGATTTATTCAATGGCAAGTCCGGTGGGTGTCCAGTATGGAATACAATGGTTTGTCTGGAACTACGGAAGTCCAATCCGGAACTACGGAGGTCCAGTCGGGTGGGTGTTCAGTCTAGTGGTTTACTTAGTCTAATAATTATAGATGTTCCAAAATTACAGATGATCCCGACGGTTATACCAAAAACATTGCATGAGTTGGTGTTGGCACTCAAGGTCAAGCACAAGGAAGCACAAGGCAAAGGAATGCTTCAAAGAAGTGGACACACAAGAAGAGGAGCAAGTAGGGAGCTCCAAGAAGTACACATCAAATTTTCAAAAGAAATGCCTATAAAAATAGTGATTTTTATCACTAAAAAACATTGTAAATATCATTTCTTATTTTTGCAACTCCATTTTGTTCAAACCAAGGATTCCTCAAGCTTGAGGAGTATTAGAAGTATCATCCTACCAATTTTCATAATTTTTAGACTCCATTTGAGCCCTCAAATAAGCCATGGAACCTAATTTCTAACTAAACCGGATAGTAGGTCTGGACAGGGCCAAAACTACTCAAAAAACTATAGAAAGAGCTAGAGAGCTCATTTTGGGGGTTAGCTTGTTAGAGATTTTGCTTTTTAGAGATTGAAGCTTTGTAAGAGAACTCTTTGCAATAGAAATATTTCCATTGTTCCTCTCTTTGATCTTGCCTTGCATGTGTGTGTGTGTGCGTATGTGTGTGCATGCTAGTGTGCTTCTCACTCACACATTTGTGCCTTCACATGCTCACGGTCTTCATACCAGTCCTCACGTCTCCGTGGATTGACAAGTAAAGGAGGCGGTGCTTACGCTTGAGCTACACCAAATTTTGGCACCGTTGTCACGGAGAGAGCTTCGAGGATGAGCATTGTGACAGTAAGATCGTGGATTTGCGACGTTGGAAGGCAAGAATAGTCATTTTCTATTATTTTTCTAATTTTTTCTTCTCCTCCTTCATCATGACCATCTTCATCCATCATCATCTTCATAGAATTTTTTGTTTTCGAGTGCATTTTCACTATTTTCACATCATTTCTCATGTGTGGGAGTATAAAAAAGAGGTAGGAAGTGATTGGGAGTGCATGTGCTTGCGTTTTTCATAATTTTTTGCACATTTGGGGTTCTGCGCAAAAATTTGAAATTCCCACCTAAAAACTCAAAAAATCATGACTTTCTCAAAAAATTGTGATTCTCTGGAAACTTCAAAATTTTTCCCACCTAATTTTTTTTTAGGAAATAAAAAAACTCTTTGAAAGTGAGGAAATTGTGATTCTCTGGAATTGTGCATTTTGAGAAAATCACGATTCTCTGGATTTGAGAAATTCACGATTCTCTAGAAGAAATTCGCGATTCTTTGGGCTTGGAAAATTTGAGAAAATCGTGATTCTCTCGAAGAAATTTGCGATTCTTTAGAATTTAGCATTTTGAGAAAACCACGATTCTCAAGGCTTGGAAAATTTGAGAAAACCGCGATTCTCTAGGAGAAACTCCCATGCAGAATACATTTATGTAGCCACAGATTACCTCACAAAGTGGGTAGAAGTAAAAGCTACGACAAAGAATGATGCTCAAACGACGGCTAAGTTGTTGGAGATAGATGTCTGCAGAAGCACGCGAATAGCACAAGGAAGAAGAAGAAGCTTGGAGCACAACACACAATACTGAATGTATTACTGGAGAATGTACAAAGATAAGTAGCCCATGTTGGAGTTAGACGTCTGCGGAAGCACGCGAACAGCACAAGGAAGAAGAAGAAGCTTTGAGCACAAACACACAATACTGAATGTATTACTAGAGAATGTACAAAGATAAGTAGCCCATTAGGGCAATAGGCATATATACAAGCCGGGGAAAAAAAAACTCCTAAAGAGGGAAAAAAGTGCCCCGGTGGTCCTAGTGTGTTCACACACATCACTACCTAAATATATCAACAAATCCCCCCTGGGAGTGATGCGGTGAACAAGGAGCTGGCACTCATGTATAAGGAAGTGCCAAGCTATGTGGAAATCACTCCACAAAAGGAAGTAAGCCCAAAGCTTTGCGGAAAGCTTCAAACTTCTCCCTAGGCAGAGCTTTCGTGAAAAGTTTTGCAATGTTCTCCTGCGTGGGCACATATGCCAAGCTGATCTCCCCAGCAGAGAACCTCTCTCTAACATAGTGATAATGCACCTCAATGTTCTTAGTGCGAGCATGGAACACAGGGTTCCTCGCAACTGCCAATGCGCTCTGACTGTCAGTGAAGATGGTGGTGGCAGAAGACTGGCCAACACCCAAATCAGCCTATAAGGCGTCTGAGCCACACACACACAACAATCGTTGTGAAAGCTGCCCTATACTCAGCCTCACAACTCGAAGTGGCCACAGTAGGCTGCTTCTTGCTCAACCAAGATATACATGAGCTACCAAGCATGAAGCAAAAACCACTGGTGGACACACGAGTGTCATAGCAACCAGCCCAATCTGAGTCAGAAAAAGCATGCAAATCTGGCGGTAGTGATCCCCCCTTGGGATAAAACAACCCAAGTAGCCGAGTACCACTCAAGTAGCGAAAGATGCGCTTAACCGCCTTCCAATGGGTGACTCCAGGGCAATGCATAAACTTGCTCATCTGTGAGACAGCAAACTGAATATCTGGCCGAGTAATGCATAAGTAAATCAAGCATCCAACAGCCTGCTGATAGAGAACAGCATCAAATGCATCTCCAGCATCATGAAGACTCAATCGTAAACCTGTCTCCATAGGAGTGGCAATAGGCTTACAGTCTTCAAGGCTCAAAACGCTGCAATAATGTGTCAATATATTTCGTTTGACACAAAGCCATTCCACCATCAACTTGCATAAACTGAATGCCCAAATAGTGATGCAAATGCCCCAAATCAGACATCTCAAATGAAGCATGCAAATCAGCCTTGAAATCAGCAATATGCTTCTCAATAGGACCAGTGAGCAGCATGTCATCAACATAGACAACAATGATCAGAAGCACATCATTAGCACGCTTAACATATAAGGTGCTTTGAGTTGGACTGTTCACAAAACCATGTGCAACCAGATAGGCATGTATCTTCTCATACCAAGCACGTGGTGCTTGCTTTAAACCATATAATGCCTTCTTTAACCTGCACATCTGGTTTTCATGCCCTTTCTGCACAAAGTCACGGGGCTGAAAAACATACACTTCTTCATGCAAGTCACCATTCAAAAATGTTGTTTTAATGTCCAACTGATGTACATTCCAACCATGATGGGCTGCAAGTGCACAAATGCTCCGAACAGTAGTCATATGGCATGTAGGTGCAAAGGTCTCATCAAAATCAATGCCTCTTTCCTGCGCATAACCCTTTGCAACAAGCCTAGCCTTGTACCTGTCAACTATACCATCAGGTTTACGCTTCAGCTTGTATACCCACTTAGTGCCAATGGCCTCCTTGCCAGGAGGCAAGTCACATAAAGACCATGTACCATTCTTCATTATAGCATCATATTCAGATTGCATGGCAGCCATCCAATTTTCTGAATTCTGTGCTTCATCAAAAGAAACAGGCTCATTCTCATCACAGAGACTAGACGCAGCCATATCATAGCAATATGATGCAAAGGAGGCACTATGAGAGCCTGAACGAGTACGATATGACAAAGGTGCATCTGATTTGCTGTCACGCAAAGTCTGCACCAGCCATTTTGGCATAGTTTTTGCCTGCTCAATATCAACTCTCTCATCAACAAGTGCATCATGTAAATCTGCATCAGAAATAGAATGATCTGCATCATCATATGAAACCTGCAAAGGCTGAGAAGTTGCCTCATTAGGACCAACACTAGACTGTCCACCTATAAAAAGAGGCATCAACGTATCATACATGTCTTTGGAGCTAACAGATGTCTCCTTAGTACATGAAAGCAATGGCTAAATAGCATCTTCCACAAAGACAACATCACGGCTAACCAGAATGCGTTTAGTCTGTGGATGATACAGACGATAGCCTTTACTTTCAGAACTGTACCCAACAAAAATACATTTTACTGCCTTATCATCCAATTTTCTGCGATGTTCAGGCACTAATGCATATGCCAAACAACCAAAAACACGCAGATGAGCAACAGATGGCTTGCGATCATGCCAAGCCTCATATGGAGTGATAGACTACAACGCTTTAGTGGGACACCTGTTCAGTACATATGCTGCACACATGACAGCCTCAAGCTAGAAACTATGTGGTAAAGCCTGACTTTTGACCATGCACCTCGCCATCTCCATGAGTGACATGTTCTTTCGTTCAGCAACTCCATTCTGTTGAGGTGTATACGGCACTGTACACTGGTGTTTTATCCCACGTTCAGCCAGAAATGCATTAAAATCAGAAGACATATATTTTCCCCCTCCATCAAAACGGAGGGTGCCCATTTTACATGCTGACAGATTTTCAGCCAAAACCAAAAACTGTTTAAAGCACATGAACACTTCGGACTTTGCCTTCAATGGATATACCCATGCATGCCTGGAAAAATCATCAATGAAAGTCACGAAGTAAAGGTAATTTCCAAAAGAGGGTGTCTACATAGGACCACAAACATCACTATGTACAAGCTGCAATTTCTGCGTATCCCGAACTGAACTATCTTTTGGAAAGGAGGAACGTTGCATTTTGCCCAAAATACAGCCTTCACATACATGTTTTCCGGGTGCCTCAAGCTTGGGCAAAGAAGACACCATATAAGATTTCTACAGGCGTAGCAAACTAGCAAAATTCAAATGACCAAAGCGTGCATGCCAAAGCTTTGCATCTGACATAGCCTGAGAATCATGAACTACACATGCCGAATCATTAACAAACCTTTCATAGTCTATGAGCTTATACAGCGCATGACATAAAATGCCAAAAGCAATAATCACATCGCCATTTGATAGATCATGAACTGTACACCTGTCATCAACAAATTTCACAACCAAACCAATCTTGGCTAATGCAGAAACTGATAACAGGTTCTTTTTGATCCCTGGCACAAATAAAGCATCTGACAAGGTGAAAGAACTACCATCTGCAGTAGTCGGAATGATCTTACCAACTCCCATAATAGGATAAGAGGAGTTGTTGGCGCATGTGATAGTATTCCCTGTAGGGGCAGGCTCGAGTGAAGAGAAGAAACTGCGTTGTGAGCTAATATGTTTGGTCGCCCCACTGTCAAAGTACCAAACATCTGAGTCCACTGCAGACATGCACTGCTCATGAGAAGATGGGTCAAAACTGCAAATAGTAGTAAACGCTGTCGTCGAGTTGGACAAAAGGAGGGGAAAGTAGGATAAAATTACTCAAAGTGTAAACAAAGTTCCTTCAAAGAAAATTATACCTCACTTAATAAGCCATTTACAGTTAAGTATGAGAGAGGTATTTCTCTTGGGTCAACCTAAGGTCTTGTAAAGTCAAACCACTATATGAACTAAAGGATTAAATACAAATTACATGATGGCATTATTTGTGGAATCGTATAAGGAAGGCATTTCAATTGTCAGCCACACTATTATTAGTTCCAAAAAGAAGCTAGGCTAATGCCCCGAACATTTGCGAACATTATAACATAGAAGCATGTTGGAGTGAGGCTACTTTCTGGAACTCCCATTGTTCAAGTGGGATATTCAATACAACAAAAATGGATTGGTTGAAAGGTTGCGCAAGATGTAAAAGCTTCAAGCTCTTCTTAAATGTACAGCGTTCAATCGATGAAATCCCTCCAACTCTACATCAGAAGACGAACTTTTTCATCGTACTGAGTGATTTCTTAATGCCTCTGAAATGGCAACATAATGAATTGAAGGTTTAACAGCTTTCCTCCTATTTCATATTAGAATCAACTTCCTTTGCATTCCTTTGCTTTCTCATTAGAACTGTCATGGCCAGCTTCGCTTTTAGAAAATGAAGGTGATGGCTTATCTTTTAAGGAATTTACAGCTTGCAGTTGTGCCCATATACAATCTTGTGTTGAGTTCCTATTGGCTAAAGCGTCCAGTTTCTGCGAAGATAGATGAGAAGATGAGCTGCACTTCAACTCCTCCGGAAAGGAAAGCTCAGCATGACCAAAACTCTGTTTCCATGCTTCCAAGCTTCCAAAATCAACAAATGAAGCAACCACTCCATCAGACTCCCTAAGAGATTCATCAGAGTTTCGAAATTCTACATTGTGTTGTGCTGGAGCTTGTATTCGCTTATGTGAAAGAAATCTCTGAAATGCGAAAGCATCACAAGTTTCCTCACCATCCCAAGAAGATGCCACTGTGCTATAAAGAAACCCACTCTCTATTCCTGGAAGGTCACCACCTTGAGCAGCAACTGCTGCATCAAATGAATCTAGAGACTGAATTGAATGTGAAGTTTGTAATGATTTCGCTTATATATCCTCATGTATAAGATATAGGCACCTGCATATTTAAACCAGATTTGGACATGCAATCATGCTTGATTTCGACAAAGAAGCATTTTCATTGTTTTTGTTTCACTATCATTTGAATATGGTCACATAATACACGTGGTGACAACACACACATTCCCTCTGCAGCGCCAAGCCTCGAGGGCATCAGATGAACACCAGAGACTACAGGGATTCGATTTCTTTCAGCTTTACCAACTCATTTATCTCTTATCAAGAGTCAGTGTATGTATTCAGGAAATAAGCAAAAACACTTTACACATACAGGTATCCGATGGCATACCATAGCTAATAATTACAATTGCACATTCATCAATAACAGAGAAAAGTCCCTTAAAACATCTCATCGTTCACGGAACTACTATAGAGATCATTTGGACCATTCTTCCCAGTTTCGTTTCGATGTTTATTGCTATACCATCCTTTGTATACATGTCGGAATTTTCATCGATCTGTTCTCAGATAGTGATGAACTTCTGTTCTCACCAAATCTATGGGTCCATGATCATGTGTGTATCGATCAGGACCCAAATATAGCCCAGTCTTCTCTAGAAGAGCTAAGGCAGCAGGCCTTCCGAATTGAGATGCATATGCCTTCAGATACTCATAATCCTGCAAGCCACTAAGAAGGCGTTCCAGACGTAATGATGCAACAGGCTCTCTTAAGTTTCGATCAAAGAACTGACCAGGATAGAAGAGAGTACCATCACCAGGAGGAAGGCCACGACGGAACCGAACCTCTGCCTCCGGAGACAATCCTTTCTCATAGCAATTTACACCCCAATAAAGGAAACCAGTACCACCCTCCTTCCATACACGCCACATGACTGCACGGTGTTGTGTTCCCCGCATTCCCAGATGCCAGTTGGGATGAGGATCTGTCGGCCCCATGCAGACATATGTCCACCATTCCTCATTGTTCTCTGGTTGCAATTCAGATATTATATCATTCACCAACTCCTCACGAGTCCCCAACACCCATTCACTTGTACAAAATATTTGGGTATGAGGTCGTAAAATATTTGGCACTTTGACAAAAGCCTCAAAACTTCCTGGAGCATAAGAGTAGTCACTTGGTCCCTATGTGTTCGTCCTCCTCAGTACGTATCTCGAAGTGCTTCCTCCTTTTTCATGAACTATCCCCTTCACATTCCTTGCCTTTTGCATATATCTCCCAAGAAGGAAGAAGATCCTCCGCATGCACACGTCCTCTTGTTGGCACAATAGGAAAGTGCACCTAAAAATCCCTTTCGACTTTGGTTTTCCCAGAAATAACATCGCGAAGCATCCCGAATGGTGCGGTTCAGCCTCTTCAAAACATCTTATGCCGAAAGCAATGGCTTCAAATCGTGACCACATCCACCCCCTCTGAACCTGTACATCCTCCGGATGTACCACCATCGATCTCGGTATCTGCAAGTCTTCAAGAATCCAAATGTGAGTGAAATCAAGTGCATGGGTTAAAACAAATGTGCCTATGCACGGCCATGTAATGAGCCCTACATATGCATACTCTAAGTGCATAAAAAAAACAGCATGGTGCAAATAAGGGAGGTATTAGGAATTCGGTGTTGAGGATGTACACTCAAATTGAACTCACATTTTCATCATGGATATACAATTCAATACAAGTGCAATCACTCGTGCAACTATGGGTTTTAACCAAAATATCACTCGTGCTCTTTACATTTCATTTATGCATGTGTTAGGTGCATGAAGGGAAACAAAATGGTGCAAAAAAATCAAGGTTTTATGGTATCTAAGCAACGCTCACATCACTCACAACTCCACTCTCTTAAAGATGCGATCACTCTCCCTTACTCAGAACTATTCTCTCTTATCACTCAAAACTTGCTTTATTATTTTTCAATGATATTTACCTATCTAATTGTGCAGATGGACGTGCTTCTACGGAATTTCAAAGTCGTGTTTCCTATATATTTTTACATGCATATTTGGCATGCAATGCATCTCAAAAATGGTGCAAAGAAAAGATCAGGGTTAAAGCACGATAGCTAATGGAAAAGATTTTCACGGCTTTGTTCTTGAGTCATCATCTCCGTTGGCTTTGCTTGATCATTCCTGCACTCATAGAAACTAAACAAACCATGAGAAACATCACATCAAAATGACATTATATACACATGCAGTCCATGAAAGAACTTCAAAAACCATTTGCAATAAAACATAAGCATGCAACTCGAAAGTGGTTGCCTCTATACAATCTCTCAAAACTCTAGATCTTCGTTTAGCTCCTTATCAACACCTGTTCTCAAAACTGCATAAGAGAAATTAGTAGCATCACATTCAAGAATCACATATTTAAAAAAACTTCATTTATTTGAACATTAAAAATATCTATTTGAATTATTTTGACTTCAAACCTACTCATCCAACATGCATTCATTACCATAGGTGTTCCCACTTTAATTTCTTGCATTTTTAATTTTATTTGGTTTCTTCTATCTATCTTAAGATTAAAGCAAAAAACACAAGATATATACATTTTTATTTACAAATCTCCTTTTGGTATTATTAATTCTCATTTATTAGGGTTTTTCCCTTCAGACCCATCTCCCTTGATATATGGTCACCAAAGAAACTGTGCTTGAAAAGAAGCCATCTCTGAACTGCATCAATCAAGGTAGCATTCTTAAACAAGTTAGATATGTGGACAAGCCATTTCATTTGCTCGTCCATTCCTTGTAAGCTTGACTGGCATACATAGCTCTTGAAAAATTCAAAAATCCATGATTCAATCATTTGAGCATAGTTGCCTTTATTCACAACTCCCTCCAATGCATCATATGAAGATGCACACGATAAATGAGCACATGTATATAGATTTTTGAAATTTGGAGTGTTTAAAACATCATCAAACAAATCCATCATGCATATGTTTTGATCCATTTTAGGAATGAAATAATTTAAAAGGATTTCATCTTTCCCATTATGATTATCCAATCTTTCTTCTTCATTACCATTAAGGGTTTGAATACATTCATAAGATTTACACTCTAAATGGTGATGTTCATCATACTCTAAATGCAGTTTATACTCATACTTATCACTCAGACTGTCATGATTTTTTTTTACTTGAGTGCCACCAATTATAGAATCTGCTTCTATCTCTAATCTCTCCAAGAACTCCTCATCTTCTTCTTTTTCCAGATTCATTTGCCCATTATCATGAAGAAACTCAATATCATCACAATCAAGAAAATCTTGATCATCTAAATCACTAAATTCTTGCTTCTCCAAGTAAGATTCATTGGAAAATCTACATTCATCTATATTCTCCTGATCCTTTTCAAAGATATACATGTAATTTGATGTCAAATCAGTTTTCCTATTCAAGATGCCATCATCAGATTCTTCATCTATCTCAATTATTTCTTGTTTATTATCTTTAGAGGATGTGTTTTTGCCACACTCCTCATACATTTCTTTTATCATTGAATCTTGCTCAAATACTTCATACCTGAATATCTCATCATAGACGCTTGAGTCAATTGAAACTTCATCCATCTGGTAACATTTATATCTAGCTTCATCAATGCAAATATTTGATTCAACGGTTTCACATTCAATATTCTTTGATGCTATGCACACATCATATTTATCATACATCTCATTAAACATTGTTTCTTCCACTTCATGCTTGATTTCTTTGATACATGAACTCAACTCAACATGATCATTCTTAACATACATATCAATGTAAAGAGGAGTAATCAGTGGAGTATCCTCATCGCACTCATGATCATTCATATGTCCTTCTTCATGGAGTACAATATCATTCACATACATATCATTATATTGAAGCTCAATCAACAACTCATTCTTACACCTATAATTCAGATCACTCTCTTGTACCTCTAACGACTCATTTAATGTGGTATCACTCAAGAGTTTTTCACATTCTTGATTTTGATCTAAACAATCAGTAGGCTTAGCATCATGCTTTTCACCATCAGCATACATACCATTCTTTAGAGGACTCATAATTTGCATGCCCTCCTGATTAGCATCATGCTCCCTTGCATTCTCTTCATACAAATTAGTCATTTGGCCATGATTCATATTTGAATCATATGCTTCAAGAGATGTTTCACTCTTAGATGGTATCAAATAGTTCCTCGAGCATTGTTTGGTTTCGTCATTTAAGAAATCATCTTGTGCTTGATACTCACATGGATTCACTGGATTATTTTGAGTTATTTCGTTTGCAATCTCTTTCTGATCACCTTGACTTCCCGTAGATATCTTTAAATAATCTTGGTTATTATCATATCTTGCCTCTTTGTTTGTTGGATTATCATCCCTTAGAAGCGAGGAGTCTATCAGATTATAGGAAGCCTCATGTTGGTTTCTTGGTGTGTTTTGTTTATTTTTGTTTTGTTGTATGTTTGATATTGGTTTGATTTTGTTTTGTTTAGCTTCCACATATTCCCTTGCTCCTCCCATCTTTGGGGTTTGTGCATATACAGTATTTGTAGATGTGATCAAAGTATCTACAGGCTCTTGGTACCTTGAATCCTCAGAGATTGCATCACTTATGTTTATAGGTTCTTTATAGTGATCCCCTTCATAAGCATGTACGTGTATTTCATGCATATATTCTTTATGCCCAGCTTGGGTTTCTATTATTCTATAGAATTGCAAATTATTTTTAGTTTCTGAAATGCATGGAATTTGTGTATCTTCTTCATTTGCATAAATGTCAGCTTGCCAATCGTTTAAAAATTTTTCTATTGTTTGTTGTTTCTTCACATATCTCATCACAGCTTCATGGACAAGTGTCCAATCCTCTGTGAGCCCCGAGTCGGAGTTTATATCTTGTAGAAGTGGAATTAACTCCTCTCTGGCTTTAACGTCGATTGTTCGAAGAAACAATGACACCCTTTCATGACTTATGCACCTCTTATCATGCTCAGGAAGATCATCGTATTGTCGCTCAAATTCTTCTTTGATCTCAAGAATCGGCTGGTCTTTGGGCATATGAACCCACCTCAGGAAAGATCTACGAGTTACTTTATCAAGGTCTTCTAGCATAAACTGCCTAAGAAGTGTCGCTTTGTATCGAGACCATGTCGTTTGATTTATTTGCATTATTTGGTCTCGCACGTCGTAATCCGACACATAAATAAAGTTTTCACATAATTCTTTTTCCGTCATCGGACTTAATCCGACACCTAGATATTTGGCCTCGAGTTCATATTCTTTGCAGGACTTTGAGACATTCTTTCCATTGAAAAAGCCACACCGATTGACTAGACGTTCATGAAGTGATTGGATGGCTTTTTGACGCCTATCCTCTTCTTGAAATCGTAGGAATTGAGCTAGGATCTCTTCCATTTTGATTATGCTAATCTTTGTGGCTCTATAATTCACTCACCCCCTCCTTTCACGTCGGGTTCACCAGGTATGTCGTCGAGTTGGACAAAAGGAGGGGAAAGTAGGATAAAATTACTCAAAGTGTAAACAAAGTTCCTTCAAAGAAAATTATACCTCACTTAATAAGCCATTTACAGTTAAGTATGAGAGAGGTATTTCTCTTGGGTCAACCTAAGGTCTTGTAAAGTCAAACCACTATATGAACTAAAGGATTAAATACAAATTACATGATGGCATTATTTGTGGAATCGTATAAGGAAGGCATTTCAATTGTCAGCCACACTATTATTAGTTCCAAAAAGAAGCTAGGCTAATGCCCCGAACATTTGCGAACATTATAACATAGAAGCATGTTGGAGTGAGGCTACTTTCTGGAACTCCCATTGTTCAAGTGGGATATTCAATACAACAAAAATGGATTGGTTGAAAGGTTGCGCAAGATGTAAAAGCTTCAAGCTCTTCTTAAATGTACAGCGTTCAATCGATGAAATCCCTCCAACTCTACATCAGAAGACGAACTTTTTCATCGTACTGAGTGATTTCTTAATGCCTCTGAAATGGCAACATAATGAATTGAAGGTTTAACAGCTTTCCTCCTATTTCATATTAGAATCAACTTCCTTTGCATTCCTTTGCTTTCTCATTAGAACTGTCATGGCCAGCTTCGCTTTTAGAAAATGAAGGTGATGGCTTATCTTTTAAGGAATTTACAGCTTGCAGTTGTGCCCATATACAATCTTGTGTTGAGTTCCTATTGGCTAAAGCGTCCAGTTTCTGCGAAGATAGATGAGAAGATGAGCTGCACTTCAACTCCTCCGGAAAGGAAAGCTCAGCATGACCAAAACTCTGTTTCCATGCTTCCAAGCTTCCAAAATCAACAAATGAAGCAACCACTCCATCAGACTCCCTAAGAGATTCATCAGAGTTTCGAAATTCTACATTGTGTTGTGCTGGAGCTTGTATTCGCTTATGTGAAAGAAATCTCTGAAATGCGAAAGCATCACAAGTTTCCTCACCATCCCAAGAAGATGCCACTGTGCTATAAAGAAACCCACTCTCTATTCCTGGAAGGTCACCACCTTGAGCAGCAACTGCTGCATCAAATGAATCTAGAGACTGAATTGAATGTGAAGTTTGTAATGATTTCGCTTATATATCCTCATGTATAAGATATAGGCACCTGCATATTTAAACCAGATTTGGACATGCAATCATGCCTGATTTCGACAAAGAAGCATTTTCATTGTTTTTGTTTCACTATCATTTGAATATGGTCACATAATACACGTGGTGACAACACACACATTCCCTCTGCAGCGCCAAGCCTCGAGGGCATCAAATGAACACCAGAGACTACAGGGATTCGATTTCTTTCAGCTTTACCAACTCATTTATCTCTTATCAAGAGTCAGTGTATGTATTCAGGAAATAAGCAAAAACACTTTACACATACAGGTATCCGATGGCATACCATAGCTAATAATTACAATTGCACATTCATCAATAACAGAGAAAAGTCCCTTAAAACATCTCATACATGTCGGAATTTTCATCGATCTGTTCTCAGATAGTGATGAACTTCTGTTCTCACCAAATCTATGGGTCCATGATCATGTGTGTATCGATCAGGACCCAAATATAGCCCAGTCTTCTCTAGAAGAGCTAAGGCAGCAGGCCTTCCGAATTGAGATGCATATGCCTTCAGATACTCATAATCCTGCAAGCCACTAAGAAGGCGTTCCAGACGTAATGATGCAACAGGCTCTCTTAAGTTTCGATCAAAGAACTGATCAGGATAGAAGAGAGTACCATCACCAGGAGGAAGGCCACGATGGAACCGAACCTCTGCCTCCGGAGACAATCCTTTCTCATAGCAATTTACACCCCAATAAAGGAAACCAGTACCACCCTCCTTCCATACACGCCACATGACTGCACGGTGTTGTGTTCCCCGCATTCCCAGATGCCAGTTGGGATGAGGATCTGTCGGCCCCATGCAGACATATGTCCACCATTCCTCATTGTTCTCTGGTTGCAATTCAGATATTATATCATTCACCAACTCCTCACGAGTCCCCAACACCCATTCACTTGTACAAAATATTTGGGTATGAGGTCGTAAAATATTTGGCACTTTGACAAAAGCCTCAAAACTTCCTGGAGCATAAGAGTAGTCACTTGGTCCCTATGTGTTCGTCCTCCTCAGTACGTATCTCGAAGTGCTTCCTCCTTTTTCATGAACTATCCCCTTCACATTCCTTGCCTTTTGCATATATCTCCCAAGAAGGAAGAAGATCCTCCGCATGCACACGTCCTCTTGTTGGCACAATAGGAAAGTGCACCTAAAAATCCCTTTCGACTTTGGTTTTCCCAGAAATAACATCGCGAAGCATCCCAAATGGTGCGGTTCAGCCTCTTCAAAACATCTTATGCCGAAAGCAATGGCTTCAAATCGTGACCACAACGCCCATTCTTCTTCCTGCACAAGATTAGCAGACTCTGTTTTTGGTGTAGAGGCTTCTGCAACAACCATTCCAACCTCCTTTTTCTTTGCCTCTTTTGCAGCCAGTTTTGGACAGTTCTTTATGATATGATCATTCCCTTTACAGTACTTGCAAAACAATTTCTGCTTTTTTGATTTCTTCTCGTCTTTATCCTGGTTCTTCGAATGTGCAGCATTTGGAGATTTCTGCTTACTAATAGAAGAGCTCCATTTGTCTTTGCCCTTCTGACTAGCCAGGAAAGCTTGATCTGCAACACGCATAATGGACCTGTTCTGCCTAGACTGATCTTCCTGCAATAGAACAGAGACTAACTCCTCAAATGATAAGGCATTAGGATTGCCTTTCATCATCAACCGAAGAGTAGAAGCAAAACTCAGATATGAATCAAGAAGACCATTCAGAACGGTCTGCACAAGTGAGCTATCTGGTATAACCTCATTAGCAGAAATCAATTGTTCCTTCAAATCTTTGATCTTCGTTAGGAAACTGTCCATAGAATCACCTTCATTCATGTGCTCACTCTCCAACTGTTTTCGGAGGTAAGCAACACGAGCCTCATTCCTAGCTTGGTACAATGTGGTAAGTGTATCCCAAGCATCCCTAGCTGTTCTGCAAGAGCGAATATGAGGAATAATGGCACGTTTGACAGACAAAGCTATCAATGCATGTGCCTAGGCATCTCTGCCATCCCAACGAATTTGCTCTACAGTAGGTGCAACAGCAACAACAGCATGAACAGGAATCTGCGGAATATCATCTTCGACACCATCTTCATCAGCTCCAACACCTGTATTTGTAGTACCTGTCGTTACAGGTGTAACATGACTTCTTTCAACACCTTGCACAATGTTCCATAATCCTTTTGCAACCAAAACATGTCGCATCATATAGGCCCATAATGGGTAGTTGGTACCATCCAACTTGTCCTCCAACCAACATACGGAATACATCACTGCTTTCAGCCATGGCCGGTGACTAAAATACCTTGATGCAAAAAATTGACTGTATCTCAAAAAGTTGAACAGAACTGCCCAGATGAGTTCTGCTAGACCTGTAGCAGACTTTGAGACGCTTAAACTGGCGAACAAAAACTGGTATATACCTTTGGCACAAAAAGATGAAATAGCCTACACAAGCACTGCGATAGTGCGTTTAGAGGCCTGAAACGAGCTCAGATCGCGATTTTGGCACCACAAAGCGAAGCGGTTTTGATCTCGGAAACACGCTGAGTATGCTCACCAAAATTCTTGTGATTCTGAGACTGCAAACGGAGGAGTGTCGACGGTGCCCTAGATGAAGCGACGACCCTCTCTGATACCAATTGTTGGAGTTAGACATCTACGGAAGCACGCAAACAGCACAAGGAAGAAGAAGAAGCTTTGAGCACAAACACACAATACTGAATGTATTACTAGAGAATGTACAAATATAAGTAGCCCATTAGGGCAATAGGCGTATATACATGCCGGGGAAAAAAAAAACTCCTAAAGAGGGAAAAAAGTGCCCCGGTGGTCCTAGTGTGTTCACACACATCACTACCTAAATATATTAATAGCCCATTAGGGCAATAGCCGTATATACAAGCCGGGGGAAAAAAACCTCCTAAAGAGGGAAAAAAGTGCCCCGACGGTCCTAGAGTGTTCACACACATCACTACCTAAATATATCAATAAATCCCCCTTGGGAGTGATGCGGTGAACAAGTAGCTGGCACTCATGTATAAGGAAGTGCCAAGCTATGTGGAAACCACTCCACAAAAGGAAGTAAGCCCAAAGCTTTGCGGAAAGTTTCAAACTTCTCCCTAGGCAGAGCCTTCGTGAAAAGGTATGCAATGTTCTCCTACGTGGGCACATATGCCAAGCTGATCTCCCCAACAGAGAACCTCTCCCTGACATAATGATAATGCACCTCAATGTGCTTAGTGCGAGCATGGAACATAGGGTTCCTTGCAACTGCCAATGCGCTTTAACTGTCAGTGAAGATGGTGGTGGCAAAAGACTGACCAACACCCAAATCAGCCATAAGGCATCTGAGTCACACACACTCCACAGTCGATGTGAAAGTTGCCCTATACTCAGCCTCACAACTGGAAGTGGCCACAGTAGGCTGCTTCTTGCTCAACCAAGATATACATGAGCTGCCAAGCATGAAGCAAAAGCCACTAGTGGACACACGAGTGTCATAGCAACCAGCCCAATCAGAGTCAAAAAAAGCATGTAAATCTAGCAGTAGTGATCCCGCCTTGAGATAAAACAACCCAAGTAGCCGAGTACCACTCAAGTAGCGAAAGATGCGCTTAACCACCTGCCAATGCTTGACTCCTGGGCAATGCATAAACCTGCTCATCTGTGAGACAGCAAACTGAATATCTGGCCGAGTAATGCATAAGTAAATCAAGCATCCAAGAGCCTGCTGATAGAGAACAACATCAAATGCATCTCCAACATCATGAAGACTCAATCGTAAACCTGTCTCCATAGGAGTGGCAATAGGCTTACAGTCTTCAAGGCCAAAACGCTACAATAATGTGTCAATATATTTCGTTTGACACAAAGCCATTCCACTATCAACGTGCATAAACTGAATGCCAAAATAATGATGCAAATGCCCCAAATTAGACATCTCAAATGAGGCATGCAAATCAGCCTTAAAATTAGCAATATGCCTCTCATGAGGACCAGTGACCAGCATGTCATCAACATAAACCACAATGATCAGAAGTACATCATTAGCACGCTTAACATATAAGGTGCTTTCAGTTGGACTGTTCTCAAAACCATGTGCAATCAGATAGGCATGTATCTTTTCATACCAAGCACATGGTGCTTGCTTTAAACCATATAATGCCTTCTTTAACCTGCACACCTGGTTCTCATGCCCTTTTTGCACAAAGCCACGGGGCTGAAAAACATACAATTCTTCATGCAAGTCACATTCAGAAATGCAGTTTTAATGTCCAATTGATGTACATTCCAACCATGATGGGCTGCAAGTGCACAGATGCTCCAAACAGTAGTCATACGGCATGTTGGTGCAAAGGTCTCATCAAAATCAATGCCTCTTTCCTGTGCATAACCCTTTGCAACAAGCCTAGCCTTATACCTGTCAACTGTACCATCAGGTTTACGCTTCAGCTTGTATACCCACTTAGTGCCAATGGCCTTCTTGCCTGGAGGCAAGTCACATAAAGACCAGGTACCATTCTTCATTATTGTATCATATTCAGATTGCATAGCAGCCATCCAATTTCTGAATTTTGAGCTTCATCAAACGAAACTAGCTCAGTCTCATCACAAAGACTAGATGCAGCCATAGCATAGTAATCTGATGCAAAAGAGGCACTATGAGAGCCTGATCGAGTAGGATATGACAAAGGTGCATCTAATTTGCTGTCACGCAAGGTCTGCACCAGTGCTCAATATCAGCTCTCTCATCAATAAGTGCATCATGTAAATCTGCATCAGAAATGGAATTATCTGCATCATCACATGAAACATGTAAAGGTTGAGAAGTTGCCTCATTTAGGACCAGCACTACACTGTCCACCTGTAAAAAGAGGAAGCAAAGTATCATACATGTCTTTGGAGCTAATAGATGTCTCCTTAGTACATGAAAGCAATGGCTGAATAACATCTTCCACAAAAACAACATCATGGCTAACCAGAATGCGTTTACTCTGTGGATGATATAGATGATAGCCTTTACTTTCAGAACTGTACCAAACTAAAATACATTTTACTGCCTTATCATCCAATTTTATGCGATGTTGTTCAGGCACTAATGCATATGCCAAACAACTAAAAATACGCAGATGAGCAAGAGATGGCTTGCGGTCATGCCAAGCCTCATATGGAGTGATAGACTGCAACGCTTTAGTGGGACACTTGTTCAGTACATATGCTGCACACATGAGCCTCAAGCCAGAAACTATGTGGTAAAGCCTGACCCTTGACCATACACCTCGCCATCTCCATGAGAGACCTGTTCTTTCGTTTAGCAACTCCATTCTGTTGAGGTGTATACGGCACTGTACACTGGTGTTTTATCCGACGTTCAGCCAGAAATGCATTAAAATCAGAAGACATATATTCTCCCCCTCGATCAGAGCGGCGGGTGCCCATTTTACATGCTGACAGATTTTCAGCCAAAACCAAAATATGGTTGAAGCACATGAACACTTCAAACTTTGCCTTCAATGGATATACCTATGCATGCCTGGAAAAATCATCGATGAAAGTCACGAAGTAGAGATAATTCCCAAAAGAAGGTGTCTGCATAGGACCACAGACATCACTATGTACAAGCTGCAATTTCTGAGTAGCCCAAACTGAACCATCTTTTGGAAACGATGAACACTGCATTTTGCCCAAAATACAGCCTTCACAAACATGTTTTCCAGGTGTCTCAGTTTGGGCAAAGAGGATACCATTTTAGATTTCTACAGGCGTAGCAAACTAGCAAAATTCAGATGACCAAAGCGTGCATGCCAAAGCTTTGCATCTGACATAGCTTGAGAATCGTTTACGTCACATGCCAAATCATTTCTAGATCTTTCGTAGTCTATGAGCTTATACATCGGAGGACATAAAATGCCAGATGCAATAATCACATCGCCATTTGACAAATCATGAATTGTACACCTGTCATCAACATATTTCACAACCAAGCCAATCTTAGCTAATGCAAAAACTGATAACAGGTTCTTCTTGATCCCTGGCACAAATAAAGCATCTGACAAAGTGAAAGAACTACCATCAACAGTAGTCAAAATGATCTTACCAACTCCCATAACAAGATAAGAGGAGTTGTTGGCGCATGTAACAGTATTGCCTATAGGGGCAGGCTTGAGTGAAGAGAAGAAACTGCGCTGCGAGGTAATATGTTTGGTTGCCCCACTCTCAAAATAAACATCTGAGTCTACCGCAGACATGCACTGATCATGAGAAGATGGGTCAAAACTGCAAACAGTAGTAAACGTCCATTCTTCTTCCTGCACAAGATTAGCAGACTCCATTTTTGGTGTAGAGGCTTCTGCAACAACCGTTCCAGCCTCTTTCTTCTTTGCCTCTTTTGCAGCCAATTTTGGACAGTTCTTTATGATGTGATCATTCCCTTTACAGTATTTACAAAACAATTTCTGCTTTTCTGATTTTTTCTCATCTTTATCTTGGTTCTTCGAATGTGCAGCATTTGCAGATTTCTGCTTACTAGTAGAAGAGCTCCATTTTCCTTTGCCCTTCTGACTAGCCAGGAAAGCTTGATCTGCAACACGCATAATGGACATGTTCTGCCTAGACTGATCTTCCTGCAACATAACAGAGACTAACTCCTCGAATGACAAGGCATTTGGATTGCCTTTCATCATCAACCGAAGAGTAGAAACAAAACTCTGATATGAATCAGGAAGACCATTTTGAACGGTTTGCACAAGTGAGCTAACTAGTATTACCTCATCAGTAGAAATCAAATGTTCCTTCAAGTCTTTGATCTTTGTTAGGAAACTGTTCATAGAATCACCTTCATTCATGTGCTCACTCTCCAATTGTTTTCGGAGGTAAGCAACATGAGCCTCATTCCTAGCTTGGTACAATGTGCTAAGTGTATCCCAAGCATCCTTAGCTGTTCTGCAAGAGCGAATGTGAGGAATAATGGCACGTTTGATAGACAAGGCTATCAAAGCATGTGCTTGGGCATCTCTACCATCCCAGCAAATCTGCTCTGCAGTAGGTGCAGCAAAAATCGTAGCACGAACAAGAATATGCAGAATATCATCATCTTCGACACCTTCAGTATCAGCTTTAGTACCTCCAGTTGTAACAGTTGCAGGTGTGATAGGACGTTTTTCGACACCCTGCACAATGTTCCACAGTCCTTTTGCAACCAACAGATGTCGCATCATATAAGCCCATAACAGGTAGTTGGTACCATCCAACTTATCCTCAATAGCCAAGCCAACATACAGAATACATCACTGCTTTTAGCCATGGCTGGTGACTAAAATACCTTGATGTAGAAAATTTACTGTATCTCAAAAGAACGGAACTGCCCAGATGAATTCTGCTAGACCTGTAGCAGACTTCGAGATGCTTATAGTGGCGAACAGAAACTGGTATATACCTTTGGCACAAAAAGACGAAATAGCCTACACAAGCGTTGCGATAGTAAATGTTTTGAGGCCGAAACGAGCTCATATCGCGATTTTACCACCATACAACGAAGCTGTTTTGATCTTGAAAACACGCTGAGTATGCTCACCGAAATTCGTGCGATTCTGAGACTACAAACAAAGGAGTGTCGACGGCGCCCTAGATGAAGCAACGACCTGCTTTGATACCAATTGTTGGAGATAGATGTCTGCGGAAGCACGCGAACAACACAAGGAAGAAGAAGAAGCTTGGAGCACAACACACAATACTGAATGTATTACTAGAGAATGTACAAAGATAAGTAGCCCATTAGGGCAATAGGCGTATATACAAGCCGGGGAAAAAAAAACCTCCTAAAGAGGGAAAAAAGTGCCCCGGCAGTCCTAGAGTGTAGTAAGTGATAGAGATACACACTTCATGAATGAAGTTATTGAAAACCTTCTCCAAGAATTCTTGGTGATACATAAGAAGTCTGCCCCCTATCATCCACAAGCTAAAGGACAAGCCAAGAGCACGAATAAGATCATATGTAATGTATTGACAAAACTGGTAAACAATCAATGCTCTGATTGGGATAAACAACTTCACTATGTTGTTTGGGCTTATTGAGCTGTCTATAAAACGGTACTCAATGCCACCCCATTTCAGATGGTCTTTGGACAGAATGTTGTGCTACCATTAGATTTCCTAATCCTAGCTTTAAAAGTAGCACAAGAGTATGAGTGGAATGGAGACGAGTTATCGTCTAGGATCTTTGATCTAGAATGCTTAGGTGAGACGAGGCTACGAGCAGCAGTAGGCATCTATGCTGCAAACAAAAGACAAAAGGATTATTTTGATGCACACCAAGGATAAAGGATTGAAAGAGGGAGACCTAGTGTTGGTTTATGCACTCAAAAAACATGCTCATAAATTGGAAAAAAGAGAATATGGACCCATGATCATTAATAGAATTTCCACTAGTGGTGGAGTTCAATTGGCCACTCTAGAGGGTGACATCTTGCCAAACTATATTAGTGGTTGTTGAGTCAAGCTATATCAAGAACCTCTTAGAGAGGATATGCTAAGGAGACTCAACACTGCTAAGAAGCGAAAAGAAGAAGAGATAAGGGTTAAAGAAGAAGCATAGGCAGAGACCAGAGAGCGCACTAGGAAAAATAAGTTAAGGTGATTAGGCTTAGATGTCAATCATGAAGCCCACTTTATCACATGGCCATGTGTCAAACATTAGGTGCAATTGCTTCTTGAATAATTGATCGACATCCCTTTGTGACCTTAGATGTAGGACACATAGAGAATGTAAGGATTGTGAGAGCATTGATTGACTCAGGTGAAGCAACTAGTGTAGTTAGACTTTCATATTGCCAAGACTTGCAATTGAAAATCAATCCCATAGAAGCCTATCTCATAGGATTGGGAGGTGTGGAAACCCCTTGTTTGGGTGAGGTGGAGTTTCCCATCCACCTTCAAGATGTCCCAATGAGAGTCAAAATGCCAGTATGTGAAGATGAGGACCTTACAGAACCACTTATCTTCGGCCAAGACTGGATCTATGACCATGCAGTCAACTTAAAACTCAAAAGTCAACTTCTTCAAGTTTGCATACATGAACAATGCATTACATTAGAATTAGAGAACTGCATGCTCACAAATCTAGGTGTCATACATTCTTTTAGTTCTTCTAAGATTAATCCTCGAGAAGAATTTGTTGAGTGTGTCGACAACTCTATGATGGAAAAGGTCACAATCCTCAAAGAACAGGCTCAAAGGCACGTAGATCTTGCTTCTTCTTCAAAGATGAATGTAGCCACAGTAGTTCACCCACAGAGGCAACCGGAGTTGTACAGGGCAACTACTATAGCAAAACAAACAAAATTCAAGAAGAAAGTAGTTCCAAGTATGAAGTAGATCTGGGTACAAAAAGGAGGAACCACCGGCCTTGCCCCCACAATTCCCATGCAGGCAAGACAACCAGGCCAGAAGATGAAAAAGAAAACTAGGACAAGTTCAACCACAAGGTATCCGACAAGTTTGGGTGCCTAAGAAATTAGTTGCAGTTTCTTCCACTCTTTGATCTTGCCTTGCGTGTGTGTGTGTGTATGTGTGTGCATGCTGGTGTGCTTATCACTCACACACTTGTGCCTTCACATGCTCACGGTCTTCATACTAGTCCTCAGTACATCTGTCATCCCTGACAGACCCTTGTTGTAGTGGTTGTTCCATGTAGTGCTTTGAGAGGTTATGAACAAGAGCTGTCTACCTTCAAACGTAGCAGGGTCAGTTGTCCGGTTTTTTATTTGTCACTATGAGCCTTTGCAAGTTTTAGTCCCTTGGTATGTACTTCATCCTTGGATTCTTGCATGAAGATATATTTGTGAGCTTTCAAAAGTTGCTAGGTGCTCAAAAGAGGTTGTCCATGTTTATTTGGAGCAGCTATCGCTGGTGGATTGCTTTGTTGCTATTGTTGCTATAACCTTAATGTCCTCTGGATCTTTCAAAGATGATATTCATAGTAGTCATGCCAAGTAATCGTAACCCATAATGAGTGATGAGTTAGTGTGTCAGTGCATGGGTTGAAGAAAGACGTTGATGCAAGCTATACTTAGAGGTGTCCATTGGACCTCGAGATGACAACTAATCATTCCTCCTTATAGGGATCCATTTGAGAACCATGTTCGGCTGCGTAGAGATCACCTTGGTCTTCTTCATCTTCAGATGGTTTCTTAAATTTTGTATCCCACGTGGTTGGTTCTTTGATTCTGGGGGGGCTACTAGTGCTTTTGGCTTCCATACCCATACCATTGTTGTTGGTCTTCTGACTCTTGTTGAAGAGGTGAGTTGGTGTGCTTTTGGTCTTGGTGTTTGGTTCTGACCCTTGCCTCGCCTTGGCTTCTTTGTTGAGACTTTTCTCATGTGGGAGAACATAGGTTGTTGTGTATGTAAGGGCTTCTGGGTACCCATATTTGTAATTGTCCTTGTTGAACTGTGTTGGCACTCAAAGTCAAGCACAAGGAAGCACAAGGCAAAGGAACGCTTCAAAGAAGTGGACACACAAGAAGAGGAGCAAGTATGGAGCTCCAAGAAGCACAAATCAAATTTTCAAAAGAAATCCCTATAAAAATAGTGATTTTTATCACTAAAAACCATTATAAATATCATTTCTCATTTTCGCAACTCTATTTTGTTCAAGCCAAGGAGTCCTCAAGCTTGACGAGTATTAGAAGTATCATCTAAACAATTTTCATAATTGTTAGACTCCGTTTGAGCCCTCAAATAAGCCCTGGAACCTATCTTTTAAGTAGGCCAGAGACTAGGTCTAAATAGGGTCAAAACTGCTCAAAAAACTATAAAAAGATCTAGAGAGCTCATTTTAGGGGTTAGCTTGTTAGAGAGTTGGCTTGTTAGAGATTAAAGCTTTGTAAGAGAATTCTTTGCAATAGAAAACCATTGTTCCTCTCTTTGATCTTGCCTTGCGTGCATGTGTGTGTGTATGTGTGTGCATGCTAGTGTGCTTCTCACTCACACATTTGTGCCTTCACATGTTCATGGTCTTCATACCAGTTCTCACATCTCCATGGATTGACAAGTAAAGGAGGTGGTGCTTACGCTTGAGCTACAGTTGCTCATGAAGATCTTGCCTAAATGAGAGGATTAGGAAGCCCCAATTACTCATGTGAAATCACTGTTATGCACACTATAAAGCCCTTCATCTAGAGGCTATCTATATTGCCATTGAAGCTCCACAATGGAACCCCTTGGGTGGACAGTATCATCGTCATATATACATTGCTTCTGACAATTAGAGAATTTGATTTCTTTGTCTCTCTATCTGTGTACAATTCTTTTAGAGTGTTTTGCCTCTCTTTACTCTACTTGAAGATATAATTTTGCTACATTATTCCTCTTGATTGTTATTTTCTAACATGGTATGAGAGCCTAAGAGGTTCTGAGTATGGCAAAAGCAAAAATGAAGAAGTCACATAAGACTTTGAACAACTTAAAGAGAGAACAGGTCAAGCGTTCTATCTTCATCTATTGTTCGGAATCAAGGTGGTTCATCAGTAGGAGCATGTGGAACATAAACCAGAGCAGTAATGATGCCAATCATGCGAACATTGCAGATACAACCACCAACCTTTATAAAAAGTAAACTTGATGGTACTAATTACACCTTGTGGAAATTTAAGATCACTTCTATCCTTGACTCTTATGAGCTGCTCAAGACTATACTTGGGATTGATTGTGAGCCCCAAGAAACACCTGACTCAAATGATCATAGACAAATGATTCCTCCCGATGCTGATCTTTTATGTGCTTGGAAGCGTAGGAATGTAGATGCACTCTATACTCTTGTTACAAGTACTTCTGATAGTGTTCTGACTCTTATTCAACACACCACAAAGACATGTGAGGCTTGGAACATATTGAGAAATTAATATGAAACTCGAAATCAGACACAAATTCAAAACTTAGAGAATCAGCTAGCAGTAGAGAGGTTTGCTGAAGGGAAGAATACTAAAGTGTTCATCACTTACATAAAGAATAGATGGGATCAAATGGTGGGAACAGGTGTACCAAAGTCAAGTGAGGAGCTAGCTTGGCATTCTCTTCGAATTTTTCCACCAAAGTTTGATAGTTTGGTAACTACCCTTAATACTCAAATTAGACTGCAACCACTAACCTTTGAAGAATTCAGTGCCTTACTAATGGAGGAGGAGTTGCGGCTCAAGGCAAGGAATGACAGCGGTAAGGAGAAGTTGCATTCATGGTAAATGCCAAAGGTACCAAAAACAATTCTTCGAAAGATGAGGATAGAAAGAAGAAGGACAAGAAGAAGTTCAAGGGAGAGTATTTCCATTGCAAGACGAAAGGCCACAAAATCCAAGAATGTTGCATTAAGAAGGCAGAGGAGAAGAGTGGCTCTTCAAAAAGTGGTAAGGGCAAGGAGGTGGCTAACATTGCCGAAATTGAGCTTGAGTTGTTTGTTATGGTAGAGGAAATCTGTTCCTCAACTAAAGATTTAGCTACATATGACTCATGGGTATTGGACAGTGGTGCCCCTTCTCACATGACAAGCAAAAAAGACCTTTACAATTCCCTAGAGCCTCTACAGGAACCCATCATGGTGAAAGTAGGTAACAATGCAAGATGTCCTGCTAAGGGCAAAGGTATGATGTCTTTCATTAACCGTAATTGGGACATCAAAAAGCTTTAAGATGTGTTATATGTTCCACAAATCAAATAAAATGTAATTTTGGTAACTTCTATAATTGATCAAGGTCATCACGTGTCTTTCAACAAGACATGAGCTGAGATTCTGGACCGGAACAACAATTTCGTTGGGACCCGAATAAGGAGGAAGAACATGTACGAGTTGTCTGCTCTTACAACCACAATTTTTATGGGCACAAGTAAGCTTTGGCATGAGAGATTTGGCCACATAGGCTACCCGATACTGAAAGAGATGCACCAAAAGGGTATGGTTGCTCACGTCCCTCCAATTGCAGATATGAAAGAACTCTGTGAAGCTTGCATGATGGGCAAGTAGTAGAGGAAGGCATTTCCACAAGTAACCAAGAATAGAGCAAGTGTTCCTCTTGAGTTGGTGCATGCTGACTTGTGCGAAAAAATGCCTACACAAGCCTTGAGAGGATCTTCCTACTTCATGTTACTCATCAATGACTACAACATGAAGATGTGGGTGTACTTTCTTTGTGATAAGGCTCAAGATTTTGGCAAGTTTTAAGAATGGCTTCAGCTTGTTGAAACCGAATCAGGGGAAAAGATGAAGAAGTTCAGGGCGGATGGTGGCAGTGAGTTCACGTAAATAGAATTTGATGATTTTTGTAAGGGCAAAGGAATCAAGTATGAACTCATAACAATGCATAGCCCTCAGCAAAACAGTGTTGCTAAATGTCAGAATGGAACCATAATGGAAATGGCAAGGATAATGTTGAAGGGTAAAGATCTACCTAATCATTTTTGGGCAGAGGTCATAAACACGGCTCTTTACATCCTGAATCATAGCTATACTACTAAGGCACTTGATGGAAAGAATCCACAAGAAGCCTATACTAGTAGAAAACCTTCTGTTCCCCATTTCAAAGTGTTTGGAAGTGAGTGTTGTTGGAAGAGATGGATGGATACCTCAAGAGAATGAGTTGGTACTGCTAATACCTACTTTGTACATGCCCTATCAAACCTTAGAGTTGTGTTGTAGGCCCTTTTAGGTTGCAAATGACACAAAAAAATGCCTATGTGCTTTGGAGTTGATCCTTCAAACAACTGGATCAAAACAGACTACTTTACAAATGGCTAGTCACTCAAAACTTGCTATTTTGGTCTTGACACATGCTGGATCTTTCGCTCAGTGCTCACAGTACAGTAGCAATTGATAAGATTCCTTTTGGGGGAATCAAATTAGCTTAGATAGCTAATGATTACAAGTGGAATCATCTAAAATGATAAACCATACACTGAGAAATCAATTTAGCAATTGAATGCTTACCCTTGACTTTTTAGGGACTAAGCAGAGAATGATCAAAGAGCACTTCGACACAGATTTCTCCCAATCGGCTGAAGCAAAAGCTTTGAAACTTGGACAACATAAAATACACTTTGAGCTGATTCCATGAGCTATAGAACATGCAAAATTGGGGAGAGATCACTGAGATATGGTCATGAAAAGTTCACTATTCTGAGTAGTCATAGCAAAGAAGTAGACAGAATACTCAATGAGGTATATGTATTATGGCACATGATTTTACAAGATCATTGGCATTATGATGATGCTGAATGATAGTGAGATGAGTAGTCTATGGAGTGAGCTACTCAATCTCTGCTAATGATCAATGAAAGAGCTCTCTAGGAGACCATACATCCGCGACCTTCTTACAAGTCATTTATATAGGAAGTTGTTTCTTAATTTTGAATTTGAAATTCAAACTTGGATCCTAAAAGTGATTCCAATGATTGTGGAGATATTCCCTCAATCTAAATTCGTAACCAACATTCTATCTAACTCCACGAGTTGTGGCCTTTTACAAGATTCTCTTAAGGTTAATACCTTTTACAATGGTAAATGATCAAGAGAGTTACAAGCTAGGATTCATATGATCCTTCAAATGTTTTTACATAATGCTTTCCAAGTTAAGCCAAATGTGAAGGCTTGTGTATTTGCACCAACACCTCCCCCTCAAGCCAAACATCTTGGCTTCATCAATCCTCTTGAATATCCTGCAATCCAATCATACTTTTAAACCTGCAAAGTTTAGTACCATCAAGTGTGGTTAACAAATCTGCACCTTGCATATTTGTAGATACATATGCCAATTGAATCTCTTTGCTTAATAGCTTCTCTAACATAGTGATAGAGAACTTTTATATGCTTGGTTCTTGCATGATAGATAGGATTGGCTGCAAGATGCAAAGAACTTGTATTGTCACCAAAGATCATAGGTGATTGAGTATGAAGTCCCAAATCTGAATATAGCAATCTAATCCAAATAGCTTCTTGTGTAGCATTGGCTAATCCCCTGTATTCAAACTCTTTTGAAGATAGAGCAAACAATAGGTTGCTTCTTGGAAGACCATGAAATGGGCTTATCACCTGCAAAAGAAAGATATCCAGAAGTACTCCTTCTGTCATCCTTACAACCTGCCTAATCTGCATCTGAGTATAGCTTAATGTCCAAATCTGATGTGTATGGGAAGTAAAGACCTTGATTTCGAGTACCCTTGAGATACTTCAAGATCCTTTTAGCAGCTTCCAAGTGTGGTGCTCTAGGTTTATGCATGAATTGACTTAGAACACTTAGTCCATAAGCTATATCTATCCTTGTTAATGTTGCATAGTTTAGACTTCCAAGTATCTTTGATATCCTGCAATGTCTTCAAGCAAATCACCTTCATGAGCACTCAATTTATGATTTACCTCCATAGGGGTGCTAGCTACCTTTGCATTCTCCAAGTGGTACTTCTTCAACATGTCCTACATATATTTCCTTTGAGTGATATAAATTCCAGAATTTGTGTAGAATAACTCAAGTCCAAGAACATACTTCAGAAACCCTAGGTCACTGATTTTGAACTCCTGCATCATTTGGTTCTTGATTTGTTTGATGCCATTGGGATCACTACCTGTAAGTATGATGTCATCAACATATACACATAAGTATATCATTTCTGAATTACTTCTCTTGACAAATAGAGAAGAATCTGTCTTGCTCATCATGAATCCTTGGTCTTGAAGATATGTTTTTAACCTATGGTTCCATGCCCTAGGTGCCTGCTTCAAACTATTGAGAAAAGCATTTTTCACATCTAGTTGATACATATTCCAATTCCTAGATGCAGCTACACTTATCAATACTCTGATGGTTGGCATTTTAGCCATAGGTGAAAATGTCTCTTCATAATCAAATCCTTGGGGTTTGTGCAAAACCCTTAGCCACAAGTCTAGCTTTATACCTATTTATGGATCCATCTGAATTCCTTTTGATTTTGTAAACCCATCTAGAGCCAATTACCTTCATTGATGCCTTCTTGGGTACTAGCTCCCAAGTATCATTCTCTTGGAGTGCCTCTATCTCTTCATCAATAGCTTCCTTCCATTCTGCCTTGGTACTTGCTTCTTCATATGAAGAAGGTTCTTCAAGTGATAAATCTTTAGCAAGATAAATGGAATGCTTAGTAATGAAGTATCATACCCATATCTAATTGGCTTCTTACTTTCCCTTTGTGATCTCCTTAGAACTTGGTTGGATGATTCAGGTAAATCTTCCAACCTCTTCATCTTAGCCTTGCCCTTTGATTTCCATGCTTTGAATTCTTCTAGGTTGATGGTGTCCTCATCATCTGATTTGATGTCTTCAATTGTGCTTGGCTCCTCCTTGGTGAGGTTTAGAAATTCTTCTTCCAAGTCATATGGCAACTTGACTTTCCTGCATTCACTTTCAAACCAAGAATCATTCTCATCAAACACAACATCTCTACTAGCCATAAGTCCTTTGTTGGATGGATTATAAAGCTTGTATCCTTTCTGATTTAAATCGTATCCTATGAAGATGAACTTCTCTGCCTTAGGGTCTAGCTTACCTCTTATTTGAGATTTCAGTGAAAGTTCGACAAGTTCCGGTGAAAGTTTGGTACCAGTTGGTGGGAATTTACAGTTTCCGGGTGACAGTGCGATACTCCCTAGTGGATCTTTATTACATACACCGCTGTTTGGGGTAAGCTTGTCTACATTTGACACCAAAGTGGAGGATAGGCTATTTGATTTGGAGATCCATAAAAGACTGAATGCTATTTTCGAACCGGAAGGTGAGCAATCCGATAATACAGATTCCAAAGGATGAGAGACACCTCCTCAAAACTTAGGAGATAGCAAAGGTACCACTAATAGTACAATGAGTGGTCAACAACAACAACAACAGCAACAACAACATCAGCAACAACAACAGCCACCTCCACTTTGATCGGTTCCAACCGGGGTGATTTACACAAAGTTCGGTGGATTTCTAGGTGACGTCCCTGATGCACATGTGCGAACCTTTGAGATAAGCTATGCAGTGCTGAACCATCCACCCAATCCGGCGACCTTACACTGACACGCTTGATGGGCCAACTGAGGTTTTTACTTGCAAGAGGCATTTTTGTAGACTCAAACTGAGGTTTTGATGAGTCAAGTCATTGCGGCAAGTTCAGTTAGAACTGACACACAATTAGTAGAGCCGGAGACACTAAAGCTAATGTTGAATTCGCTCAAACAGAAAATTACCAGAACCTTCAAATTAGCAAGGACCATGTATATACAAGGCATCGTAGACGAGCCTTAATTTTGTTTCTGTTGTGGGTTCGAGTCCACCATGCGTGCCAGTGTAAGGTCGCCGGATTGGCATTATGTAATTCCTATTTTCCATTACCGCACACATCGAAAGGTCGTAGCGAAGTGTTGTATCTTTCTATCAATTAATGAAAAGACATTGTGGTGGCTCTCTGGTAGCGAGAGGAACGGGATCGCCAGACTGTCTGTCTGGGCGATTTGCGGTCTGTGGAGATGCCGTAGTGTAGCGTTCTTAAATTCCAAGTACTGTAACTCTTACTTTGTTAAGTTACATTAATTTGTGATTAACACAATAATCGTATGTTGCCGATAATAAGTCTGTGCGATGTTAATTAATAATTCTTGCGTTATCTACTGTGGAAGCTTAACCGGAATATAAACAGTAATAATGTGTAGAAAGCGTTATATTGAACTTTAACGTACTGCTTACTGGGTGAGTTAAATGGGAAAATAAGATAGCACACTTTTAACACAACCTATTTCTCCTCTCTGCTACCCCATTTCGCTTAGGGGTATACCTGGTAGTAATCTCCCTTTTGATACCTCTGTCTAGAAAAAATGCATCAAAATCATTGGAGAAGTACTCACCTCCTCCATCTAACCTTAGCCTCTTTAGGCTTCTCCCTATTTGATTTTCCACAAGTGCAAGATATTTCTTGAAGCAACTGAACACTTCATCTTTATGTTTCATGAAATACAAGATATTCCACCTATTGAAATCATCAATGAATGACACATAGCACCTTGAACCAGAAATTGAAGGGTCCTTGCTTGGAACCCACACATCTGTGTGGACAAGTTCCAAATAGTCCTCATGCATGTAGCCTTTCTTTGTAAAGGGTAACCTGTGTGATTTACCAAACTGACAAGCACCACATTTATAGATCATATGTTGCTTGGATACATTAGGTATCACAAGCACACATTGATCTCTACATATCTGCTTCAAGGTTCTCTCACCAATGTGCCCTAATCTTTCATGCCAAATCTCTAACTCAGACAATGTTTGATCCTTATAATTGTAGAGTGCAATGTTTCTAGTGTCCTCAGGCTCAAATGTAAATAGTCTACCTGTTTTTTCTCCCTTGGAAATTCTCTTGAATCCATGGTGCTCATCATTCATACCTTGTTTTGAAGTCATATTCATAATGAGAAGAGAACCCTCTTGATCCTTTGTATAATTGTTGAAGCCTTTTCTTGATTTGTATCCTCCTTGATAATTGTTGTTGTAGCCATGGTTGTATCCTTGATTATGGTTGAATCTTCCTCTTGAGTGTGAGTAGCCACCTCTTTGATATCCTCTTCCTCTTTGATTCTTGAAGTTCCTATAGCACTCATCTATAGAGTGATTAGATAGTCCACATATATTGCATGGGGAAGAGTTGAAAGGTCTCCCCCTACCTTGCTTACCTCCTCTACCCCTTCCTCTTGAGTTCCTACCTCTCCCTGTATAGTTAGCTTGAGAAGTAGTACCTTCATCCTCTACTTTCTTTAGAGAAGTGTTGAAATTCTTGCAAATTGATAGTTGCTCATATCATTTTTAACAGTAAAGTGCAGGTGTGTGAAAAATTGAATCAAGATTGTTGAAGGGAAGGTAAAATGTGACTATCTTTTGCATTTGTAGAGTGCGTTTTGACCAAGTACCAAGCAAATTTGTTAGTCTTGGAGAAGATGACATGATTGCATTGAGGAAAGTCAAGTAAAGTAGCTACATGCAAATAGATAAGATCCATTTGTTTAGCTAAGGCAAAGCAATAATCTTGAGGGAAGATTTATTTGCATTTTGAAAAGAAAAATGTTGGAGTTTATCTTTGCATGAATTGATAATTGCACTTCTTAGCACATATTTCTTTGGAAAGCTCTACTCCTAAAACTGATTAGATTGCAAGCATAGAAGAATATAACCAATCATGAAACAAAAGATCAATGGATCTTTAAACAAGAAACCCTAAGTGAAGTGTTTACCTTGATTTACGGTAAAATACTAAAAAAATTCATAAAATCCATTAAAAAAAATTCAAACAAATCTCCTTTTTTTAGAAAGTTGGGCTGGAGTATTGTTGTTGAAAGAGGGGGAGAAAAAGTGGAAAAGAATTCTGAAAAGTAAAAGAAAATAAAAAATATCTAGAGTGGAAGTTGCTGTTTTAATTTTGCAAAAAATATGTTTTTAATGAGTTGATGGTGTATAATTGCAGGTGACAAGTAATTTGGAGGTGGTAAGGAACATTGAAGAGGACTAAGTGGAAAGCAAATTTAAAGACTACAAAAAATAGGAAGTTCAGAAAAAACAAGATTCTCTTCATAGGATCGCGATTTTCTGTAAGAAAAGAATTTGAATTATTTTGCACATTTGGGTATTGAGGTCAATGATTGTAAGAGATTTCATAAAGTTGAGTGAGTAAAGAAAATCAAAATTCAAAAAATCATTAAGAATCAAACATCAAGAGATTAAATCAAGAATTGGGTACATAATCGCGATTTTCATCAGTAGGATAAAGGGAGTAAATTTTGTTGAGAAGATAAGACTTGTGAATCAACAACCACAAAATTGTTAAGGGATAAGGGTCATGCAGTGAAAAGTGAAAATTCTGAGAAATTCACACAAAATCACGATTGTCTGAAGGCTATAAAAGCATGTAATTTCTGAAAAATTGCTCATTTGAGTGAGAGAGAGAGTGAGAGAATTGAACAGAATCTCGACTTTCAGCAAATACAAGTTCTTGGATCTCCTTTGATCAAGCAAGCAAGGTAATGGTCTTCCAATAAATCTTTGCATGTTTTCAAGTTTTCACATAATGATAAAAGCACAAAAACACAGAAAATTGTAAAAAACACGGAATCGTGATTTTTAGACTTTTGAATTTTCTTGAGAAAAAATAATATTTTTGCTAAAACTCTTTTATTGCATGTTAAAATTTGAATAAGGTGATTCTATTTGAGAAACAAAAACTTAAAAAACAAGAACTAGAAAAAATTAGAAAATCTGCTCAGAATCGCGATTCTGTGATCAAGCACAAAATCGCGACTCTCTAAAATTGAACACAAAATCGCGATTCCCGGAACGCGATTTTCATAAGAAAATCGTGTTTTTAACAATTGTGAGCAATCACGATTGTCTGGGAATAGAATCGTGAAAATCACGTTTCTATTCATAGAATCGTGAAAAACACGATTCTATTCACAGAATCGTGAAAATCATGATTCTCTTCACAGAATCGTGAAAAACACGATTCTATTCATAGAATCATGAAAAACACGATTCTATCCACAAAATCATGAAAATCACGATTCTATCCACAGAATCGTGAAAAACACGATTCTATCCATAGAATCGTGAAAAATCACGATTCTCTTCAAGGAATCTTGAAAAACACGATTCTATTCACAGAATCGTGAATAAACACGATTCTATTCACAGAATCGTGAAAAACACGATTCTCTTCACAGAATTGTGAATTAGTTGGATGATTTTGAGATCTGGTAATAAATTGATCACACCTTCTAAACAAGATCTAAAAAGGAAGGAGACAGAGCCAGTAATAGGAGATTTACAAGAAAAAGATTTAGGGCAGGAAAATAACATGGAAAATCTAAATGAAACCAATGAACCTTATGAAACTAGTGATTATAGAAATATTCTCAAATATATGTATACAATCAGGTTTGGAACCTTTGTGTATCAGGATGGGATGAATAAGTTTCTCATTAGGTTGACAAACTTAGAAGTTCCCCTAAATACAACACCATTGGGCAGCAGATGGTCTAGGAATACCTTTTTGCATGATTATTGAAAGCATTAAAAATTATCAGCTTGCAAGGGTAGGTTGCCATCAAACAAGTATCTGGAATATGAAGAGGATATCAATGTAACTAAGGAATTATTTGAAAAAGCCAATCCTAAATGGAGAAACAGGTGGCTAGATGCTAACAAAGAATGCAGGAAAATTTGGAAAGAGGCACCAATATAGCTAAAGATCAATCCAGCTTATTGTCCTGTAGCAAGAAGAAGGGAATGGACTCTGTTTTGGGAAAGGAGAAATGCAGGACAGATTCCAGCAAAATGGCTGAACTTTCCAAAGATAGCAAGACCTAAGGCAGGAACATGGCCAACAAAGAAATATATGGTTGACACAACAGAATCTGTCATATCTACATATAAAGATGTTAATGATCCAGCTTGCATCCTATTGATCAGAGTGATGAGACTCATATTGGCATGTATAGAAAGGTTTACAGATACAGATGTTAGAACCCTCAACTACATTGGGTTCAATTCACCAACTAATGCCTTACTTTTTGACTTAAGTGAAACCCCTGTCAGAATTTGTTTAATGGCCTATTATAGTAGGACAATATTTTTGGGTAGTCACTATGTTCAAATATTTGAGGATGCAATTTTTGCGTAGCCCGAACTGAACCATCTTTTGGAAAGGAAGAACACTGCATTTTGCCCAAAATGCAGCCTTCACATACATGTTTTCCTGGTGCCTCAAGCTTGGGCAAAGAAGACACCATAACAGATTTCTCCAGGCGTAGCAAACTAGCAAAATTCAGATGACCAAAGCGTGCATGCCAAAGCTTTGCATCTGAGATAGCCTGAGAATCATGAACTCCACATGCCGAATCATTCACAGATCTTTCATAGTCTATGAGCTTATACAGCCCGTGACATAAAATGCCAGAAGCAATAATAACATCGCCATTTGACAGATCGTAAACTGTACATCTGTCATCAACAAATTTCACAACCAAGACAATCTTAGCTAATGCAGAAACTGATAACAGATTCTTCTTGATCCGTGGCACAAATAAAGCATCTGACAAGGTGAAAGAACGACCATCAGCAGTAGTCAGAATGATCTTACCAACTCCCATAATAGGATAAGAGGAGTTGTTGGCGCATGTGACAATATTCCCTATAGGGGCAAGCTCGAGTGAAGAGAAGAAACTGCGCTGCGAGGTAATATGTTTGGTCGCCCCACTGTCAAAGTACCAAACATCTGAGTCCACTGCAGACATGCACTGCTCATGAGAAGATGGGTCAAAACTACAAACAGTAGTAAACGCCCATTCTTCTTCCTGCACAAGATTTGCAGAATTTGTTTTTGGTGTAGAGGCCTCTGCAACAACCATTCCAGCCTCTTTCTTCTTTGCCTCTTTTTTAGCCAGTTTTGGATAGTTCTTTATGATATGATCATTCCCTTTACAATACTTGCAAAACAATTTCTGGTTTTCTGATTTTTTCTCATCTTTATCCTGGTTCTTCGAATGTGCAGCATTTGCAGATTTTTGCTTACTAGTAGAAGAGCTCCATTTTCCTTTGCCCTTCTGACTAGCCAGGAAAGCTTGATCTGCAACACGCATAATGGACCTATTCTGCCTGGATTGATCTTCCTGCAACAGAACAGAGACTAACTCCTCAAATGATAAGGCATTCGGATTGCCTTTCATCATCAACCGAAGAGTAGAAGCAAAACTCTGATATGAATCAGGAAGACCATTCAGAATGGTCTGCACAAGTGAGCTATCTGGTATAACCTCATCAGCAGAAATCAATTGTTCCTTCAAATCTTTGATCTTTGTTAGGAAATTGTCCATAGAATCACCTTCATTCATGTGCTCACTCTCCGACTGTTTTCGGAGGTAAGCAACACGAGCCTCATTCCTAGCTTGGTACAATGTGGTTAGTGTATCCCAAGCATCCTTAGCTGTTCTGCAAGAGCGAATATGAGGAATAATGGCACGTTTGACAGACAAGGCTATCAATGCATGTGCCTGGGCATCTCTGCCATCCCAATGAATTTGCTCTGTAGTAGGTGCAACAGAAACAGTAGCACGAATAGGAATCTGCGAAATATCATCTTCGACACCATCTTCATCAGCTCCAGCACCTGTATTTGCAGTACCTGTAGTTGCAGGTGTAACAGGACGTCTTTCAACACCCTGCACAATGTTCCACAGTCCTTTTGCAACCAATACATGTCGCATCATATAAGCCCATAATGGGTAGTTGGTACCATCCAACTTATCCTCAACAGCCAACATACGGAATACATCACTACTTTCAGCCATGGCCGGTGACTAAAATACCTTGATGCAGAAAATTGACTGTATCTCAAAAAGTTGAACAGAACTACCCAGACGAGTGTTGCTAGACCTGTAGTAGACTCTGAGACGCTTAAACTGGCGAACAGAAACTGGTATATACCTTTGGCACAAAAAGACGAAATAGCCTGCACAAGCGCTGTGATAGTGTGTTCGGAGGCCGAAACGATCTTAGATCGCGATTTCGGCACCACAAAGCGAAGCCGTTTTGATCTCGGAAACACGCTGAGTATGCTCACCAAAATTCGTGCAATTCTGAGAGTGCAAACGGAGGAGTGTCGATGGCGCCCTAGATGAAGCGACGACCTGCTCTGATACCAATTGTTGGAGATAGATGTCTGCGGAAGCACGCGAACAACACAAGGAAGAAGAAGAAGCTTGGAGCACAAACACACAATAGTGAATGTATTACTAGAGAATGTACAAAGATAAGTAGCCCATTAGGGCAATATGCGTATATACAAGCCGGGGGAAAAAAACCTCCTAAAGAGGGAAAAAAGTGCCCCGGCGGTCCTAGTGTGTTCACACACATCACTACCTAAATATATCAACAGTGTCTGAGCCACACACACTCAATAGTTGTTATGAAAGCTTCTCTATACTCAGCTTCACAACTGGAAGTGGCCATAGTAGGCTACTTCTTGCTTAGCCAAGATATGCATGAGCTACCAAGCATGAAGCAAAAAACACTAGTGGACATACAAATGTCATAGCAACCAACCTAGTCAAAGTAAAAAAAAGCATGCAAATCTAGCAGTAGTGACCCCCCTTGGGATAAATCAACCCAAGTAGCTAGGTACCACTCAAGTAGCAAAAGATGCACTTAACGGCCTACCAACACTTGACACCTGGGCAATGGATAAACCTGCTCGTCTGTGAGATAGCAAACTAAATATCTGGCCGAGTAATGCATAAGTAAATCAGGCATCCAAAAGGCTGCTGATAGAGAACAGCATCAAATGCATCTCCAACATCATGAAGACTCAATCGTAAACCTATCTCCATAGGAGTGGCAATAGGCTTACATTTTCAAGGCCAGAACACTGCAATAATGTGTCAATATATTTTGTTTGATACAAAGCCATTCCACCATCAACTTTCATAAACTGAATGCCCAAATAGTGATCCAAACGCCCAAAATCAGACATCTCAAATGAGGCATGCAAATCAACCTTAAAATCAGGAATATGCATGTCATGAAGATGAATGAGCAACATATCATCAACATACACCACAATGATCAGAAGCACATCATTAGCACTCTTAACATATAAGGTGCTTTCAGTTGGATTGTTTTCAAAACCATGTGCAATGAGATAGGCATGTATCTTTTCATATCAAGCATGTGGTGCTTGCTTTAAACCATATAATGCCTTCTTTAACCTGCACACCTAGTTTTCATGCCCTTTTTGCATAAAGCCACGGGGCTAAAAAACATACACTTCTTCATGCAAGTCACCATTCAAAAATGTTGCTTTAATGTCCAACATTCCAACCAGATGAGCTTCAAGTGCCCAGATGCTATGAAGAGTAGTCATTTGGCAAGTAGGAGCAAAGGTTTCATCAAAATCAATGCCTCTTTCCTGTGCATAACCCTTTGAAACAAGCCTAGCTTTATACCTGTCAACTGTTCCATCAAGTTTACACTTCAGCTTGTATACCCACTTAGTGCCAATGGCCTTCTTGCCAGGAGGCAAGTCACATAAGGACTAGGTACCATTTTTATGATAGCATCATATTCAGATTGCATTGTAGCCATCCAATGTTCACAATTTTGTGCTTCATCAAACGAAACAGGTTCAGTCTCATCAGAGGGACTGGAGGCAGCCATAGCATAGCAATCTGATGCAAAAGAATGAGAGCCTGGTCGAGTATGAGATGATAGAGGTGCATCAAATTTGCTGTCACACAAGGTCTTTACTAGCCATTTTGGCATAGCTTTTGCCTGCTCAATATCAGCTCTCTCATCAAGTGCATCATGTAAATCTGCATTGAAAATGGAATGATCTACATCATCACATGAGACGTGCAAGGGCTGAGAAGTTGCCTCATTAGGACGGGCACTAGAGTGTCACACCTAAAAAGAGGCAGCAAAGTATCATACATGTCCTTGGAGCTAACATGTGTCTCCTTAGTACATGAAAGCAATGGCTGAATAACATCTTCCACAAAAACGACATCATGACTAACAAAAATGTGTTTAGTCTGTGGATGATACAAATGATACCCTTTACTTTCAAAACTGTACCAAAAAAAAATACATTTTACTACTTTATCATCCAATTTTCTACAATGTTGTTCAGGCATTAATGCATATGCTAGACAACCAAAAACACATAGATGAGCAACAGATGGATTCCAATCATGCCAAGCCTCATATGGAGTGATAGACTATAACGCTCTAGTGGGGCACCTGTTAAGTACATATGATGCACACATAATAGCCTCAAGCCAAAAACTATGTGGTAAAGCCTGACTCTTGACCATACACCTCGCCATCTCCATGAGCGACGTGTTCTTCTATTCAACAACTCCATTTTATTGAGGTGTATACAACACTATACACTTGTGTTTTATCCCACATTCAGCCAGAAATGCATTAAAGTCAGAAGACATATATTCCCCCCCTCGATCAGAACAGAGGGTGCTCATTTTACATGCTGATAGTTTTTTATCCAGAACCAAAAATTGTTTGAAGCACATAAACACTTTGGAATTTGCTTTCAATGGATATACCCATGCACGCCTGGAAAATTCATCAATGAAAGTCGCAAAGTAGAGATAATTTCCAAAAGAGGGTGTTTGCATAGGACTACAAACATCGTTATGAACAAGCTGCAATTTCTGAGTAGCCCAAATTGAACCATCTTTTGGAAATGAGGAATGCTGCATTTTGCCCAAAATATAGCCTTCACATACATGTTTACCGGGTGCCTCAAGTTTGGGCAAAGAGGACACCATTTCTGATTTTTGCAGGCGTAGCAAACTAGCAAAGTTTAGATGACCAAAGCATGCATGCCAAAGCTTTGCATCTAACATAGCCTGAGAATCATGTACTGCACATGCCAAATCATTCACAGATTTTTCATAGTCTATGAGCTTATACAACCCATGACATAAAATTCCAGAAGCAATAATAACATTGCCATTTGACAGATCATGAATTGTACATCTGTCATCAACAAATTTCACAACCAAGCCAATCTTGGCTAATCCAGAAACTGATAACAGATTCTTCTTGATCCCTGGCACAAATAAAGCATCTGACAAGATGAAAGAACTACCATCATCAGTAGTCAGAATCATCTTACCAATTCCCATAATAGGATAAGAGGAGTTGTTGGTGCATGTAACAGTATTCCCTATAGGGGCAAGCTCGAGTGAAGAGAAGAAACTATGTTCCGAGGTTATACGTTTGGTCACCCCACTATCAAAGTACCAAACATTTGAATCTATTGCAGACATGCACTGCTCATGAGAAGATGGGTCAAAAGTGCAAATAGTAGTAAATACCCATTCTTCATTCTGCACAAGGTTAGCAAACTCTATTTTGGGAGTAGAGCCCTTTGCAACAACCATTCCAGCCTCCTTTTTCTTTGCCTCTTTTGCAGCAAGTTTAGGACAGTTCTTTATGATATGATTATTTCCTTTACAATACTTGCAAAACAATTTCTGCTTTTCTGATTTCTTCTCATCTATGTCTTCCTTCTTCGAATGTGTAGCATTTGCAGATTTCTGCTTGCTAGTTGAAGAGCTCCATTCTACTTTGCCCTTCTCACAACTGGAAACGGCCACAATAGGCTGCTTCTTGCTCACCCAAGACATGCATGAGCTATCAAGCATGAAGCAAAAACCACTAGTGGACACACGAGTGTCATAGCAACCAACCCAGTTAGAGTAAAAAAAAGCATGCAAATCTAGCAGTAATGATCCCCCCTTCGGATAAAACAACCCAAGTAGCCACGTACCACTCAAGTAGCGAAAGATGCACTTAAACGCCTTTGAATGCTTAACACCTGGGCAATGCATAAACCTGCTCATCTATGAGACATAAAACTAAATATCTGGCCGAGTAGTGCATAAATAAATCAAGCATCCAACAGCCTACTCATAGAGAATAACATCAAATGCATGTCTAGCATCATGAAGACTCAATCGTAAACCTGTCTCCATAGGAGTGGCAATAGGCTTATAGTCTTCAAGGCCACAATGCTGCAATAATGTGTCAATATATTTAGTTTGACACAAACCCACCATCAACGTTGTCGGGTCGTGAGAGATGCTCGGATGGTGGATCAAGTCATCCGCCTAAATCGTTCGGCACACGCAGGGTGTCTGTAGCGGACTCAGGCTTAAGGAAATAAGGGTTCTAATGACAAAACAATATAAATTACCTAATTCTATGACTGAAACTAAAGTTTTCTTACCAAAAGTAAATAGTTTTAACTAGCTATGGACCGTAAGGACGGGCAGCCTCGTACATAGCAACAGCTTCCTGATATGAGATTGAAACTTCCATAATGGGTTCTTCTACTAAACTTTCAGGTAAGCTAGAGGGTTCTGGTCTGTCTAGAGTTGGCGGAACATTTTCAATATTTTCAATATTTTCAATAGTACTGTGCTCAGACTCATGAACTAACTTAGAAGACATCAAGGAAAGTAATGGAAAAACTAATGAAACAATATGATGCTAAACTGTTTGAATGAATTAATTGATATGCTAATGGTTCTTGATGAAAGTAATGGGAAAGAATATTGTTGCAAAACTGCTTAAATAAATGAATTGATAAGCTAATGGTTCGAATCAATAAATCTAATACAACTGGAAGGCCTAAACAATTGGATAAATGTCTAGTCAATTGGATAGTTGACTAAATGGGAAATAAGATTTAAATGGATCTTTAAGCTGCCGCTTCACTTCAATTGTCTTCACTTCAATTAATTGTAATCTTCACCGTTTCTGCAAAAAACATTAAAAAATATAAGTACCCTTTAAAAATCATAAAACATTCTCATGCTTTACTTTCAAACATGCATGCTAACTCACACTCTCATGCACATGCAAATTTGCTAACACACACACTTTCATATGCTTTCACGCTAACATATGCTTCCATGCATGTGGATATAAGCTAACATACATGTTGACACATTTATAAATTCTCTTATGCGTATGCTAATACACACACAGGCACATGCTTCTTGAATGCACATGCACTAATCATTCATGCATATATGCATCTTTCTCATGCTTCTATCTTATTTATGCATATGCTCATACATACATTAAAGCATTCACATGCACTCTGATGCATACATTCGCACATTCATGCATACATTACTTAAATGCAAATGCACATGCATCTAATCTCATTGTTCTGCACACATACATTAATTCTCATTACATATGAATGTATTATCACTTGCATTAATCATGCATATGCATTTACACTCTTCCTACTAACATAATCACATGTTTCTGCTATCATAGAATCATATATGCATTTATGAATACATATATGTATATCCAGACACACATGCATTCACATCATACGTACAAGCATACTAACTTACCTTCATACATTCATGCTAACATTTTCAGGCATACATCCATGTATTTATGTTATACTTCTACACACATGCATCTACATTCATTATGTAATATTCATGCCTATATTATAAAAGGAATATAATTCAAATAAATAAAAATAAAATTATTACCTTAATTCTCTCTCTCTCTCTCTCTGCCAATTTCCCTCTTTCCGCGTTCTCTCTCTCTCTCTCTCTCTCTCTCTCTCTCTCTCTCTCTCTCTCTTTCTTTCCCTGCCGATCTCTCTCTCTTTCTGTGTTCTCTCTCTCTCTCTCTCTCTCTCTCTCTCTCTCTCTCTCTCTCTCTCTCTCTCTCTCTCTCTCTCTCTCTCTCTCTCTCTCTCTCTCTCCCTCTCTCTCTCTACGTGCTGCTGCGCGCAGCGCCAGAGAGGGGGAGGGAATCTCTCTCTCTCTCTCTCTCTCTCTCTCTCTCTCCCTCTCTCTCTCTCTCTCTCTCTCTCTCTCTCTTTCCCTGCCGATCTCTCTCTCTTTCTGCGTTCTCTCTCTCTCTCTCTCTCTCTCTCTCTCTCTCTCTCTCTCTCTCTCTCTCTGCGCGCTGCTGCGCGCAGCACCAGAGGGGGGGAATCTCTCTCTCTCTCTCTCTCTCTCTCTCTCTCTCTCTCTCTCTCTCTCTCTCTCTCTCTCTCTCTCTCTCTCCCTCTCTCTATGCGCGCTGCTGCGCGCAGCGCCAGAGAGGGGGGGGAAATCTCTCTCACACACATACATCACACACACACACACGTCACATCATACACGCACACACACACACACATCACATACACACATACACACATCACATACACACACACATCACATACACACACACATCACATACACACACACATCACATACACATCACATACACACACACATATACACTTCACACACACACATACACTTCACATACACACACATATCACATACACACACACATCACATACACACACACATCACATACACATCACATACACACACACATATACACTTCACACACACACATACACTTCACATCATACACGCACACACACACATATCACATACACACATACACACATCACATACACACACACATCACATACACACACACATCACATACACATCACATACACACACACATATACACTTCACACACACACATACACTTCACATACACACACATATCACATACACACACACATCACATACACACACACATCACATACACATCACATACACACACACACATATACACTTCACACACACACATACACTTCACATACACACACATACATCACATCACATACACACACACATCACATATATACTTCACACACACACATACATACACACATCACATATATACTTCACACACATCACACATCACATACACACATACACGCAATGCTCCAGGGACCAAGACCAAGCCATGGAATAGGCATGGGCATGCTTCCAGCCGGACAATCAACAGTAGTACATGATGGCTTAATATCCCGAGCACAAGGAGGGTCTAATGAGAAAGAAGGAAAAACAGAAGAAAGTAAAGAGCAGGAGACAGTACCTGCAAAAAACATTAAGAGAAACTTGAGCTCAACACTCATTTAAATACAAACGCAAGTCGTTTCTAAACCACTCTTTTTAGTTTTAACTTTTAATCTACAGCCACACTTTAATCTCCTTACTTCCACCACACTTTCCAGTTTAACTTTTCTACTTTAATTACACTTAATTTCTACTCCTCTCTTTTCATCTTCACTAATTCTCTCCACTCTTTCTCTTAACCCACTTTTTTCACTTTAAGTGCATCTTCTATTGAGACCACTCCTTAAATCTCTTTAGTTACACAACTTATATAAGCCATTCTTTTCCCTAGCACTCATATAGTCCACTAGTTATTTATCCATTTAATTAATCATTTTAACCTAATTAGCCTACATTTCTCAATTAAATAAATCCATTAAATTAAGCTTAGGTTAAGCTTTTAATTAATTAGAACCTTAGTTTTTAAATGCACACAAATAATTAAAGTAATTATTAATGACATAGTTTAATGGTTAATACATAAATATGTAATTTAGATATTAATGTTTTTGAATAACATCTATGTTAACCCTTTAAATATATTAAATCCTTGAAAACCTATTGGAAACCCATAAAACCCCCTGGGTTAGATCATTAAAATCCTTCTGAACCCTAGCTTTAACCCATTATAACTCATCTAAACCCTTAACATTAACCAAATCTTATAAACAACACATGAATTCAAGAAACCCTACGGACATAAACTTATATAAACGTATGAAACCCTAGGGTTTAAATACCCATGAATCAAGCATGTATAAATATGAAATACTCATTAATTGAGTAATTAGGATAAACCCTAATTTGAACATATTTTCTTCATCATTTCTTGTACCTGCAAACACTTCAAAAGTAGTTAATTCAATCCAGAACAATTGTTCAACAGTAAAAAAAAGGTTTAGAATTCACCAATTAAGTTGTTTTCATTTTCTCTGGTCATCAACTGGAAGATGTAAATCTTCCCGACATCCACCGCCACCAAACCTGCACATCGTCCTCGATGGGCCAACTTGCAGATTGAGGGAAGCAGCATGTTCAATGATTATCCTAAAATTAAATCATAGAACAACATCAAATTCTTTTATAAACATATTTTAAATTATCAAATTTTTAATCTTTTCAACATGCACATGAAGTTTATTTAAATTATATCTAGCAATGAAAACATATTAAAGTATAAAGGTAAACTAGTAACCTGTTCAGTCAACAAACATTAATTTACTTTTCATCCATTTATAAACTATGTAAAGATTATAAAACAGAATTCATTTTCATTCATTCAAATGCAGGTTTCGTCATATATATGCATTCACATATGAGCAATCAAGCAGACAGATAGCCGCCTTGTATGCCCAATTTTAATCGCTAGATGTGTTTTTTTCACAACTAGTTCTCTTCATATAAATATGATGTAAACTTCATATCGAATGTAAATACCTTTTTGGGGTGGAAGAAGGTATAACTTCCATGTCAATATTCTTTTTTTTTTTTTTTCGCTACTTTTTTGTTTTAAAGGGGAAAGGCTTAACCCCTTAATCCGAGCTAAGGATCTAGCTGCATGGACAAGAAAGATCTAGGTTTTCACAGACATGTATCATGCAACAATATGCTCCTACATATATACAACTACTTTCGTTATCTAAATGAACTACAAATCCTTCTATTTTTAACAAATCTCACTTAATCTATAAATGTAGAAATATAAATTATGTCTATTTTCCTAATATGGTTAAATAGAGTCCTTTATAAATTAATATTCTTCATTCCAGATTTTATCAATTAGTTTTATATGAATGCAAATAAAATACGTAAAACAAAATTTTAAGACAAAGAAAAATACGACCTAAAATCAATTTTATCTTCAATCTGCTTCATCTTCAATCTGCTCTCTTTAAATTTATCAGAACTTTTGGCATAACATCTTCAATTGCTTTGATCAATGCATCTTCAGAACTTGTAATCACTTATAAAATAGAAGCTACAAAACAAGTAATCTTCATTATCATGTATCTTGCAAATATAAATTCATATATTCTATCAGATTCATCTTCATCATGTCACAAATTTCATCATAAGAAATTCATAGTGGTTATAATTATCATAAATAATGCATTCTTAATTCTTTTAAATAGGTTTTTCAACCTATGAAACAAAGTTCATAAAATTTAGGAAAAATCAAAATGTTCAAAGTTTTTAACTTGTATCTTTATAAATGAGCATCATTTTTTTTTTTAATATCAATGAAAAATTCATATCTGGATTATAAAAGTTCCTCTTACTCATCATATGGTATATCAATAAAATCATCCTCATATTGTAACATTTTTTTCATGTTCTTCATATTTATCATGATCATATTTATTTCATATATATTTCTTTCTTTTAAAAGTATATCATCATAATTGTTGTAAACAAAGATCATTTTGTGCAAAATATTCATCATAATAATATTCTTCATAATTATTCTTCATAATAGATTTCTTCTTATTTGTGAAAGAAAAAAAATCATAAATTTATCATAAGTTTAGGAAATGACAAGCATATTGATCAAAATCATTTGCAAGCATAATTACAAACATGTTTTTGTTTAATTTGAAACAAACTTTGTGTTTTCATATTTTAGAATTCTTTTGATTAAACAAATCGTAATGTAAACTTAATCATAAGTTTGTAATTAGCTTTTCAAACATTAAAACTAAACAATTCAGGTATATGTTTCTCAATTTTTAGGAAAACAGCATATATGCAGCAAGCAAAATCAAAATTTGAAATGTTTTATCTTCAATAAACAATTCCATCACAATAAAACTATTCACTTAAATTCTTCTCCTTTTTCTTACCTTTAGATGAGTTTTTGATATTATTTTCAATCTTCCATATGGCTTCTTGTACCCATTTTCCCATATTCTTGTCATGTTCTGATTGAAGTTGAAGATTTTTGTCTTCAGATGTTTGTACTATTCTTTCATCATTTTTATTTTGATCACATTTATTGTCAATTTCTATGACTTTAGGTTCTGTTTTAACCGCCTGTATATCTATATTTCCATTAATTGATTGTTCATTTTCATCATCTTTTATCTTTACATCTTCTTCTTTCTTAAACTTTTTCAATGTATCTTGATCCTTAGATTTAATTTGAAGATCAATGTTATTCATAGATTTAGGTTTAATAAGGTTTTGATCATTGTCCAAACATTCACATTTAGGCACAATCTTGGTGTTCATAGGATGTAATTGACATACATTGCTTTTCTCCTTATGACTCTTAGGTTTCCATTGTTTTTGAAGTTTGGTTTTAGGACTAAATGTTTCTTGGTCAAAATAGTCTATCATTCCTCCTCTACCTAAGTTTAATCTCAATGGTAGATGCGTCTGATAATCACATATTTTCTGTTCACTTTCTAATACCAATTGTTGGCTACATGCTTTCTCATAGGCCATACAATTCCCATAAGTATGACCTAGTTGGTCACACCAGAAGCATCTTAGAGTTCTCTTCGGTCTTTGATATAAAGCCTTAGGATCAACTTTTCTATGATCGGGTAAAGGATTTTGGTCAATAGAATACATAGATCTACTTTGAACTCGTACTTGATATCTATCTTTGCATTCACATGTAGCACTTTTGTGTATTTGATTGTTTAACCTTTCAATGTTCTCATTTAAACTTGCAATTTCATGACCAATCGTTTTGAATGATGAAATTTCTTTTACATGATTTGCTATTGTTTCCATATTTTCATTCAAATTTGAGAGTTCATAATGAAGAATTCCTTCTAAATTCCTAAACTCGTGATCAAATTGAGTATCTATTGACTTAAGATTTGCATTAAAATCAGATACTACTGTAGTTAAGATTGAAAGAAACGAGTTTAAGGACTCAAACTTGGAATTAAGCTTTAAATCTATCGATGAAATTAATCGTGTTTCCATATCATGCAGAAAATTCTCTACATTAGATGTCATTTTCATTTAATTATGTGCAAGCAAAAAGAATCCAAATATAAATACCTGGAATCTGAATCGAAGAAGAGGCTTAAAGAGTGACTTGTGTATAAGTTTATACATTTTTTTAATAGAATCAAAATCTAATACATCAGTTGCTAATGGATGATTGTGCAAACATTCTTGCTTCTAATGTCGATGAAAAGGGGTGGCGAGATGAGGATAGCTACTTGCCACTCTTCGTGGAGGCGCTCAGTTCCCTAGGGAACAGCCCTCAACACCTAGAAGAGTGCAAGGAGTCAAAGACAAAGCCACTGCTCCCACGGATGAAGAAGCTTCTGCAATCCAACCTGTCGATATCATGTATGCACATGCACGAAAAATTTAAATTTTATACCTGAGCTGCAAGGCCGTTTGTTCACGTCGGGTTCACCAATGTCGGGTCGTGAGAGATGCTCGGACGGTGGATCAAGTCATCCGCCTAAATCGTTCGGCACACGCAGGGTGTCTGTAGCGGACTCAGGCTTAAGGAAATAAGGGTTCTAATGACAAAACAATATAAATTACCTAATTCTATGACTGAAACTAAAGTTTTCTTACCAAAAGTAAATAGTTTTAACTAGCTATGGACCGTAAGGACGGGCAGCCTCGTACATAGCAACAGCTTCCTGATATGAGATTGAAACTTCCATAATGGGTTCTTCTACTAAACTTTCAGGTAAGCTAGAGGGTTCTGGTCTGTCTAGAGTTGGCGGAACATTTTCAATATTTTCAATATTTTCAATAGTACTGTGCTCAGACTCATGAACTAACTTAGAAGACATCAAGAAAAGTAATGGAAAAACTAATGAAACAATATGATGCTAAACTGTTTGAATGAATTAATTGATATGCTAATGGTTCTTGATGAAAGTAATGGGAAAGAATATTGTTGCAAAACTGCTTAAATAAATGAATTGATAAGCTAATGGTTCGAATCAATAAATCTAATACAACTGGAAGGCCTAAACAATTGGATAAATGTCTAGTCAATTGGATAGTTGACTAAATGGGAAATAAGATTTAAATGGATCTTTAAGCTGCCGCTTCACTTCAATTGTCTTCACTTCAATTAATTGTAATCTTCACCGTTTCTGCAAAAAACATTAAAAAATATAAGTACCCTTTAAAAATCATAAAACATTCTCATGCTTTACTTTCAAACATGCATGCTAACTCACACTCTCATGCACATGCAAATTTGCTAACACACACACTTTCATATGCTTTCACGCTAACATATGCTTCCATGCATGTGGATATAAGCTAACATACATGTTGACACATTTATAAATTCTCTTATGCGTATGCTAATACACACACAGGCACATGCTTCTTGAATGCACATGCACTAATCATTCATGCATATATGCATCTTTCTCATGCTTCTATCTTATTTATGCATATGCTCATACATACATTAAAGCATTCAAATGCACTCTGATGCATACATTCGCACATTCATGCATACATTACTTAAATGCAAATGCACATGCATCTAATCTCATTGTTCTGCACACATACATTAATTCTCATTACATATGAATGTATTATCACTTGCATCAATCATGCATATGCATTTACACTCTTCCTACTAACATAATCACATGTTTCTGCTATCATAGAATCATATATGCATTTATGAATACATATATGTATATCCAGACACACATGCATTCACATCATACGTACACGCATACTAACTTACCTTCATACATTCATGCTAACATTTTCATGCATACATCCATGTATTTATGTTATACTTCTACACACATGCATCTACATTCATTATGTAATATTCATGCCTATATTATAAAAGGAATATAATTCAAATAAATAAAAATAAAATTATTACCTTAATTCTCTCTCTCTCTCTCTCTGCCAATTTCCCTCTTTCCGCGTTCTCTCTCTCTCTCTCTCTCTCTCTCTCTCTCTCTCTCTCTCTCTCTCTCTCTCTCTCTCTCTCTCTTTCCCTGCCGATCTCTCTCTCTTTCTGCGTTCTCTCTCTCTCTCTCTCTCTCTCTCTCTCTCTCTCTCTCTCTCTCTCCCTCTCTCTCTCTCTCTCTCTCCCTCTCTCTCTCTCTCTCTCTCTCTCTCTCTCTCTCTCTCTCTCTCCCTCTCTCTCTCTGCGTGCTGCTGCGCGCAGCGCCAGAGAGGGAGGGGGAATCTCTCTCTCTCTCTCTCTCTCTCTCTCCCTCTCTCTCTCTCTCTCTCTCTCTCTCTCTCTCTCTCTCTCTCTCTTTCCCTGCCGATCTCTCTCTCTTTCTGCGTTCTCTCTCTCTCTCTCTCTCTCTCTCTCTCTCTCTCTCTCTCTCTCTCTCTCTCTCTCTCTCTCTCTCCCTCTCTCTCTCTGCGCGCTGCTGCGCGCAGCGCCAGAGAGGGGGGGGGGAATCTCTCTCTCTCTCTCTCTCTCTCTCTCTCTCTCTCTCTCTCTCTCCCTCTCTCTCTACGCGCTGCTGCGCGCAGCGCCAGAGAGGGGGGGGAAATCTCTCTCACACACATGCATCACACACACACGTCACATCATACACGGACACACACACATATCACATACACACATACACACATCACATACACACACACATCACATACACACACACATCACATACACACACACATCACATACACATCACATACACACACACATATACACTTCACACACACACATACACTTCACATACACACACATATCACATACACACACACATCACATACACACACACATCACATACACATCACATACACACACACATATACACTTCACACACACACATACACTTCACATCATACACGCACACACACACATATCACATATACACATACACACATCACATACACACACACATCACATACACACACACATCACATACACATCACATACACACACACATATACACTTCACACACACATACACTTCACATACACACACATATCACATACACACACACATCACATACACACACACATCACATACACACACACATATACACTTCACACACACACATACACTTCACATACACACACATACATCACATCACATACACACACACATCACATATATACTTCACACACACACATACATACACACATCACATATATACTTCACACACATCACACATCACATACACACATACACGCAATGCTGCAGGGACCAAGACCAAGCCATGGAATAGGCATGGGCATGCTTCCAGCCGGACAATCAACAGCAGTACATGATGGCTTAATATCCCGAGCACAAGGAGGGTCTAATGAGAAAGAAGTTAAAACAGAAGAAAGTAAAGAGCAGGAGACAGTACCTGCAAAAAACATTAAGAGAAACTTGAGCTCAACACTCATTTAAATACAAACGCAAGTCGTTTCTAAACCACTCTTTTTAGTTTTAACTTTTAATCTACAACCACACTTTAATCTCCTTACTTCCACCACACTTTCCAGTTTAACTTTTCTACTTTAATTACACTTAATTTCTACTCCTCTCTTTTCATCTTCACTAATTCTCTCCACTCTTTCTCTTAACCCACTTTTTTCACTTTAAGTGCATCTTCTATTGAGACCACTCCTTAAATCTCTTTAGTTACACAACTTATATAAGCCATTCTTTTCCCTAGCACTCACATAGTCCACTAGTTATTTATCCATTCAATTAATCATTTTAATCTACTTAGCCTACATTTCTCAATTAAATAAATCCATTAAATTAAGCTTAGGTTAAGCTTTTAATTAATTAGAACCTTAGTTTTTAAATGCACACAAATAATTAAAGTAATTATTAATGACATAGTTTAATGTTTAATACATAAATATGTAATTTAGATATTAATGTTTTTGAATAACATCTATGTTAACCCTTTAAATATATTAAATCCTAGAAAACCTATTGGAAACCCATAAAACCCCCTGGGTTAGATCATTAAAAATCCTTCTGAACCCTAGCTTTAACCCATTATAACTCATCTAAACCCTTAACATTAACCAAATCTTATAAACAACACATGAATTCAAGAAACCCTACTGACATAAACTTATATAAACGTATGAAACCCTAGGGTTTAAATACCCATGAATCAAGCATGTATATATATGAAATACTCATTAATTGAGTAATTAGGATAAACCCTAATTTGAACATATTTTCTTCATCATTTCTTGTACCTGCAAACACTTCAAAAGTAGTTAATTCAATCCAGAACAATTGTTCAACAGTAAAAAAAAGGTTTAGAATTCACCAATTAAGTTGTTTTCATTTTCTCTGGTCATCAACTGGAAGATGTAAATCTTCCTGACAACGTGCATAAATTGAATGCCCAAATAGTGATGCAAATGCCCCAAATCAGACATCTCAAATGAGGCATGAAAATCATCCTTAAAATCAGCAATATGCATGTCATGAGGACCAGTGAGAAGTATGTCATCAAGATACACAACAATGATCAGAAGCACATCATTAGCACATGTAACATATAGGGTGCTTTCAATTGGACTATTCTCAAAACCATGCGCAATGAATAGGCATGTATCTTTTCATACCAAGCACATGGTGCTTGCTTTAAACCATCTAAAGTCTTCTTTAACATGCACACCTGGTTTTCATGCCCTTTTTGCACAAAGCCATGGGGCTAAAAAACATACACTTCCTCATGCAAGCCACCATTAAAAAATGTTTTTTTAATGTCCAACTGATGTATATTCCAACCATGATGAGCTGCAAGTGCATAGATGCTATGAAACAGTAGTCATTCAACACGTAGGTGCAAAGGTCTCATCAAAATCAATGCCTCTTTCCTGTGCATAACCCTTTGCAACAAGCCTAGAATATTAGGCTTATTTAGACATCCAAGTTCAACTATTGGTCTACCTTCATTGGTCAAGGAGCCTAGATGGGTCAAACACTAGAAATTTTGGAAGCTAAGGATCTAGCATGAGTCCATTCATTTGTAAAGGTTATCCCATCTCTTTAGAGTTTCCATATGAATGCAATGGACCCTTCTAGAGAAATATAATGTGCATGAGGGAAAGGGCTATTTAAGGTCGAGAGGAGAGTGGAAGATAGCTAATTGGGACCTCACATTGGGTATCAAAGCTTTGAGGGGAGACACACACACACACACACACAGAGGGAGAAAGAGAGAGAGAGAAAGTCAAGTATGGAGGATACAAGTTTGATTGCAAGAGGAAAATTCATCTTGTTCCTCAAGGATTTTTGATCTTTCGATCAAAATGTTTTTTATTGAATGAGTTTTCGATCAAAAACTATTTTGATCCAAAACTTATTTCTAAGCTATATATATATATATATATATATATATATATATATATATATATATATATATATATATATATATATATATATATATATATATATATATATATATATATATATATATATATATATATATCCATTCGATCAAAAATCTTATTCCGCATGTTCTTTCTGACAAGTTCTTAGAGCTCTACTACTACCATACCACTCATGAAGCCCTTTCCTCACCATATCATTCAGGTATTGCTCTATTTTTCATTTATTTTCTATTTTATTGTTATGTTTTTTGTATGTCATGCATATGTTATGATTCGCATATGTGTCTCTTACATATGTATGATTTGTATTTATCTGATTGGTTTTATGTATTTTAATCATCAACAGTAAACATGTTTGAATCATGAAAGCATTTCTTACTTGTATACTTTGATGAATCAAATTTAAAATAAACCACTATTGTGATTGTCTGAATCATTACATCAATTCTTAATCTCATAGTAGTATAGGACTTAGAAATATATCTATTGAGATTGTTTAGATCACTTCCTTGATTCCTACTCTCTGAATAGTATAGGCAGTGTATAAGGACTATTGTAATTGTCTAATTCTTTGACTCTTAATCTCGCAATAGCCACTTAGATTTGTGTGAGCATAATTACAATGTAGGTCACAAGGTGTATAGAAACTATTGTGATTGTCTAATTCTTTGACTCTTACTATCACAATAGTTATATACAATCATGTGAGAAGAATCATACATAGATTAATGAGACTGTTCGGAAAGATGGATGGACACTCCAAGAGACTGAGTAGGTACTACCAAATCCTGCTTTGTACCAGCCCTTGTGTGCTTCAGAGTAGATACGTGGACCTCCTTAGCTTTCCAATGACACCATAAAATGGCCTATGTACTTTGGAAATGATGTGTGTAAAGATTGAATCAAAACACATAACTTTGGAACTAAAGATCTCAAGAAAACCTTCTATTTTTGTCTTGATACCTGCTAGATCTTTTGCTCAGTATGACCAGCACAGTAGGAATTGGAAAAACTCCTTTTAGGGGTATCTAATCAGCTTAGCAAGCTAGCTATTCCAAGTGGAATGATATAAAAAGATTAACTATGCTCAGAGAAATCAATTTAGCAAGTAAACCTTTACCCCTGATTTTTTAGGACTGTTGCAGACTTTGACTAGTGATCACCTCGATGAGCTTTTCTCTGAAATGGCTGAATAGAATCTCTTCAAATTTTGATAGCATATAGAGAACTTTGAGCTGGATCCAAAAAGCTATAGTTGAATTTGGTAAAGAAATGACTGAGATATGCTCTCCACAAGTTGACAAACTTTCAAGTACTATGGCAGAGAACTCAGAAATGAACAATGTAGATATATGTAGTAATGAACACTTGTATACAATGTCATTGGCATGAAGATCATTGCCAAATGGTGTAGATAGGTGTGGGATAGAGTGTAGGCCTCACACACACACACTCAGAAATGGTAATGCGAAGCTCGGGAGTGATGAGTTCTAACCGTGACTTTTTGATGATCACTTTTATAGTGATTGAGTAAAAATTTGAATTCAAATTCAAACTTTTGGCTCCCTATGATCAAGCTCCTACTTCCTAGGAGATATTCCATCAATAAAATCTACCTTTTTTCCACGAGTACCTTTTGGTAGGTGTTTACAAAGATTCCAAGTCAAATGTGAATTTTACGAAGAAGTAAAGTGGTAATTAACCACTAGCATTGGTTCCCATGCTTTTCCATATGTGTATGGACTTTAAGGTATCCTCCAAGAAAAATGTGTAGGCTTGTGAATTGCACCAATAGCTCCCCCTCAAGCCAAACATTTTGGCTTGGTCTTCATTTTCAGTCTTCATGTATATCTTGCAATCCAATCATTGCTTTGAACCTGCAAAGTTTGGTTCCATCCAAAGCTTTAGTCAACAAATCTGCACATTGCATGTTGGTTGATACATAGGTTAGTTGAATGTCCTTGTTCAATAACTTCTCTCTCACATAATGGTAATGGACCTCTATATGTTTGTTCCTAGCATGATAGATAGGATTATCTGCAAGGTGAAGTGAGCTTGTAATGTCTTCAAAGATTATTGGTGACCTAGTATATAAACCCAATTCTGTATACAATAGCTTGATCCATATGGCTTCTTGTGTGGCATTAGCTAGTCCTCTATACTCTGCTTCTGTAGAAGACAAAGCAATAGTAGGTTGTTTCTTTGAAGACCATGATATTGGTTTATCACCTGCAAATGAAATGTATCCTAAAGTGCTCCTCCTATCATCCTTGCATCCTACCCAATCTGCATCTGAATAGATCTTGATATCAATGTCAGAAGTGTAAGGGAAATACAAACCATGATGTTGTGTACCCTTGAGATACCTTAATGTTCTCTTAGCAGCCTCTAAGTGAGGTACTCTTGGCTTGTGCATAAAATGACTTAGCACACTAACTCCATAGGCAATATCTATCCTTGTTAAGGTAGCATAGTTCAAGATACCCACCATACTTTGATAACCTGTAATGTCATTAATTTCATCACCTTCATGGGCACTTAGTTTTAGGTTTACCTCCATTGGAGTACTTGCATATTTGGCATCTTGCAAATGAAATTTCTTCAACATATCCTGTATGTATTTTTTCTGAGTAATGTATATTCCAGAGTTAGTATAGACTAACTCAAGCCCAAGAAAATACTTTAGTAGGCCAAGATCATTGATCTTGAACTCCTTCATCATCTGGCTCTTGATTTGCCTGATTCCATTAACATCATTACCTGTAAGTATGATGTCATCAACATAAACACATAGGTATATTACCTCTGAATTACTTCTCTTGATGAATAGAGAAGTGTCTGCCTTGCTCATGACAATTTTTTGATGCAGCCACACTTACCAACACTATGATGGTTGGCATCTTGGCCACAGGAGAGAAAGTTTCTTCATAGTCAATGCCTTGGGTTTGTGCAAAACCCTTGGCTACCAATCTGGCTTTGTACCTATTAATTGACCCATCAGAATTTCTTTTAAGTTTATAGATCCATCTGGATCCTATTACCTTCATGGATTCCTTCTTTGGTACTAGCTCCCATGTGTCACTTTCCTTGAGTGCTTCAATCTCCTCATCCATAGCTTCTTTCCATTCTGTCTTGGTTATGGCTTCTTCATATGATCCTGGTTCCTCAATAGACAAATCCTTGGCAAGATAAACAGAGTGTTTAGTAACAAGAGATGTATCATACCCATATCTGATAGGTTTTTTGCTCTCTCTTTGTGATCTTTTGATTGACTGATTTGAAGATTCAGGTATGTCCTCAAGCTTCTTCATTTTGACTTTGCCCTTGGACTTCCATGCCTTGAACTCTTCATGATTGATAATGTCTTCATCATTTGAATTTGAGTCTTCATTCTGAGTAGGTTACTCCTTAGCAAGACTTGGAAACTCCTCTTCCGAATCATAGGGTAGTTTAAACTTCTTGCATTCATTCTCATACCAAGAATCATTTTCATCAAAGACAACATCTCTACTAACCATGAATCCCTTATTGGAAGGGTTGTAAGACCTGTACCCTTTTTGATTTAGATCATATCCAATAAAGATGCACTTCTCAGCCTTAGGGTCTAGCTTACCTCTTATCTGAGAAGGAATGTGTACATATGCTACACATCCAAATATCTTGCAATGGTCTAGTGAGGGTCTCTTACCATGCCATTCTTCATAGGGTGTCATCCCATCAAGGGACTTAGATGGTAACTTGTTTATGAGGTAAGTGGTAGTAGAAACACTCTCTGCCCATAGATAGTTAGGTAAATTTTTTTCATTCAACATAGATCTAGCTGTTTCCATAATCAACCTATTTCTTCTCTCAGCGACCCCATTCTGTTTAGGAGTATACCTTGTGGTGGTTTCTCTCTTAATGCCTCTATCCTGCAAGAAGTCTTCAAACTCATTGGATAAGTACTCACCTCCTCCATCTGACCTTAGTCTCTTCAAATTCTTTCCTGTCTGATTCTCAACAAGTGCAAGATATTTTTTAAGGCAATTAAACACTTCATCCTTGTGCTTCATGAAGTACAATACAATCCACCTGCTATAATCATCAATAAAGGATACATAGTACCTTGATCCTGAGATTGAGGGGTCTTTGCTTGGTCCCCATACATCTGTGTGGACAAGTTCTAGGTAGTCCTCATGCATGTAGCCTTTGCTTGAGAAGGGTAACCTATGAGACTTCCCAAATTCACAAGCACTACATTTATATATCATGTGTTGTTTGGAAACATTGGGTATTCCAATTACACATTGATCCCTGCATATCTGCTTCAAGGTTCTTTCTCGTACATGCCCTAATCTTTTATGCCAAATCTCAAGCTCTGAAAGTGTTTGATCTTTATAACTGTATAGTGCAATGTTCTTTGTGTCTTCTAGCTCAAAAGTAAAAAGTCTACTTGATTTTTCTCCTTTTACAATTCTCTTGAACCCCTACTTAGGATCCTCCACAAATGCTCCAAATTGGTTGAATCTAACGTGCAAACCTTTCTCCACAATCTGTCCAACACTCATCAGATTTCTGGTAATGGTTGGTACATAGAGTACCCTACTCAACAAGTTCTGATTTCCATCACAAGTCTTAACATTTCCAACTTTAACTACTGAGTGCTTTGTGTCATCACCTGTTTGTACCTGATGCTTACCTTTTGGTTCTTCAAGATCAGAGAATAGTGCTACATTGCCAGCCACATGATTTGAGCATCCTGAGTCAATGTAGAATAGGTGGTCATCATTTGTACCTGGTTTTGAAGTCATGTTCATGATCAGAAGAGAGTCATCTTGCTCTTCTGTATAGTTGTTGTAGTCCTTTTTGGATTTGAATCCTCCTTGGTAGTTGCCATTGTAGTTGTTGTTGTAATTGTTGTTGTAGTTGTTATTGTAATTGTTGTTGTAGTTTTTGTTGTAGCCTTGGTGATGGTTAAATCTACCTCTTGACTGTGAGTATCCACCTCTTTGATATCCTCTTCCTCTGTGATTTTTGTAGTTCCTGAAACACTCATCTGTAGTATGATTTGATAAACCACAAATGTTGCATGGTGAGGAGTTATAGGATCTCCCCCTACCTTGCTTACCTCCTATGCCCCTTCCTCTTGATGATTTACCTCTTCCTACATAGTTGGCTTGGGAGGTAGTGCATTCATCTTCTCCTTTCTTGTTCTTGCCTTTATCTTTAGCTTTACCTGTATCACTGTATAGGGCAGAAGGGCTATTACCTTTGGATGTATCTCCATTCTTGTTGAGCTTGGCTTCATGAGTGAATAATTGTCCCATGAGAGTGGTAAGGTCTGGAATCTGCATGTCCATGTAAAGGTCCATGGCAGTGGTGAAGCTTTCCCATTTGTCATCAGCTTTGATCCCATTGATCACTTGCCTTACAATCTGCTCTTCTTCAATCTCTTCTCATATGCTTGCTAACTCATCTGCTACATCTTTAATCTTGGTCACAAACTCTGAAACAGCTTGCTTAGGTTGCTTCCTTAATGTGGTTAGCTCAATCCACAGCTGATTTTTTCTAGCCCTTGTGTTGGAAGAGAAATAAGATAAAAAGGTTTCCCAAGTCTCTTGGGATGTCTTACACTTCCTAATATGTGGCAAAAGAAAATCAGAGATGGAGTTGAGTAAGTAAGACCTTGCTAATGCATCCTTAGCACACCATGTGTTGAGCTTTTCATGTTCTTCCTTTGTTGGCAATCCTCTTATTTTGAATGAGGGCAATTCCTCATCTCCTGAGATGTATCCATAGAGACTCCTTCCTTGTAAGTATGTCTTCATCCTTAGAGACCATGATTGATAGTTGTTCCTGTCCAATTTACCAATAAATGAAGGAAAACCATCTCCCATTTTACCTTAGTTTGCTCTGATACCACTGTTGGGAAAGATGGATGGACACTCCAAGAGGTTGCATAGGTACTGCCAAATCTTGCTTTGTACCAGCCCTTGTGTGCTTCAGAGTAGATAAGTGGACCTCCTTAGCTTTCCAATGACACCATAAAATGATCTATGTACTTTGGAAATGATGTGTGTAAAGATTGAATCAAAACAGATAACTTTGGAATTGAAGATCTCAAACAAACCTTTTATTTTTGTCTTGACACTTGCTGGATCTTTTGCTCAGTATGACCAGCACACTAGGAATTGGAAAAATTCCTTTAAGGGGTATCTAATAAGCTTAGCAAGGTAACTATTCCAAGTAGAATGATATAAAATGATTAACTATGCTCAGAGAAATCAATTTAGCAAGTAAACCTTTACCCCGGTTTTTTAGGACTATTGCAAACTTTGACCAGTGATCACATCGATGCGGTTTTCTCTGAAATGGATGAATAGAATTTCTTCAAATTTTGAAAGAAGGTAGATAACTTTGAGCTGGTTCCAAGAAGCTATAGAGCTTTGAATTTGGTGAAGAATTGAGTGAGATATGCTCTCCACAAGTTGACAGACTTTCAAGTACTATGACAGAGAACTCAAAAATGAACAATCTAGATATATGTATTAATGAACACTTTTATACAATGTCATTGGCATGAAGATAATTGCAAAATGGTGTAGATAGGTGTGGGCTAGAGTGTAGGCCTCACACACACTCAGAAATGGTAATGAGAAGCTCGGGAGTGATGAGTTCTAACAACAACTTTTTGATGATCACTTTTATAGTGATTGAGTAAAAATTTGAATTCAAATTCAAAGTTTTGGCTCCCTATGATCAAGCTCCTACTTCCTAGGAGATATTCCATCAATCAAATCTACCTTTTTTCCACGAGTACCTTTTGGTAGCTGTTTACAAATATTCCAAGTCAAATGTGACTATTACAAAGAAGTAAAGTGGTAATTAACCACTAGCATTGGTTTCTATGCTTTTCCATATGTGAAACTTTAAGGTATCCTCCAAGCCAAATGTGTAGGCTTGTGAATTGCACCAACAAAGACAATATGAACTATTATGAATGTCTATTTTTTTGACTTTTACATACTTACTAGTTACATAGCTTCACTTCAAGATGATAATTGTACTTTCTATTTAATTATAAATTTACTTATCTAACTATCTCCCATATTTCTATCATTTATGTGTTTATATATCGATCTATCTATCCATACACATTCATTTATCTATTTATATGTGTACTTAAAATGTAGTAGTATCTATCATTTTATTCATGAGTCTCATTTTTTATTATGCTTTTATGAATTAGATTGTGTTTAAAGATTTAATATCAATCAAAATTTTAATTTTATTTGATAGTTTATTTTTTATATTTGCACAAATGGCAGGTGAAATAAATAAGAATGAGCAAAAGTTTTTGGAGGATTTTTTCTGCTCGTACATGTATGGAGTGAGAGAAGACCAAATAACTATAGCAACGAATATATCAAATTACAAGGATTTCATTGAACAACTAGCTAGAACAAAATACATCAATATTGAAGATACATTTGGAAGTATATCAAGATCACAAGTACTAGATGACCAAATGTCCAAAGAGCTCACTCACATCTTTGGACAATTAGTCAAAGTTGCAAAATCATCGGCATTGGGTATCACCACAATGTGAGGATTCATCGACAAAATCAAATTTGTCGATTTACATTACCAAACAACGAAGAGAGGAAAATGAATCAAACCTGACACTACTGAACAAGTAGAGATACCAAAAATAGCAACAATAGTAGATCCATATGCAAAAGATATACGTGTGAATATGGGAGATCAAACATCCAGTAACCTATGTTTGCTCCCATATCCATCTATTCATTTTGAAGATGCAGCTCTTATGGGGGAAGGACAATTTGGAATGATCCATAAAGTCAGAATAACCCACCCTAGATTCAGCAACAAAATCTCTACCACGAAATTATTCAAATTATATGGTAGTGACTTACAAACATGAGAGAATGAATTTATGAATGAGGCCACCATTTTACCTCTTATGCATAGTGGAATAATCAGTCCACTTGCATTAGAAAGACTATCTTCCTCTACTTGGTATGAGTAGAGTGGTCCTTATACGCTAATGTACCATAGGATACACTTCAAGTGACTCTTCACCTTCCAAGACGACTCTTCATCTTTGTTTTTGTTTCGCCTTCCATCTACCTTGATGTTTATGCTTCAACTTCTCAATTTGGATGAGCTTCTCAATTTGGATGAGGTCCCAAATTCTGTGACTTTTGGGAGCCTTAGTAAACATTTGGACCTTTATTTTAATGCTTGATCTTGCATTATGGTCATCCATGAACCTTAAATTCTCAATAATTATCACCAATCATCATTGTCCCTAAGAAGACAAGAAATTTTGGATTTGTATAGACTATAGAAAACTCAATATTGCTAATATTATTGACCCTTTTCCTCTGCCTTTCTTAGACAGTATGTTAGATGAAGTAGTTGACCATGAGATGTATTCATTCATGGCCATTTCAATGGTTATAACTAGGTTTGTATGATAGACTATGATATACCTAAGATGGCATCCATTACCACTTTGGGAGTATATGCTTGCAAAGTCATGTGTTTCAGATTGAGAAATGCACCAAGTACCTTTTTGAGGTGTATGGAGGAAATATTCTGTCCATACCTTATGGATTTTTTAAGGATTTTTCTTGATGATTTTTGTATTTTAGGATAAACCAAGTTGCATTTGCATCAACCATAACTCCATTCTGAATGATGTTAGGCTACTTGACTATGTTTAATCCCATTAAGACTATTTGCTAGGCCATGTGATTTCAGAAACTGGAATTGCAATAGATTCAGACAAGTTCAAAGCCATATAAGGAGCTCATGTTTCAACTAATCTTAAGGAAGTTTAGAGGTTCTTGGGGAAAATTTGATGGCATTGCAGGCATGTACTGTTGATATATTTTGGTAGTGATGTGCATGAACACACTTAGGACCATCGTGGCACTTTTTCCCTCTATAGGAGGTTTTTTTCCCTTGGCTTATATATATGCCTATAACCCTTATGGGTCACTCATCTTTGTACATTCAATTGGTAGTATGTTAAGTATTGTGTTGTGCTCTAATCTTCTTCTTATTCCTTATGCTCTTTGTGTGTTTTCACAAACCTCAAACTCCAACAGTTGGTATTAGACTACGTCGCCACTCCATCTAGGGTGTCATCGACACCCATTTAGTCAAAGTCTTAGATTCGCATGAAAATTGGTGAGCATACTTGAGGTGATTAGAACATCGAAATAGCTTCACTATGTGGCATCAAAATTTTAATATGACCTCATTTCAACCTCTAAATGCACTATCAAAGTGCTTGTGCGAGCAATTTCTCCCTTTTTCCCAAACATATATACACGTTTTGGTTTGCCAATACAAGTGTCTCCAAGTTTTCTACATGTTGTGTAGAGCTCAACAAACAAGGTGATTCTGCTCAACTTTTTGAGATACAAATATTTTTTTTGCATTAGAGTATTTATTCAATAGCCATTAGTAATAATTTACTAATTAACCATTATGAGCATATATGATGCACCATGTATTGGTAGCAAAGGGGCTATGGAATATGTGCAGGGTGTTGAAAAACTTCCTACTACACTTGCAAATAGAGTTATTGAACATGATGTAGATAGTGTTGAAGATGATGACATTTGAATTCTTGTTTGTGTTGTGGTTCCTGTTGCACCTGTTGTAGAACAACTTCATAGGGATGGAAGAGATGCTCAACCACATTCATGGAGAGCTTTTTCTATCAAACATGCCATTATCCCTCACATTGGCTCTTGCAAAACAACAAAGGATGCTTGGGATACACTTATCACTTTATACTAGTCAAGAAATGAGGCTCATGTTGCTTAACTTAGAAAACAACTGGAGAGTGACCATATCAATGAAGGAGATTCTATAGAAATTGATTTTGACAAAGATCAAGGATTTAAAGGAGCAACTAATTTCTACTGATGAAGTCTTGCCAGGTAGTTCACTTGTGTGGACTGGTCTTAAGGGTCTTCCAACTTCATATCAGAGTTTTGTTTCTACTCTTTGATTGATGATGAAAGCCAATCCAAATGCCTTGAAGTTTGAGGAATTAGTCTTTGTTTTGTTGCAAGAAGATTAGTCCAGGTAGAACATGTCCATTATGTGTGTTGAAAATCAAGCTTTCCTATCTAGTCATAAGGGTAAAGGTAAATGGAGCTCGTCTCTTAGTAAGCAGAAATATGCTAATGCATAATCAAAGAAGGAAGAAAATGATGAGAAGAAAAGAAGAAACAATTCAACAAATAATATAAGGGAAATGATCATGTCATAAAAAGTTGTCCAAAATTGGTTGGCAAAGAAGAAAGAGGTTGGAATGGTTATTGTAGAGGCCTCTACACAAAAAACAGAGTGTGCTAATCTTTTTCAGAATGAGGAATGTGCATTTACTATTCTATGCAGTTATGACCCATCTTCTCATGAGCAGTGTATGTCTACAGTAGATGCAAATGTTTGGTACTTTTATAATGGGGCAACCAAACATATCACCTCATAGAGCAGTTTCTTCAATTCACTTGAGCATGCCCCTATAGGGAATATTATCACATGTGCTAATGGTTCATCTTATCCTATAATGGGAGTTGGTGAGATCATTTTTGACTACTATTGATGGTAGTTCTTTCACATTGTAAAATGCTTTGTATGTGCCAAACATCAAGACAAAGTTTTCATCAGTTTTAGCATTAGCCAAGGTTGGCTTCGTTGTGAAATTTTTTGATGAAAGATGTACACTTAATTATCTCTCAAATGAAAATTTCATTATTTCTTCTGGCATTTTATGTCATGGGTTGTATAAGCTCATAGACTATGCAAGATCTGTGAATGATTCAACATGTTTAGTTTAAGGTTATCAAGCTATCACAGATGCCAAGCTTTTGCATGCACACTTTGGTCATCTAAGTTTCACTAGTTTGCTATGCCTAGAGAAATAAAAAATGGTGTCCTCTCTACCCAAACTTGAGGCACCTTGTAAAAATGTCTTTGAAGTTGTATTTTGGTAAAAATGAAGCATTTCTCCTTCCCAAAAAATGGTTGTGTTTGAGCAACTCATAATGATGTCTATGATCCTATGCAGACAACTTCTTTTGGGAGCTACCTTTACTTCGTCACTTTTATTGATGATTTCTCCATGCATGCATCGGTGTATCCATTGAGAGGAATGTCCAAAGTGTTTATGGGCTTCAAATAGTTTTTGGTTATGGTTGAAAATCTTTGAGCAAGTAAATTGGGCACCCTTCACTCTAATCGAGGGGAGGTATATGTCCTCTCATTTTGATGCATTTTTGGTTGAGCATAGATAAAACATCAGTGTGCATCGTCATATAAACCTCAAAAAAATGGGTTCACTGAAAGAAAGAACAAGTCTCTTATAGAGATGGCTAGGTGTATGATCAAAAGTTAGGCTTTACCACATAACTTTTGGCTTGAGGCTGTTATGTGTGCACCATATGTACTTAACTAGTATCACACCAAAGCATTGTAATTTATCACTCCATATGAGGCTTGTCATGGTCACAAGACAGTTGTTGCTCATCTCGATGTCTTTGGTTCTCTTGCATATGCATTAGTGCCTAAACAACAATGTTGGACATTGGATGATAAAGCAGTGAAATGTATTTTTGTTGGGTCCAATTCTAAAAGAAAAGGCTACTTTCTGTATCATCCACAAACTAAACACATTTAAGTGAGCTCTAGAGATGAATATGATTCTTTACTGCCTCTTTTTACAGGTGGTCAGTCAAGTGCTAGTCTAAATGAGGCAATTTCTCAACATTTACAAGTTCCAAATGTTGGTGCAAAGCATTCCATTTCTGATGTAGATTTACATCATGCACTTGTTGATGAGAGGGCTGATATAGAGGAGGCAAAACCTATGCCTAAATGGTTGGTGGAGACTTTGAGAGATAGCAAATTACATGAACCTCTATTATATTGTACTCATTTAAGATCACATAGTGCTCCATTTGCATCAGATGGCTATGCAATGGTTGCCTCTAGTCTTTGACATGAGAATGAGCATGTTTCTTTTGATGAAGCACAAAATTCAAAAAATTGGATGGCTTCTATGCAATCAGAATATGATGCTATTATGAAGAATGGTACCTCATCCTTATGTGATTTGTCTCCAGTAAAACGTCCATTGGCACTAAATGGGTATAGAAGCTAAAACATGAGCTTGATGGAAGAGTTGAAAGGTATAAGTATAGCTTGTTGCAAAAGGTTATGCTCAAGAGAGAGGCATGGAGTTAGATGAGACCTTTGCTCCCACATGTTAAATGACCACTGTTCATAGCATCTGTGCACTTTTAACTCACCATGGTTGGAATGTTCATTAGTTGGACATTAAAATTGCATTTTTGAATGGTGACTTAAATGATGAGGTTTAATGTATTTCAGCCATGTGGTTTAGTGAATAAAGGGCATGAAAACAAAGTATGTCGGATGAAAAAATTATTATATGGTTTTAAGCAAGCACCACATGCTTGGTATGAAAAGATATATGCTTACTTGATTGCACATGGTTTCAGAGCAATCCAATTGAGAGAACCTTATAGTTAAGCATGAGGATGATGTACTTCTAATCATCATAGTATAAATTGATGGAATGTTGTTCACTAGTCCTAATGAGAAGCATATTGCTGAATTTAAGGTTGATTTGCATGCCTCTTTTGAGATTTAAGGTTTGGGGCATTTGCATCATTATTTGGGCATTCAATTTATGCAAGTTGATGGGGGAATAACTTTGTGTAAATTTACATATATTGATACATTATTGCAGCATTTTGGCCTTGAAGATTGCAAACCTATTGCCACTCCTATGGAAAAAGTTTTATGGTTGAGTCTTCATGATGCAAGAGATGCCTTTGATATTGTTCTGTATCAACAAGCTATTGGATGCTTGATTTACTTATGCATAACTTAGCCTAATATTAAGTTTTTTGCCTAAGCAAGTTTATGCATTGCCCAGGTGTGAAGCACTCGTAGGCAGTTGTGCACATCGTTTGCTACGTGAGTGGTACTTGGCTACTTGGATTGTTTTATCCTAAGGGAGGATCATTACCACCAGATTTACATGCTTTTTCTGACTCAGACTGGGTTGGTTGCTATGACACTCATGTGTGCACTGATGGTTTTTTCTTCATGCTTGGTAGCTCATGCATATCTTGGTTGAGCAAGAAGAAACCTACTATGCCCACTTCTAGATGTGAGACTCAATATAGGGAAGTTTTCACAATGAATATTGAGTGTATGTGGCTTAGATGCTTTTGGGCTGATTTGGGTGTTGATCAATCTTATGCCACCACCATCTTCACTGACAATCAGAGTGCATTGCAAGTTGTAAGAAACCTTGTGTTCCATGCTTGCAACTAATTGATTGGATCGATGAATGTGAAATTGCTTTTGCATCACTAAAGAAGCTTCTAGGACAGGTGCCAATCTTGCAAGCCCCAAATTAGGAGAAGCCTTTCTATGTTCTTTAGATGCTTCCAAATTGGAAATAGGTAGTTTAGTAATGCAAATTGCAAATATAGGATGCTATCATTCTATTTATTATGCAAGTTGAAGCTTATCTTTAGCAAAATATAGTTAGTTGCTTACAAAAAGAGAGTGCTTAGGTTTAATTTATTTAATTAAAAAGTTCTAATGTTATCTATTAGGCTGAAAAATTGACTTTCCACATGGATGGTTCCACCCTAGTTTATTTAGTAAGGCAACAAGCAATAGTAGCATGGCTAGCTAGATGTGTGCTACTACTACACGAAGGTGATTTTGATATCTGCCAATGACATGGTGCATTGCATAGTGTAGCCAATTACCTATCCCAAAATCAACTTCTGATTCTGAGGAGAATTCTCTAACTCTTGATTTAGAAAATGTTCATATATTTCAATAGTGATTTTTGTGAATACACATAGGACTGTTGGGGCACTTTCTTCCCTCTTTAGGAGATTTTTTCCCCTGACTTGTATATTCACCTATAACTATAACCGATCACTTATCTTTGTACATTTACTTGGGAATGCATTCAATATTGTGTTGTGCTCGAAGATTCTTCTTCTTCATTTTTTTGTTTTTGTGCTTCTGCAGACCTTGAGCTCCAACAATTCGTATCAAAGTAGTTCATTGCTTCATCTAGGGCATCATTGACACCCCTTTGATCACAGTCATAGAATCATAGGAAAATTGGTGAACATTACTCTCGCCGAGTAGGAGTTCAAAAGTGCCTTGCATTGTGGGTCAAATTTTTGATATGAGCTTTTTTCGGGCTTCAAACACACTATCATAGTGATTGTGCATGCAATTTCATTCTTTTGTGCCAGACATGTGTAGAGTTTACAAAGTGTATAGAGAGAGGCAAAGTGTGCAGAGAGAGACAAAGTGTATAGAGAAACTGAAGACCAATGATTGTAAAGAGAGTATTCTATGTTCTCTTGTGTGTTTAGACAAAGATGGTTCGAGGTAGAGAGAAAAAAGTGTGAAAATAGTACCATCAAGGATGTGTTGGAGGTTAATAGTAGGAGTGACTAGGACTTCAACTTATTGGAGAATTGAGCGCAAGGGGTGCACAAGGGCAAGACATTGGGCAAGGTGAAGAAGCACAGAGGTGGACTCCACAAGTAATTGGCGTACTTTGTTCTACTTGTGTGTACTTCTTTGTCCAAAAAAGGTCTATAAAAAATGAGTATTTTGTCTTATTTTATAAACAAAATCTATTATACTATTCCATTTTAATCAAGGCACAAAGACTTTTGGTCCAACATTTCATTCTCCTTCTTCTCTAGTCTTCACCTATAAATACTCAAGCCCCTTTCAACTAAAGAATCCCCCAACATAAATAGATCATTCTCAAATGAAGTTATTGAGTTCCATGGAATATAAGTATATACATTCAGACCATTTGAAGTAATTAGGTTTAATCCGTCTATCAATTAGTATGTTGGATTTGTTGTAGGCAAAGGATAACCATGGGGATTCTTTGACTAGACCCATGATTTGTCATGAGTTCTTGTTGATGCCCTTTCCATATCTGCTCGAGAAAAATCATGATGAGTATACATACATTTCACCTAAAGTTTATTTATTAGAGGGGTAGGGATATAGTTAATAAAAATTACAATGGAAAGAATGTGTGTGGAATCCTCATGTTCATGATGTTCTCAATTATGCCTATGGATGACTCAAAAATGCCACTACAACCATGATTCCTATTAGAATGCAAAGGTTCTAAAATGGTGAAAAAGACAAGGTTGGCCATAATCATAGGGTTTCTACACATCAAGGCTATTCTAACCTATGTTTTATGAAGAAAGTAAAAAATCATATTCAGTGAAGAGTTAGATGGGTCTAACAATGACTCTAACATGGGTGTATCCAATAAATACTAGTCATTTTTAGCCATGGTCACCTTAGGAATATAGCTCCTCTATTTGGCACTCTCTAAGACTTGTAAGCCCACTGGGTGTATTTTTGTGATTACCTTTGATGAATCATTAATGTGGTAGTCTTTGTGTGGTTATTTTGAAAAATAACCTTGACATCTTTCACATCACCTCCTTCTTTGATGTTTTTGATGAGCTAACCTTGATTGAAGAGATTAAGAGATGATTTTCTTGGAAAAAAAATTTCGGCAGCCATAATTGTGATCATCCTTGTTAAGCTGAAATAAAGTGTTTTGAAACCCAAACTTTTTGTGTTGCTTGGATTGGGCTCTTTCTTGGAGATGTATTTTTCTCTTTGGTTCTCTTTGGCCTTTCCATATTGTTTTGTGTATGTAACCATATTTGTGAAATCTTCCTCTATGCTTCACCTTGAACCTTAAGGATTTTGACTTGATGTTTTGGAGGAGTTGTCTGGCAGAAAGGAATGACTTTCACCTTATTGCGCTTGATTGATTGGAGAGGAGAAGTGATAGGAATAGGATCTAGTTTTTCTTGAGAAATTTAGCCTTCCTTGATGTACAATAGAAGCAATTGTTTCTCTTCCAATTCTCTTCTCCTTTAGGCTCTGCTAGTCCCTCATCCTCACTCCCACCACTAGAGCTATTGTTCTCCCTGACTAGGTTCCCTGTGAGTAAGCAAATTGAAGGCATTACAATTAGAAATTTAGGCACACTTAAGAGTCAATGAAAATCAAAGAATGGTAGCATTCCATGCATGCGTTTGTTCTACACAAGAACACATCCTATAGCAAGGTCTATAGATGGTTAATGTTTTCATAACTAGTCTCTACTCAATGTAATTTTTTCCTCAAAAACTTCTTGATAATGATAAGGAAATTCTCTAAAGAGACTAGAACTTCAACATTTAGTAAAGTTGTGGTTTCTCTTATACATACTAGTTCTTTTTGGTCAAATCATTTTATGCATATGCGAGTTTGATAGATAGTCTCTTTCATAGATGATGTTAAGTCCAAGTTTATAATGATTTTGGAAGCTCTAGTTTCTATGAGATCTAAGGTTTTTGTTGAGAATCTAGGTCCTAACATAGAGTGCACCCAATATTTTTCTTTTACTAGTACCTCCTTATGAATACTAATAGTGAACACTTGTATTGTGGAGGTAGGTGGAAGATTATAAAAAAAACCCTTGCATAATTTGTTTGCATTGAAGGGTTCATAGTTTAACGTCATAGTGTGATTCTTCACGTATTCTTTCCTCCTCAGCCTTTTTATCTTTAACAACTTGGAGTCTTGCCATCATATCATTTGTTAATGGCGCAAAGTATCTCTTGACTTGACACTTGCTTATGTGATTAGGCAAGATATTTACCTCAAGTGTTGCTAATTAAATTGCTCCTCCAATGGAGATTCTTTTAATTACAAAAGGACTATGAATGCATTTCTAAAGTTTTTGTTGTGTTGTTTTAGTGTATACAGTAAAACAAAATAACCTTCTTGAAAACCTTTTTCTTTGATATGAGTATCAAAGTAAGGTTTATGTCATCCTTTTGTAGCATAGATGGCTACATCTGACCTAAGTATGGTTTCATGAAATTTTTCTAATAGCTCAATGCCATTGGATAGATCATGTCCTTTTCATTCATAAGTTTCTATTTGCTTTGTAGGAATATTCAATCTAAAAGATTGCTTTTTGGTCGTATACCAAATTGGATGGTGTAGTTTCTAACACTATTTTATAAGCTACTCAATATGTCCAAACTACATGGTGTAATTTTTTGACCTAATCAGAGTGCTTTTTGTTCACTAGCTTGGTAAGCACAGTACAATGAAACTTTTTTGTGCTCTCTGCTTGCCCATTTGCTTGTGGATGATAAAGGGAAATTTTCTTGTGCACTATAAGAAACTCTTCTAATAGGGATTCCATGAATATTTTTATATATTGTGTGCCCTATCACTAATGATTTCAATGGATAGGCTGTTGGAAAAAAAAGATCCAATATCTTATTGGTCAAAATTTTCAAGAGTTTACAGGATCAGTAGCTACTCCTTTAGGATCGCCTACAACCAAAAGCATCGGGCGACGTGGCTACGTCATTGCGCTTCCTATATAGCGACACGAGTTCAAAACTTGGTGACAGCACGTGGATCGTGTGATCAATTTTGAAAAGCATAAGCTTTGGATAAAACTCACGGGCAGCACCGAATTGGAATCACGCTACGATCGTTTGGTTTTTTTCATGGTCGATCGTAGTTTTTTGATGTGCTTTATGGAACGATAGCTTTTTAGAGGAGCTTTTGGAGGGTAATCAAATCTATGTAAGAAGATCTTGGATCATTGATCAATTCATCCTGCATCAATTGCAACGCCAGAATGGGTCCCTCAGTAGAGAGGGTGCTCTAGCACACATGGGACAGCCATGGTGCACTCTAGGGGCATGTTAAGGAGTAGCTATGGAGTTCTTCTCGGAGAAGTGTGTGCTCACACTCTTGCTTATGGAGAGGACTTGCCCATCAGCAGCTTGGTGGTGTGGATCGGCCATCCACATGATGTATTTGAAGATTGTCTTCTACATGAAGATTTTGGTTTACTTCAAAGACATTGGATGGTGGTTAACATAAGATTTACATCTTATGTTAAGAATTCAAATACATATTCTCTTTATGCACACAATTACTACTTGAAGTATATGGAAGTGGCATCCATATCAGGAGAAGTCCTATTCAGCATAGTAACAAGAGAATCAGTACATGTATGCTTAATGCATATTTGGATGAGGTATTCGAGAAGGTATGTTCATATGCATTTGAGGATTTCTAACAGCAAACTTGTTAGCATTCTTTGCTACTTTTACAAGTATGTGATCTTTCACACACGTATCTGACTTAGGGTCTTCCATAGCCTAAGTTCTGATGAGGGTTTGCTGATTATCAGTTTTAGACTGATCCTTCCTCTTTCTGTCACTCATACTCACTCTTCTACAACCTATTAGGTCACACATCTCATATATATTCAGATCTCCTATATATTCAGATTTCTATCCATACATCTGAATATGTTTGTAACATTTGTATATACACTCTTCCATCTATTTTTGTTCACATAGAGTGGTTGAGAATTTTGTTCCCACATTGTAATTTGAACATTTTTATATATGATAGTGTGAGTAAGCAATGGCTTACGTAACACTTTACACATGTTGTCTAATCTCTCTCTATCTTTGTCTCATCATTTGTATGATTAAGCGTGGTATGTTCATGGTTTGTCAATATTGGAAGATTGCTGAAATTTATCTTGTAGATCATAGACCTATGGAACTTGGACTTGTGATATTAGTTATGGGCCTACTAAATTTCCAACATTTAGTATCGGAGCTTTAGGGTTTTGGTATGAGAGCATCTAGGTTCACAGGTTTCCTGAATTCTAGGATTACAACATATGATTTAAGAGCATCTTCTAACATTTGACATACACACTTAATCTAGATGAGTAGAGATTTGAGAATTAGACAATTTAGTCATATGTTTATTCATCAGTGTCGAGTATTTTTGGAAGAGTATGCAAGTGATCTATTAGCAGTCAAATATTTTTGGAAGAGTATGCAAATACTTTAAAAAATTATTATTTGAAGACCAAGACTTGATGAAGAAAAGGCTACTTCAAATTCAAGGAAGAACAATGGTTTAGATAAGATGAAGGAACCAGGTCAACATCAAATCACTCAGATTATCATTTGCAAGTCATATCTTAGAAGAGTAGTTATGAAGAGATTTCATTTTTTCGAAGTAAAAGCATTAGCTACATCAAAAAAGTTTTTGATAGATCTTTTCATGGCAAGAAAGCTTATCTAAGAAGACAAATGTGGTGAGCATCAGTTTTGTTTTCAACCAATCTTGTAAGTTGGTTGGAAGGTTTATATCTAGATACATAATGTGATCTAGGTATCTAGAGAGGTAACTCTAGAAAGGTAATTCATCATTCAGACAAAAGGTTGGTGAATTCAGTCATATCAGTCACATTTGAAGCAGAGTTTTGACTCAGAGATATGAGGAGATGGTAAAACATGATTCTATATTCACTTCCATTTGTATACCATGTTTGTTTTGTCTCTTAATCTTAGCACTAGAGGAAGAGAAAATTTCATTTGAAGAAGTCAAGAGTACTTGCTACTTCAAGATGAAGAGAACAAAAGGTATGGAAGAGAAGTTTGAAGATGTTGACATCATCAGGTGGAAAAAAGATGTAGAAGAAGAAAGTCCAATATTCCCAAAAGAAAAGTAAGACTTCCTTTTCTCTCATATTTTCCATATACTTTTCCTACTTTATCCTCTACACCCAAAGACAAGTCTACGTGAACATCTTGTGAAGAAGATAGTTTAAAGAAGAAGCAATTTCTTGTTTTGCATTATACTTGGTCATGATTTAGTATATTTGACAAAGAATTGCATTGAGAGAAAGAAAAGCAGCAGATTTTGAAGACAACTTGTATATTTTGACTCATATGTATGAGTTATATATAAGTTGAAGATTTTAAGCAGGTAGCTATATATTCCCTCAAAGAATGCTTGGAGTGTCAATACAAAGCTACTTGGTATATGATAAGTTGCAGAGAAGTATATTTCTTCTTTACCTAACTCTTGAGGTAAAAGAGTTTTTTGTAGCAGACGTTGAAGACTTGGGTTGAGGTTTTGTGTTTGGAAAGGTTACCTCATATTCAGTATTTTCAAAAAACTTCAGGAGATTCAGATTTTTTTTATATACTAGTCAGTTGAAGAATCTACTTTCTATGATTGTCTTGATTTTTGGATACATGCTTGTATTCAAAAAGGTGTTCCATAGGATCCTAACACTTGATTGAGAAGTGCAGTTAGCCAAAAGAAAGTCAAGTAGATATTGTCACATTTCACCCGGGAAGAATATGAAGATATGAAGTATCAACTTGCAGCTTTTGGAGTTCTCAAGGTGAGAGTTTGTCCACTTATGTTTCAAGTAGGAGTTGTAGATTCTTGGGAAGGATTTGTTTGAAGAAAAGTTTTATAACTTTATGTAAGAAGCATGGACACTTGGAGACATTCAGGTAGCAAATCAAACATTCAGTCATGAAGGTTTGATGAGATCAGATTCTACACAGGTATTTTGTTGAAAAGATCTTGATAAGATCTAGATAGATCTTGAAGATCTTGAGTATTTATGAGTCAGATATCTATCCTTTGTTTGTGAAAGTTCTTAGCATTGGAAGAAGTAAGTCAAAGATTCAGGTTCTATCATATTTGTGTTGCAGAGAGATAGAAGAAGATACTTGTTATGTTGCAGAAGGTTATGAATTCTAAAATGCTTTCAACAAGGTTTTTATAGATCAGCTAACCTTATTCTAGATTTTTGGGAAGCTGAGGACTGACAAGGAAAGCTATTGGCATATGCACAATGCTAATAAAAAGGGTTCATAAGTTTTTGTTCCAGACAAGTTTTAATGTTATGAAAGATCAGATTTATTGAAGGAAGATGTTCCAGATCTCATAAAGTCTGATATATTTGAAGAATCCTGGATACTAGTGTTAAATCATCTAGGGGGTGATGAAACATGAAGAGTTATTTTCAGCCATATGTAAACTAATGCATAGTCATATCTACAAGTATTCCTATTTCAGGTATTCCTATATTTCCTTTGTAAGGTTCTCTTTATGTTCCAGCTTTGAAAGAAGAAGGAAGAAGGAGAATGTCTGGAGAAAGTTCCTGATATTCCTGTTCAGGAGAAGGTTCCAGAATTCTATTGAAGAAAAGCTTGATATTTTAGAGAGGTATGTTTTAGAGGTGCACACATTTATGTTTATACCAAATTCTGAAGGAAAGAGGTATGAAGGACTAACAAGTATGAACAAGGATGAAGACGTGATGACTTCATAAATATGCAATTTTGGTAACACTCATGGAGTGAGTTGAGTTGAGTACAGTCAGAGATGAACCAGTAGTATTTTGTGGTAGAGTTTACGAGATTCAAGAAGAAGCCCTCTCAATCCATTTCTGATTATGTAACAAGGATGAAGGACATTGCAGATGCATTAGGAACAGTTGATGAAGATATTGAAGAGGATAAATTGGTAAGGCAAATCCTTACAGGTTTAAGGGGAGATGAGAAATGGAAGCCATTCATTTTGTCTACTGAATTGTCACTAGATCATTTTACTCTTGACTTGAATCAATTGCTAGGACATATGCTAACTTTTGAGTAGGATGTCAAAGATGATGTTGATAAGAGTACATGTCAAGCAATGTATTCAAAAGAAAAGAAGAAGAATAGCAAAGGCAAGCAACAATTAAATGAAGAAGAAGGAACAACTAGCCAAACTAACTTCCTAAGAGGAAGAGGAGGTGGCAAAGGTAGAGGAAGAGGTAGAAGCAATAAAGATGGAGCCAAGTCTTGCTGGATTTGTGGTAAGACAAATCGTTTAGCTCATGATTGTTGGCATAATAATCAGAATAATGCAAGATATAGTCAGAACTTTAATTCAAGAGGAAGAGGTGGTAGAAACAAAAGAGGTAATTTCAGAGGTAGAGGTAGTAGAGCTTACTTTGGAAGAAATGTAGGTAGAGGTTTCCAAAGTCAATCCTACAACAATACCTACTACAACTATGCTTCAGATCAGAAGGAGGATTCAACCTGGATTATGAGTGCAACTTGTGAAAGACAAATTGAAGATCAAAGATTTTTCTACATTGACTCAGGGTGTAGCAATCACCTAAGTGGTAACATAGCTTTGATGAATGATTTGGAGAATAAGGTAACTAATCATGTAGTTCAAACAAGTGATAATACAAAGCATAATGTGAAGTCAATTGTATCAGGGAAGGCCAAGGATGGAAGTACTCTTTTGAGTAAAGTTTTGTATGTTCCTATAATTCCAAAGAATATGATAAGTGTAGCTCAAATTGTTGAAAAAGGTTATGAAGTAAGGTTCACTAATGATGGAGTTTCTGTGGAAGACCCTAGCAATGGGTATAAACAAATTGTTTTAGGGAAGAAAGAAGGAAGGCTCTTCACATTGAAGATTCAAGGCAATGTTGGTCATGCCTTGTTTACTTATGGAGGACATAAGATTTCTGAGTTAGATCTTTGGCATAAAAGGCTTGGACATTCAATGAAAGAGGTATTAAGGATATGGTTAACAATGGTTCAGTGCTTGGATTACCAAATGTTGCAGGTCAACATATGACATAAAAATGTGAGGCATGTCAATTAAGTAAGGCTCATACGCAATCATATACTAAGCATGGTTTCATGTATTCAGAGAAGCTTGAGTTGGTACACATAGATGTATGGGGACCATCAAAAGATTTCAGTATTAATGGTTCAAGATATTATGTGATTTATGTTGATGATGCTACCAGGTGGATCACTATATATGTGATCAAAGATAAATCAGAGGTGTTCAACACATTTAAACATTATCATGTGTATGCAGAAAGAATCACAGGTCAAAAGTTGAAGAGACTAAGGTTAGATGGAGGGGGAGAGTATTTCTCTAACGAGTTCAGTGATTACTTATGGAATGTGGGTATAAAATGGAAGTTACTTGCAGGTACTCTCCTCAACAAAATGGTGTAGTAGAAAGGAGAAATAGAACTCTTGTTGAGTTTGGAAGATCAATGATGAAGGAGGAAAATTGTCCCAATTATTTGTGGGTTGAGACTGTAAATACAGCTACATACTTGGTTAATAGGTTACCATGTAAAGCTTTGCAGGGTATGACACCTTATGAGGCATGGTGGGATAAGAGATCTACCTTAGATCATTGCAAAGTATTTGGATGTTTGGCTTATGCATATGTGCCATCTCAGTTGAGGCATAAATTGGAACCTAAAGCTGAAAAGTATGTATTCATTGGTTATGATGATAAGCAGATGGGTTATAGGTTGTGGAGTCCATCCACAAAACAATTTCTTATATCCAAGGATGTTACATTTGATGAGCAAGGTACTTGGTATGCAGGTACAATTAATATTCATGCAGGTGATGAAGAAAATTTGAATCACAAGAAAGGTAAATCAAAGGTTCAAATATTTGATGAAGAAGAGAATAATGAAGTACAACTTGAAGCTGAAGAAGTGCCAAGGTTTGATCTAGAATGTGATGAACCAGAAACCTCAAGAAGTGGAGAACTTAGAAGGTCTTCAAGACACAAATGGAAACCTAGAAGGTATAGCTATGATACTTCGTTTTTGACTACTAAAGACTATGATTATATGGGGAAAGCAGAGGAAGACCCTTCTACATATGAAGAGGCAAAAGGTAAGGAAAACTGGGAGAAAGCTATGCAGGAAGAATATGATGCATGGATGGAAAATGAGACATGGGATTTGGTTCCTACACCAAATAGTCAGAAGATCATTGGATGCAAGTGGATCTACAAAACAAAAAGGTATGCAGATGGAAGTATGTCAAGGTATAAAGCTAGACTTGTTGTGAAAGGGTATGCTCAGACATATGGTATAGATTATGATGAGACCTATAGTCTTGTGGCAAAGATGACAACTATAAGGACACTCATAGCTATTGTTGCATGTAAAGGTTGGAAACTATGTCAATTAGATGTGAAGAATGCTTGTCTTAATGGTTATATTTCAGATGATGTTTTCATGGAGCAACCAGAAGGGTTCGGAGATAAAAGTTATCCAGAATATGTATCTAAGCTCAAGAGAGCTTTGTATGGTTTGAAGCTGGCCCCAAGGGCATGGAATTATAGACTTGTCAAGTTCTTGAAAGAACTTGGTTTTCAAGTATCTAAGGTAGATAGTAGCTTGCTTGTCAAAGCAAGTGATGATGGGTTCATTTACATGCGCATATATGGTCATGATATAATTCTCTACAGGTACAGATGAGAAGGGCATACAAAGTCTAAAGAAACAAATGGAGAAAGAGTTCAAGATTGTTGGAGATAGACATCTGCGGAAGCACGCGAACAACACAAGGAAGGAGAAGAAGCTTGGAGCACAACACACAATACTGAATGTATTACTAGAGAATGTAAAAAGATGAGTAGTCCATTAGGGCAATAGGCATATATACAAGTGTTGGCAGTAGCCAGAGGCATAGAAGACGTGAAAACATGTGAAGACAGAACAAGAAGTATCCGGGAGTCACTCGAATCATTTTTTCAAACAAATATGTTTTAAAATACTCTTTCAAACACTCAACAGTGATTTTCATCACTTTTGTACCATATGTAACATAAAAAAACCCTTTTTGTAATTTATAGCTCCATTTTGTGCAAGCTGAGGAGTCCTCGAGCTTGAGGAGCTTAGGTAGAATGAGCACACCAACTTTGGTTATTTTTAGATATCGTTTACCCTTTCAAATAGTGCGTAGAACCTATTTTTTAACTATGCCAAACACTATATGTGAAACCAGTCAAAACTAGTCTAGAATCTATAAAAAGAGCTAGAGAGCTCATTTTTGAGGTTAGCTTGTGTGAGTAGAGAAGAACTTAGAGCTATTTTGAGTTTGTAAGAGTGTTCTTGAGTAATAGAGTTGATTTCCTACCTTCCATTGTATCTTGCTTGTCTCTTCGTTGTGTGTGTGTGTGTGTTGAGGGAGAGTCCAGCAAAAAGAAGAAAAGAAGACGACAAAGAAAGAAGCTTCACTAAAAAGATAATATTTTGAAGACATATCTCTGCAAGAAGCCCCACAGGGGTGCAACACCCATCTCTGCACAGAGCCCCGCAGGGGCACATATCAAGGAAAAGGACGTAGGTGGAAGGAGGAACCAAGGCCAGGAAAGTATCCATGAAGAAGTGCAAGAAGATATCCAGCAGTTCCAAAACCACAAGAAGGTCCTTCAACATCTGGGTCTTTGGAAGGTCTAGATCGAAGGCTGAAGGACCACATCCTCATACCTTCCACTGGTGGCGTGCGTGGCAGCCCGACTTAATAGGCAACACGAATGCATCAGGCCTAGAGGATGTAAAAGAAGAATCAAGAAGAGGCCATCAAAATTGAACACTTGTCTAACAAGCAGGCAGAACTGACCAAGAGATGCATGCAGACAACAAGTGACAGAGTAAAGCCTGTCAAGGGACGACAGAGACAAAGAGGGGGAGAGTGTTGTAGAGCAAAGAAGAGCAAAAGGCAGAAAAAAAAGGGGTCCTAAAATTTTTCCGATTTGGACACTCTATTTTTGTATTATAACCATTTTGTAACATAGTTTCCGTTGTAAATGCACTAGAGGAGTCCTCTTGATGCATACCCATGGAGATTAGTAGCTTAGCCATGTAAATTAGTAGGAAATTAGCCTTTTAGTGAATAAAGTGCCGGTCTCTTGTGTGAAAGTACCATTTTTAGGGCACATGTATATAAGTCAATTTGTGACTCTTTGTAAAGACTTTTTGCCATTGTGAGAATCAAGAGCACAGAATTTCGAATTTGTGTCTTCTCCTCTCTGTATCATGTTCTTTGTGAGCTTGTATGCATGTGTATTGCCTGAAAAGAGTGTTACGAAGTGTTGTCTATCCATGAGAGTGTTTTTTTGCTGTTGTTAAGGTGTGTGTGTGAAGTGTAGGAAGTGCTGAAGTATAGGAAGGTCATTCTCACGACTCAGTATTTTGCTCATAACTTGGAGCAAAAGTTTTAGAATTGAGTGAAATTACCACCATTGGATGCGTCTTCGCGAGAGCTTTGAATTGCATATGCTATTTGCTATATTCGTAGTTCGAAGCTGAGAGAAAAGCTCAATTTATTGTTGGCTGCTGCTCCAAGTATCGCGACACCATAACTGACAGTTGAAGCTTGTTTGGATTAGGTTTGGTCTTGTTTGCACTCTTTGGGACGCTCGTTTGCATTGACCATCATTTGAATGCATGTCTACATACACTCGGCTAGGTTTTGATACTCCTCCAATTGATAAATAAAGCGTGAATCCCCACTATATGCACTTGAGGGGGATTGAGGTATAGTCTCTTTCTCCGCAAGTCCCTAGGATTGTCCTTAGGTACACACGTTTTTGGCGCCATTGCCGGGGAGTGTCGAATCAAACCGAGGCATTCGTGTGATGGTAAGTAGCTTTTAGCATTGAAGCGAGTAGAGGAGTTGTGAATTTCTCTTCTTTGGTAAGTCACATTCATCCGCACTTATTACTTCTCACTCTTGGAGTGTGTGTAGTGAGTTGTTAGTCTAGGGAAGTGAGTGGAGTGAGTAGAGTAGGAGGAGTAAGGGAGTAGGTTAGGAAGCTAGTGTAGTTATTAATCTTAGCTTTGTTGAAGTCTTTGAGGTTAGGAGAATTTTTCAACAGGTATAAAAAAACAAAAAAATGTCATTTTACAATTGTGAGCTTTGCAGAGCGAGCAAGAGAGATAAGAGAGTGGGAAAATCTTCCAAGGTGAGCACACTACTGATTCTTTGTGCATAACTCTTGTTGAAATCAAGATTTCAGAAAAAACAACCTGCGTCAAGTATCGTGAAGGCCATTCCGGGGTAGAGAAGGATTATTTTCTTAATCCAGGCTAAGAGGGGAGGGTAGATGCACTCTAAGAATATGTGTATGAACTTAAAATCTAAAAAAACACTTGCAAAAAATTGAAAAAGTGTCAAGTATAGTGTTCTCTCGCGGTTGAGGTATCGCGATACCTAGGTATCGTGAACTCCTGTGGTCGAGTATCGCGATACTTGCAAGTGGCCGAATATCGTGTATCGTTGAGAAATCCTCGCGATACCCGCCACATATCGTGTATCGTGTATCACGGAAATCTGATAGTGATACCTGTCAAGTATAGTCTATCGTGAATTTTCAATCACGATACTTGTGACATATCGAGTATCATCAGAGTCCTTCTGCGATACTTGCTGGATATCGAGTATCGCTGGAAAATTCTCACAATACTTGCCTAGTATCCACTATCATGGAGAATTCCCTTGTGGACTATCGGGTATCGTGTATCGTGAGTTCTAAACGTGACACTTATCGGATATCGTGTATCGTGGAGGCAGCTCTCCTCGATACCTGGCTAATATCGAGTATCGTCAAGAATTTCTCGCAACACTTGTGGACGATCGTGTATCATGGAAATTTTGTAGTGGAGTATCGTGTGTCGTGTATCGCGGATTTCGGATCATGATACCAGTCAAGTATCGTATATCGTCTCGAGTGAGTATCGTGTATCGTGTTTATCCAAGTATCGTATATCGTCTTGCTGAAGTATCGAGTATCATGGTACCTTTCTAGCGTGTCAGATATCGAGTATTGTGGTATACTCTTTTGGAGTGGGATCTCGTGTATCGTGTTCCTCAGAGGAAGTTTCTCAGTCACTCAAGTAATTCCATAAATTGGGACCACAGCAAGGAGCTTTGGAGGCTAGGAGTGGTTAAAACAACAAGAGAACTTTTAAGTGAATGAACCTAAGGTCTGGGAGAACCCTAGGAAGCCGAAGAAGTGTAGTCTCTTCAGTGGGAAGTGTAGCTGAACCTAGTAGCCGCTCCCATTATTCTGACACCTCTAGTGAGTTAGAGGAAGAAATTCCCATGGCTTCAGAGGACATGCAAAATACCGTACTAATGATTGGCATGATGTCAATTATTGAGGGAGAATATCGGACATCTTTGGAATATGTGAACACCAACCAAAATGAGATACCTATCTACCTAGATGGTCTAAACTGATCCGTGGCTAGACTAAAGAAAGCTTCAAACGCTTAGATAGTGCCTAGGCCAGCAGTTAAGTATGCAGGAGGATTTTATATGGACAAGAGAGACATCCAGTATGTTGTTATGGAACACCCTGAAAGTATCAACGAACAAGGGGAAGAAGATAATGCTCATAACCTTAATGCAGAGGGACATGAAGAACAAGTGACCACTCCTAGAGGAAGATCTACTGTTGTTAGGGTTTGGAGAGGAGACCTGGTTCCCCAAGATGACTCAATGGATGTGTATTTGGTCAATGGAATGGAGCATCTCCTTAGAGCCCACTCTTCATTATGGGAAGTAGCCCCTAACCTAGTCACTATCTACGAATTACAAGATCCTGAATTTCCCACCATCATCACATATTTGTACAAAAACCATAGGAGGTACTAGCCTCTAACAGAGTTAGAAAGAGCAGGGTTGAAATATCAGAACATTCCAGTGTTCCCTCCTAGGGATCAAGCTACTACTTCTCAAAACCCTCAAGGAACCTTTCAAGATAATTCATATCAACAGTCATGACAAACACAACAAACACAAATCCCGGTTAGACCCCATGTGAAGTTTGCTATGCCTGGAAATAATCCAAACTATTGGCCTCAACCACCTGTTGAACCAATGAATAGAATTCCTGTCCCAAATAGACCACATGTAGTAAGAGGACCTAGCATACCCATAGGAAGACCAGTTTCCCTGTGATGCCTAGACCACCTGAAGCAGGAAGGAGATTAAGACCTATTCAAGTTGCCAAATGCATGAGAAACCATTATGATGGCTCTAGTGAACCTTACAATCATATAGCTAAATTCAGGCAAGTTGTCAGAGCCGAACATGTGGAAGATTTCTTGATCCAATATGAATCCTTTGGTCTAACTTTGACAGACACAGCTTTAGCGTGGTTTCAGCCATTAGATCCTAATAATTTTCAAAACATGGAACAAGTCTATCAAGAAATGATTGAGGAATTCACTAAATTTGGGATTAAAAACAACTCTTTCTCATTGATCCATAGCTTTAAGCAAGCTCCTACAGAGTCAGTGAGATTGGCTGCAAGAAGATTCAAACAATATGTGGATAGATGCCCTGTTGAAGAGAGACCCACTCAAAACAAGATGGTGTCATTGTTTTTGGAAGGGTTAGTGAATGGATCCTTAAGATCTCTGGTATATATGAAAAGAGTTCAAACTTTGCAAGAATGTATGAAAGAATGTATTGACCTAGAGGACAATCTAGAGATCCGAGAAAAAGTATCACAAGTAAACGAACACAGAGATGGAAGAACCGTAGAGACAGGATAAAGGAAAAGAAACTACTACAAAAGAAGGAGAATGAAAAGAATGAACAAGATCCAAAAGAAAAACAGAAACTTGAAGGAGAAAATCAGAAGGGAAAATATAAAAAAGAAGAGGTAGGATCAATTTTAGCAGATCCCATGCCGGAAGAGTTAGCCATGTGGATTCAGGCATACCAGGCACGAATAAGAGCAGGAACGACCATTGAACAACATGAAAAAGAATATCCTAGAGGTGACTTAGAGAAAGAAAGATTCGAGATATGCAAAAAATTGATCGAAGTAGCTCAACAGACCCTAGAAAAACCTGTTCTTCGACTACCCAACTCACGAATTCCCGAAAAGGAATTCCAAGAGTGTGTCATCCCTAATGATTCCGAGAGAGGAAGAGAAGGTGAGACACATAATGGAAATCTCCACGAGGATAAAAGGGAAGGATCCATTGTCCCCGAAGTAGATGGAGAATGGCCTAAAGACTTGTGGGCAAGAGTCCAAGAAGACAGATGGAAGAAAGTGGAAGGAATAGCAGCAGAAGGTGAATTAGGACATTCGATATCTGAGCTAAATTCAGAAGGATTATTACCCTTTGATCAAAGTGAAAAGGAAAATGATGGTATAAAGGCTTTGCCAAATTACACAGGAGAATAGAACATCATTCGGAGTTATACTACATTCCCTCAATAAGAAAAAAAGAAGAGAACACATTAGTCCAAACATCAAACATCATACAACACCTCAGAAAGGTCAAAATCCCTTGCACTCTGACATTGGAAGAACTGTTGAAGGTCAAGCCACATTTGAGGGAGAAATTAACCAGTCAATTGGAGATCAAAATGGAAGAGAAGGAGATGCCTGATGAAGCAAACATAGTAAAAATCCCGATCGATAAGGTTGGAGATTTCAGCGAAGGAGATGAAGGAAACACTTGTCTTCCAATTACCTATAGGGGTTACATCACTAAAGCGATCTTGGATTCTGGAGCTGGAGTAGGATTTGCAACTAAAGAAATTTGGGAGAAATGGGGAAAACCAGCTCTAAGACCAACACGCATGAAGATACAAATGGCAGATGGACACACAGAAGGACCCTTGGGATTATTGGAATGGGTAATTTTTACCACTTGCGGAGTTGAATTCGAGCACACCTTAGTGATATGTCAATTTGAAAGGGCTAGCAATTATGAAATGATACTTGGAAGACCCTTCATGAGACAGCTAAAGGTAGTGCAAGATTGGGGAAAAGACGCAGTATACTTACAACATGAAGGAACCACAACAAGAATAAACCTCCATACATACACGTATCAAGATGTTCCCCCCTTGCAATGGAATCAGATTCATAAACAGGAAGACGAGCAGTCAATTCATAGTATAGGTACAAGTGATCAATCATGGATAAACGAAGACACTCATCTATGGATATGCCAAACTGCAAAAAAGGAGGAGGATAGAAGGAAAGGATGGCAGCAAAGGCACTGAATCGCTAGATCTGTACAAGATCCAGCTTACATGCCTCAAGTATTCCTCGATGAAGAATTCGAACCTTATGGTTGGATGGAGATTTTAACCACTCTCAATGTGTGTGTAAACGAAGAAGTGATAACCATGAATGAATGCATTGAGGAGGAAGGTTATGACGTTAGTCTATATGTGGTAGTTCTTCAAGAGGCTGAAGAAGGGGAAGTAATTGAAAAAGAATGGAAGGAGGATTACGAGAGCATTGAAATGGAACATGAACATATGGAAACGGAAAATGGAACTCAAGGAGTAAGTGTCATACTTAATGAAATAAATCAAGAAAGGACACAGGAAGAAGAGCTTGGATTAGATAAAGCAAAAAAGGATGAAGACAACAAGCCTCAAGACCAATTTGAAGTGCATGCCCACTTCAAAAAATACGAAGTAGAAGAGAGGGAAATTGCTATTCAAATGCCGAAACGAGAAGCACAACCAGGAATAGCTTATGACAACAAAGAACAAACCAAGAAAATTGTAGTAACCTTGGAGGAAGGAGAAGAAATATGTACTTTTATAGGTCAAGATGTCTCAATGGAGGAAGAACAAGAGTTAATACGACTCATAAGGGAATATAGGGACGTCTTTTCTTGGGCATATAAGGATTTGAAAGGAGTAGATCCTTCTATATGTGCCCATAGAATCCCTATGACATCTGAAGCCAAACCCTCAAAACAAAGACCTTACACATATAACGATGTTTACTCAATGAAAATTAAGGAAGAGATAGACAAGTTGTTAGACGCTGGGTTCATTTATGAGATCGAACACACGGAATGGGTGTCACCTTTGGTGGTTGTACCGAAAAAGAATGGTAAGTTAAGAGTATGCATTAACCTGAAAAAGGTAAATGCTGCCACCATAAGAGATAGTTACTATTGGTAGTAGCCAGAGGCACAGAAGACGCAAAAGCATGTAAAGATAGAGCAGGGAGTCAATCGAATCAATTTTTCAAAGATTTATGTTTTATAAATATTCTTCAAAACCTCCAATAGTAATTTTCATCACTATTGTAACATCTCTAACATAGAAAAACCCTTTTTGTAATTTGTAGCTCCATTTTGTGCAAGCCGAGGAGTCCTCGAGCTTGAGGAGCTTAGGTAGAATGAGCGTACCAATTTTGGTTATTTTTAGACACCGTTTACCCTCTCAAATAGCGCATAGGACCTATTTTTTAACTATGTCGATCACTAGATGTGAAACCGGTCAAAACTAGTCTAGAATCTATAAAAAGAGCTAGAGAGCTCATTTTTGAGGTTACTTAGTGTTAGCTTGTTTGATTAGAGAAGAGCTTAGAGCTATTTTGAGCTTGTAAGAGTGTTCTTGAGTAATAGAGTTGATTTCTCACCTTCCATTGTGTCTTCAACTCCAAAAAAATCAGAAAATTCACCATATCCACCCATTCTCCTCATTTCCCCTCATTTGTGCAGGCAAGATAGTGAGAGAGAGCTTTTGTGCTTGCATGTGCTACTGTGTTTTTGAGTTTTCTTGCAGGTACAGTGCTCCAGTGCATCAGGAAAGCTGCAAAAAGGTAAAATTTCACTTTCTATCAGAGATCTGCCGTGCGTGTCAGACCATCGCGATGGTCTACCAACTTCGGAATTTTTGGTAAGCGCGTTCACCACGAGGTAGGCGACACACACACATACACGGATCCACAACTGCATTTGCAAAATTCATACTTTGGTGGACCATTGCGATTGGCTCAGACCATCGCGATTGTGTCACACCATCGCGATTGGCTCACACCATCACGACGGCTCGGCCGGACCATCGCGACGGTCTCGCACCATCGCGATGCCTCACTTGAGCCATCGCGATGGTTCATTTGGACCATCACGACGATCCTGTCGACCCCACGCCATTGCAATTGGCTCATGCCATCGTGCTGTCGGAAAGTTTTCAACCTTTCCGTTGACGACCAAGAAAATTAAAATATGATTATTGGTTAATTCTAATTCCATTATTACAATATTTTGCTTGGAAATAATCTTTTGTTAAGTGTTTGCAGATTCAAATGGATGAAGAAAACAAAAGTTCATATTATGGTTTACCCTAAACTGCTTAAATAATGTGTGTTTAGGCCATAGAAGTATTGAATTATGGGTTTAAAACCCTAGGTTTACATTTATTCATATGTATTTAAGTTAGGTGCACTATTTTTTGGTTAATGATAGGGTTTAACTAGGTTTTCAATTAATTTCCAAAGGGTTTCAATGGGTTTTTGAAGGATTTCAAGTAGGTATTTTAGGGTTTTAGTATATTTAAAGGGTTAGAATAGTTGTTATTTAAATATATTAATCTATACATTAAATATTTATGTATTAAAAATTAAACTATGATATAATTATTTAATTTACTCATGTGTGTGAATTTAATTACTAAGGTTCTAATTAATTAAAATCTTAAACTAAGTTTAATTTAAATGAATTATTTAAATAAGAAATTTAGGGTAATTCAATTAAAATAATAAATCAAGTGGATAATTAACTAGTGGTGTGTGAGAGTGTTAGATTAAAGAATGGTTTATATATGATATGGAAGTAAAGTGATTTAAGGAGTGGTTTGAATAGATGATGCAATTAAAGGAGGTTAAAAGAGAAACTTTAAATGAATGGTATATATGAAAATGGTTAAAAGAATGGAACAAGTGTGTTGTGTGAATAAAGCTACTTTAAAGTGTGGTGAAAGTTAGTGGGTAAAAGTGAGGTTGAGAATTTAAAGCAAATAAAAAAAGAGTGGTAAAGAGAACTCTCTGTGTATATATATATATATATATATATATATATATATATATATATATATATATATATATATATATATATATATATATATATATATATATATATATATATATATATATATATATATATATATATATATGTGCTTTGCTCAAGAGTTCCTAATGTTTTTTTTGCAGGTATTCTTTTCTCTGTTTGTATGCTTATGTCAGTAGATCTTTTCTGTAGAATTCGTAGGATTTGACTTCTTTTATTACTCTTCCTCTTCTATCTTTCGCAGTAAGAGTTCGCATGAGAGAGATATATAGTCAAATTTTAGTGAGAGAATAAGAGCATTCGATGGCTATTGCAGGTGTTGAAGAGGTTTGCGCAAGATGTAGATTCAGAAAACTATGTTGTTCAGGTTGCGTGTAATGCTCGGGAAGAGAGAGAGGGTACTAGAATGAGTGAGAAAGCAACTTTTCCTTTTTCCTCCAGCATCTCATAGTTAGAGAGAGAATTGGTCTTGCGGATAGAGACTAGCAGCTGTAGGAAAAGTGCTCCAGAGCTATAGAGAGAAAAGTCTTTATCTCCCTCCACCATAACTCCTCCAGCAGCAACGTTGCGCACAGACAACGGAAGGAAGAGAGAAGTGGCTGAAGGAGAGTTTTACAGAGAGCTTTTGTCACGTTTCTGGTTGTTGAAGTGTGCATAAGAATGTTGTCAGGTTGTTCTGACGGCGGCTATTCAGCTCTAACAACTATTCAGAGAGAGAGAGAGAGAGAGGGAGGACAGAGGATTTATTTATTTCTAGCTTGCCCACGACTGCTGACAGCATCAGATGATGTTCATGAGTGTGAATGATGCGCAGAAATTTAGAACTTAGAGAGAGAGAAGTTTTGCGCACGCTGGGAGCGATTTGAGACAATCGTGGAGAGGGTGATCTGGTCTGATTCTGGCATCGCTCAGACGCGTAGAAGAGAGAGATAGAGTGGTCCGATTCTGGCAGCGCTCAGATGTGCAAAAGAGAGAGAAGTAGTAGTTTGATTTTACAAAACAAGAGTATTTAGCTCCCCTCCTCCATGGCACTGCGCGTGGTAGCCACCGAGAGAGAGAGAGAGAGAGAGAGAGAGAGAGAGAGAGAGAGAGAGAGAGAGAGAGAGAGAGAGAGAGAGAGAGAGAGAGAGAGAGAGAGAGAGAGAGAGAGAGAGAGAGAGAGAGAGAGAGAGAGAGAGAGAGAGAGAGAGAGAGAGAGAGAGAGAGAGAGAGAGAGAGAGAGAGAGAGAGAGAGAGAGAGAGAGAGAGAGAGAGAAAGAAAGAGAGAGAGAGCGAGAGCAAGAGAGAAAGAGAGAGAGGAGAAAAGAGTTCAATTAAAAACTTCATTAATTAAGTAACTGCATAATCCTTTGTTTTAGGTCCTGATTAATATGGAATTATGGTTAGATTTTTAATTTGAATATTTAGAAAGTATGAATGTATTAAATTATTTAGCTAATTATTTATGATTGCATGCGTTAGAAGCATATTTAATGGATAGACCTACATTTATTAGAAGTATTTAGTGACTATGTATATATAGAAAAGGTCATGGATGTGTGTGTATGCATACATCTAAGTGCTAGTATATATATAATTTTGCATTAAAAGAGTATTAACATATGGTAGCATGCATAAGCATGTGTATGAATGCATGTGGTTGAATGCATAATGTGTAAATGTACTTGTGTAGTAATGCATTTTATGAGAATATGAGCATTTAGATGTATGTGTTTATGTGTATGTTATTCTATAAGTTCATATATAAATGCATGTAAAAGAATGTATGTGCATATGCATGGAAATGTATATATATTTGTAAATGAATGAATGAGCATAAATAAATGTGTACATGTGCATGAACATGAATGCATGTATGTTAGCATATATAGAATGAATGTGTAAGGATGTATAGTTAATATATGCATATGAAGTTTGATGTATGCATGAGCATATAAGTGAGTATATATATGTGATAGAAAGAGTATGTTAGCATGAATGTGTGTTAATATGTGTAAATACTAGCATAAATGAGCATGATTGAAAGTATGTATGTAAAGTGCATATAGGAATAAATGAACATGTGTATTAAAGTCTCTATGAGATTAATGATTTTTTATTGAGATATAATAATATCCTAATGTTTTTTTTGCAGACATTAAAAGCAAAAGAATTGAAGAGCATCGTGACAAAAGTGAAGATGTCATCAATTCAAATATCCGACAATCCAATATAAATCCATAGATATTATCCTTGATTAAGCTTTTGTATAGGATTCACTAGTTGTTAGCAATCTTTTAGAGAATTTATGTCATTGATTTATAGCATTGTAATCATCCATTATTGTCATTAGCATTAATTCAATTTCAATTTATTATCTTTATTGTCAATGTCATCTGAAAATACAATTGAATCTGCAAATAATGCACATTTAGAAGTAGAAGTCGAAGTAGAAGTAGTTAAGGATATTATTACACACAAATCGTTAATATCTATATATCACGATTATTGTCTTAATAGATTTATAGCATTATTTTCAATTGCATCTAATGACCCTCAAGATAACATAGATTCATTTCCACCACCTTTAATTAGGCATACACAACCTAATCATTTAGAAATCGAAGAGGACGAGATTATAAAAGAAAAATTAACTGAGAAAACTTTGATATTACCTATACCTCAAGAAGCTATTGATAGATATAGAGAAGCCCAGCATTACGGTTCTTAAAAGTTTAAGGTGTTACACTTATCTACTCGATATTTCGTAGATTTTTCAGTAATATAAAATTTCTTTTACCTTAGACGAAAGAAAAATATACCTAAATCACCTACGATTGTCTCATACACCCTGCGTGTGCCGAGGGATTTAGTGGCTGACTGATCCACCAGCCATATGTCCGCAACTTCCTGACAATTTGGTGAACCCGACGTGAAGGTTCGGCATGACACCGTAGGTATAAAGGTATATTTACTTTCTGTTTTGCATATGCATATATAGGCAATTTGGCGATTGAAGGAGAAGTGTCGACATCCTTTGTAGCTGCAGATGATTGTTCCTCGTCACGTCACCTTTATCCATCAACTTTCGTGAAAGTAACAATTGCACATGCATGTAAAGATTTTGCATTGAGCACATTCACAAAGAGCTTCTTCATCAAGGTTGATCAAGTATATTTTTTATATTTTTGCTTGCAAAATTGTAGGAATATTTTCTATATTTCTATTGCAAAATAGTAGGAAAGTTTTTTTTCTATTTACAAAGTAGTAAGACAAGTTTCTTATTTATATGCAAAGTAGTAGGAAAATTTTCTACATTTCTGTTTGCAAAGAAGTAGGAAAATTTTTCTATATTTTTGTTTGCAAAGTAGTAGGAAAATTTTCTACATTTCTGTTTGCAAAGAAGTAGGAAAAATTTCTATATTTTTGTTTGCAAAGCAGTAGGAAACTTTTCTTTAGTTTTGTTGGCAAAGGAGTTTCTTTTACCACGGAGTCGTATCAAGATCAAGACATAGACATACTATTACGAGATTTATCTGTAAAGTTAGACTTATCTACTATGGCTGACCACTTTGAAGAGCAACGTATTTGGAAGATCATAGATGCAATTAAAACGGATAGGGGGGAATTTAATGGGATAAATGCAACACCTTATCTTAAATATTATGAACAATTGACAGAACAATATGGGTTACCTGAAGACAATAAAAAAGATACATTTATACGAATTGCTCATGGTTTCACTAGAGAGAGAATCCAATTGAGAGTAGTTCAACCAAACATGACTTGGGCGGATTTCAAGACTCGGCTTCTTACTGAATTTTCGCATGAAGATTACAGTAAGAATAATAGAGCCACATTCATGCGATGGGTAGGAACAACGAAATTAGACCAACATATTACTCAGGGTTTAACTGAGTTTGATATAAAATTTAACCAAATGCCTCAAGCAGACCGAACAGCTCTAGAACCGGATAAATTAAGAAATTTCCTAAATATGTTAGACCCATCTCTTAGACGAGAGCTAGAACCAATGCTTGAGGACGGAGCGACTACGAGTGGGGTTACTGGAAATTGGGATAACATTCGAGCAGTTGTCCATAGGTTAGCCCAAAGACAGGAGCGAAATCAGATGCAAACACCAAGAATATATGAAAGAGATGCGCCAGGAAAGATAGATAATGACCCCACTTCTCATAACCCTAGAAAGGATGACTCAGAAATTACAATGTTAAAAACATTAGTAGAATCACTTGCCAAACATATGGAGACTATGGCAACTGAAATAGCTACTATAAAGAGTATGCAAGAGCTTAAATTGAGAGATCAGGAGAAACCAAAAGAATTAGAACAAAATCCTAGGAATCAGATGCCAGCTAGAAGACCATTTAACCAAGCACGCAGATGTCTCTGGTGTGATGATTTAGAGCATCCACACTGGACATGCAACTTATTCAAAGAGGCCAAGGATAGGAACTGGGTCACAGAAGTAGATCGAAAGATCTGTGACTATGTAACAAAAAGGCCTTTGGCATCAAACTATGGCAAAGGGGGTATGAAAACCTTCTTTGAAGCCTCTACAAGCCAAAATACTTATGCTTGTAGACTTGATAGTGATGACTCTAATTGTGACTTTTGGAATCAAGTTTATGATACTGCTAGTCGAGGAAAGTTATCAGTTGAGAACTTATATGCTACGAGCTCAGATATTAGATCAAAGACATGTTGGAATGAGCCAGTAGATATGTTCTCAGTTTATGCCCATGAAATTAATGTAGATGAGAAAAGAAAATGTGATGAAGAGGGGCAGTCTAAACGAACAACTAGGGCTTGAAAAGAGGGTGAAACTAATGATACAATTAATGAACCACCTAGGACTGACCTAGTCAAGAAACAAAACAACAAGAACAAGAAAAGAAACCTCAAAATAAGGGTAAAGGAAAGAAAGTAGAAGAAAATTTAGAAAAGAAAACTACAAGTGAAGATAAAAATCAGGATAAACTTAATGAAACACAACCCATACGGGAAGAAGGTAGTAAGGAAGAAAAATCGAAAAAGAAACCTCCGACTTTTCGATTGATCTCGCAAATTGAGAAACAAATAGACATTTGGAAGGTTATGGATGAAAAAATTATGAAGGGAGAGGTAACCATGACATTGGAGGAATGGTTAGCATTTTCACGAACTGATGTGAAGGAAGATTTCATGAGTATCATTAAAAGACGAAGAGAACCTATAGAGTATAGAAGGGAAGATATAGAAATGGAGGAAAGGAAAGAACATGATGAACCGAAAGTGAGTGTTGTACAAATTAACGAATCTGAGTATCGAGAATCTTCTGATCGTAAAAATTATTTGGGTCCCGTAATTGGACATTTGGAAAAAGGGAATGATGACCCAAATAGTAATTATACTCAAAAACATTGGGCTAGGGGTACCACTAAAACTATAGTTAAGATATGTAATAATAATAAACCACAAGTAGCATTAATAGATTCAGGATCAGAAATCAATGTAGTCTCGAGGGAGATTTATAATGAAGGAAAATGGCCCATAGATAGGGACCATGGATGGAAAATGAAGGTAGCCAACAATGCTTCTGGCTATTTACTAGGAGCTTGTGCAAATGTTCCTATTACTATTGGAGATGTTAAAGAGGAACATAATTTCTTCGTTCATGATGACTGCTCGTACCCAATTATTTTGGGGCAGCCATTCATTTGTGAACAAAGAATGGAGAAAAAAGTGTTGGACGATGGAAGTGCTTTTGCAAGAATTCGTTCTCGTGATGGCCTTAAATCTGTCCAATTCATGACGCTTTGTATAAACCATCCTCGTAATCGTAGGTCTCTAAGAAAAACTCCTTTAAGACACTTAGATCAGGATTTCAAATAAATGCCACTATTGAGCGAGATGATAGTGGACTTTGGTTTGAAATCTCGCAAAATCTTGTACACAATTTAGATAGAATGACTGTTTATTTTCCATCTGCTACTTTAAATATTTCTCATTTTAAACAAATTCCAAGAAAACTTATAAAAAAATATGAAAAATATTTGAAAAACAAAGGAGATTTGTTAATGGATGAAACTATTGAATATGTCATTGAAACTACACATTGCTTCTCAACATTAGAAGAATTAGAAATTTGTTATCAAGATAAGTCTAATTCCCATATTCTTATCTCTTCACTTGATGTGTATGCATTGATTCAGGAATATGCCTCTAAAATTGATCATGAGTATGATGCCTTAGTGGAGACGAAATATAAAACTGTTAGTAAGAAGGTTAAACCCATAGCTCAACCACTACCAAAATTCAATAATGATATTATTAAAAATGTAATTCATGAGCCAATCCTTAGAAATCCGACAAATATTGGCCATGTATTTACTAAAGAATCCTTAAATCAAATTAAATTAGATGCTAGTGGTTTCCTTCTTCCAGCAGAAAAAGAGTATTTTCTGAAGATTATTGAGCAACATGGAAGAGCTTTTTCTCTTGAGACTTCAGAGATAGGATGTGCAGATCCTAGGATAGTTTCACCGATGATAATTTTCACTATTCCCCATATTCCTTGGAATTTGCGCCCTATTCCTGTACCTAAAGCTCATCCTCCAAAGCTGATTAGATTACTTAAAGAAAAAATTCATATGCATATTTTAGAATCCTCTTCAGCTCCCTATTCAAACCATTGGTTTACTGTGCCCAAGAAGAGTAGAAAACTTTGGTTTATCCAAGATCTTCAACTAGTTAATAAAGTGACCATTAGAAATGTGGGTACAGGTCCAATTGTGGATGAATTTGCGGAAGCGTTTTCAGGCAATTCGATTTATTGAATGGGTGATCTCTACTCTGGGTATGATCAATTTCAATTGGCACTAGAGAGTAGAGACATTACTACCATGAAAACACCTTTGGGATTAGTTAGGATGTGTACGTTACCTCAAGGTGCGACCAATTCAGTTGCACACATGATGAGTGCGATGAATTTGGTCTTGCACGATTTCATTCCTCACATTACTATGCCCTTTATAGATGACATTCTCATTAAGGGTTGCTTGGAAGAAGAGAAAGATAGCACTCTGGATGAAGATGGTTGTCGAAGATTTGTAAAGGCTCATATTCTTGATTGTAAAACAATCTTTCAGCGATTTATTCAAGTTGGCTTAACATTATCTATAGAAAAATCTACTTTTGGTGTTAATGAGGTCCTAATTGTAGGTCATAATGAGGTCCTAATTGTAGGTCATCTTTGTGGCCATTATGGACGGAAGCCATACCCTCAGAAAATTGATGCCATTAGTAAGATTTCGGAGATATGTCAAAATGTGAGTGAAGTTCGACGATTCTTAGGAGCCTGTATCTTCTATGTTATATGGATACCACATTTTACACATATAGCTGACTGTCTGTATGATTTATTAAGGAAGAAAAGAAAATTTTTATGGACAGAAAAACATACTCAAGCAATGCGTAGATTAAATAAGTTATTGCAAGAAGCTCCAATCCTTAAAAGAGTAGATTATACGAACAATAAGCCTATTATTTTGATTGTTGACACTAGCCCTATTGGGATAGGCTGGGTCATAAGTCAGGATGATGAAGAGGGTAGAAGATATGCTGTGAGATTTGGAGCTCAAATTTTGCATAACACTCAAAGACATTACCCGCAAATTAAAAGAGAACTTTGGGGTTTAGTCACAGCTCTAAAGTCTGATAAAGAATATTTCATAGGAGCAAATGTGATTGTGGAAACAAATTGTTTACCGCTAATTGGAATGATCACAAACTGTTCTTCACCGGATATTGCAATGCTTCGCTGGATTTCTTATATTAAATTTATAAATCCAATTTTAATCCATATTTCAGGAAAATCTAACTCTGTTGCTGATATGCTTTCAAGAGCAAGGTACGATGAGAATGATGAAGCCAAAGTAGATACTAATATGATTAATTATGATTCCCAAGTATATGTTCATGAAAAATTTAATATGGATGATTACGAAGGAGAGTGGCTAGAGATTGGGAAGTATCTTAGTACTTTAGTTAGATGACCTTCATGGTCTTCAAATAGATTTAGAAATATTAGAAAAAGAGCATTTAACTTTTTCTTAAAAGATGGGTTAATTTGGAGACATGCAAGGGGGAAGATCAAAATGCCGCAAAGAGTACTAGGTACTAAGAATCTTCAGATGCAAGTCATGAAGAGCATGCATGATACTTTATGGGCTAGGCATAAAGGTTTTGTAGCCACTTATGAAAAAATTAGAGAGTGTTACTGGTGGCCAGATATTTATGTTAATGTAAAGAAATATGTGGATTCTTGTGATGTATGTCAAGTTTATTCATCGGTTAAGCATAGGGATCCACTGCATCCTACGTATCCACCGTGCATACACTATAAGTGGGTAGTTGACTTAGTGACCATTCCCAAAGGTATCGATAGGATGAGATACATAGTTCTTGCTCGAGAAGATCTTACTAATCATGTTGAAGGCCGTGCTCTAAGATCAAAAACTACTTTCAATGTATGTAAATTTCTTCTTGAAGATGTGATTTCAAGATTTGGGTATATTGAAAAGATAGTAGCTGATAGGGGCAAATTAGACACGCAAGAGGCTAGGGAATTCTTTGCTAGGCATGGAATTCATTTAGCTCTTACGACTGCATATAACCCTGAGGCCAACGGAAAGATTGAAAGAGGACATTCTCCTATCATAAAGGCAATTTCTAAAGCTTGCAAAGGAGAACTTAAGAATTGGCCAAAATTTTTGCCATTTGCTTTGTGGGCTGACAGAATGACCTGTACTAGAACAACAGGGTTTATGCCGACAGAACTCATGTACTGCCAAAAACCAATTTGTCCAGTGAATACTCAAATTCTTACTTGGACTAGGCTTCCTTGGGAAGATAATCTATCTACTGAAGACTTATTAGCACTAAGGATTCAACAACTTGAGCAAGGGAATGAAAGATTAGAAGAAGCTGTAGCTAAATTAAAAACTTCTCGACTTAAAAATAAAAAATTTTCTTGTGATTCTATACATTGTTGCTTGATAGCAGAAGATGAAGATGCTTTTTGAACCAATAAGACTGATTTATGGTAAAGATGAAGTGCTGGAGATTGAAGATAGTACATGCAGTTTAAAATTCAAGCAATCAAAGCGATATTTGGATGAAAGGCGATGCTGAAGATGGAGTCAATATAGATCAGGTGAAAAAGTTCTAAACCTGATTTATGTTTTAATTTATTATGAAAATTCATGCATTATCATAATTAGATATGTACATTCTTGAGATAAGTTAAGAAACCTCTTAAAATTATGAAAAGTAGAATTTACACTGAAGTAGGAATGTGCTTGAAGAGAAGATAGGGATTAAAGACCTATGGATGTTATATGAATAGTTGAAGGAACCCTTAACTTGCAACTCCTAGTAGAAGTAGGCTTGTTTGATATAGGTAAGCTTCCTTAAATCTGACCCATTTATCTAAAGAGATCCTAGTTCTTGCTTTAGCGTACCTCTAGATCCTTTGCTCTGATTAGGGGTTAAGCCTTTCCCCTTTATCAAAAAAGTTGCGAAGAAAAAATGAAAGCAGTACATTAATGGTTGCTGCATATGAAAAGAGAAAAAAAGATGACAAAAAGAAAAAAAAAAGAGATGAAAGAAAAATCAAAATGATTTCAATACTTCAGTTGTGGTCTTGAAATCACTTCTGAATTGAAAAGCGGGCTATATAAGGCGGATGTATGCTGGAGGGGGATTAGTTTTTTGTATCTTAAAGGCAAGTGGCTAGGAGATGAGGATAGAAGGCTTATATAACATATGCTTTACTTATGAACAGAGTTAATAGAAGAGTTAGTACGAACACTATTTGAATGACTTCTATAGTTTCTTTCTAAAACCTGTTTTCCAACTCATGCATTGAATGAAAAGGTTGAAATTCAAGCTTACATAATTTTATAAGTTTTTCTTTGTTATCAGAAGATGTACTAATGATAGAAGCATTTTTTATAGACTATTTGCATTTGAGTCATGAATAATTTTCAAAAGAATTTGATATTGCCTTCTATGATCTGCAGGTTTGGCCCATCGAGGACGATGTGCAGGTTTGGTGGGGGCGAATGTCGGAAAGTTTTCAACCTTTTCGTTGACAACCAGGAAAATTAAAATATGATTATTGGTTAATTCTAATTCCATTATTACAATATTTTGCTTGGAAATAATCTCTTGTTAAGTGTTTGCAGGTTCAAATGGATGAAGAAAACAAAAGTTCATATTATGGTTTACCCTAAACTGCTTAAATAATGTGTGTTTAGGCCATAGAAGTATTGAATTATGGGTTTAAAACCCTGGGTTTACATTTATTCATATGTATTTAAGTTAGGTGCACTATTTTTTGGTTAATGATAGGGTTTAACTAGGTTTTCAATTAATTTCCAAAGGGTTTCAATGGGTTTTTGAAGGGTTTCAAGTAGGTATTTTAGGGTTTTAGTATATTTAAAGGGTTAGAATAGTTGTTATTTAAATATATTAATCTATACATTAAATATTTATGTATTAAAAATTAAACTATGATATAAATAATTAATTTACTCATGTGTGTGAATTTAATTACTAAGGTTCTAATTAATTAAAATCTTAAACTAAGTTTTTAATTTAAATGAATTATTTAAATAAGAAATTTAGGGTAATTCAATTAAAATAATAAATCAAGTGGATAATTAACTAGTGGTATGTGAGAGTGTTAGATTAAAGAATGGTTTATATATGATGTGGAAGTAAAGTGATTTAAGGAGTGGTTTGAATAGATGATGCAATTAAAGGAGGTTAAAAGAGAAACTTTAAATGAATGGTATAGATGAAAATGGTTAAAAGAATGGAACAAGTGTGTTGTGTGAATAAAGCTACTTTAAAGTGTGGTGAAAGTTAGTGGGTAAAAGTGATATTGAGAATTTAAAGCAAATAAAAAAAGAGTGGTAAAGAGAAGTCTCTGTGTGTATATATATATATATATATATATATATATATATATATATATATATATATATATATATATATATATATATATATATATATATATATATATATATATATATATATATATATATATATATATATATATATATATATATATATATATATATATATATATATATATGTGTGTGTGTGTGTGTGTGTGTGTGTGTGTGTGTGTGCTTTGCTCAAGAGTTCCTAATGTTTTTTTTTGCAGGTATTCTTTTCTTATTTGTATGCTTATGTCAGTAGATCTTTTCTGTAGAATTCGTAGGATTTGACTTCTTTTATTACTCTTCCTCTTCTATCTTTGGCAGTAGGAGTTCGCATCAGAGAGATATATAGTCAGATTTTAGTGAGAGAATAAGAGCATTCGATGGCTATTGCAGGTGTTGAAGAGGTTTGCGCAAGATGTAGATTCAAAAAACTACATTGTTCAGGTTGCGTGTAATGCTCGGGAAGAGAGAGAGGGTACTAGAATGAGTGAGAAAGCAACTTTTCCTTTTTCCTCCAGCATCTCATAGTTAGAGAGAGAATTGGTCTCACGGATAGAGACTAGCAGCTATAGGAAAAGTGCTCCAGAGCTATAGAGAGAAAAGTCTTTATCTCCCTCCACCATAACTCCTCCAGCAGCAGCGTTGCGCACAGGCAACAGAAGGAAGAGAGAAGTGGCTGAAGGAGAGTTTTACAGAGAGCTTTTGTCACGTTTCTGGCTGCTGAAGTGTGCATAAGAATGTTGTCAGGTTGTTCTGACGACGGCTATTCAGCTCTAACAACTATTCATCTCCGGCTGTTGGCGGCCGCTGCAGAGCGTGACCCAGAGAGAGAGAGAGAGAGAGAGAGAGAGAGAGAGAGAGAGAGAGAGAGAGAGAGAGAGAGAGAGAGAGAGAGAGAGAGAGAGAGAGAGAGAGAGAGAGAGAGAGAGAGAGAGAGAGAGAGAGAGAGAGAGAGAGAGAGAGAGAGAGAGAGAGAGAGAGAGAGAGAGAGAGAGAGAGAGAGAGAGAGAGAGAGAGAGAGAGAGAGAGAGAGAGAGAGAGAGAGAGAGAAAGAGAGAGAGAGAGAAAGAGAGGGAGGATGGAGGATTTATTTATTTCTAGCTTGCCCACGGCTGCTGACAGCATCAGACGATGTTCGTGAGTGTGAATGATGCGCAGAAATTTAGAACTTAGAGAGAGAGAAGTTTTGCGCACGCTGGGAGCGATTTGAGAGAACCTTGGAGAGGGTGATCTGGTCCGATTTTGGCAATGCTCAGATGCGCAGAAGAGAGAGATAGAGTGGTCCGATTCTGGCAGCGCTCAGATGCGCAGGAGAGAGAGAAGTAGTAGTTTGATTTTACAAAACAAAAGTATTTAGCTCCCCTCCTCCATGGCACTGTGCGCGGCAGCCACCGAGAGAGAGAGAGAAAGAAAGAAAGAGAGAGAGAGAGCAAGAGAGAAAGAGAGAGAGGAGAAAAAAGTTCAATTAAAAACTTCATTAATTAAGTAACTGCATAATCCTTTGTTTTAGGTCCTGATTCATATGGAATTATGGTTAGATTTTTAATTTGAATATTTAGAAAGTATGAATGTATTAAATTATTTAGCTAATTATTTATGATTGCATGCGTTAGAAGCATATTTAATGGATAGACCTACATTTATTAGAAGTATTTAGTGACTATGTATATATAGAAAAGCTCATGGATGTGTGTGTATGCATACATCTAAGTGCTAGTATATATATAATTTTGCATTAAAAGAGTATTAGCATATGGTAGCATGCATAAGCATGTGTATGAATGCATGTGGTTGAATGCGTAATGTGTAAATGTACTTGTGTAGTAATGCATTTTATGAGAATATGAGCATTTAAATGTATGTGTTTATGTGTATGTTATTCTATAAGTTCATATATAAATGCATGTAAAAGAATGTATGTGCATATGCATGGAAATGTATATATATTTGTAAATGAATGAATGAGCATAAATAAATGTGTGCATGTGCATGAACATGAATGCATGTATGTTAGCATATATAGAATGAATGTGTAAGGATGTATAGTTAATATATGCATATGAATTTTGATGTATGCATGAGCATATAAGTGAGTATATATATGTGATAGAAAGAGTATGTTAGCATGAATGTGTGTTAATATGTGTAAATACTAGCATAAATGAGCATGATTGAAAGTATGTATGTAAAGTGCATATAGGAATAAATGAACATGTGTATTAAAGTCTGTATGAGATTAATGATTTTTTATTGAGATATACTAATATCCTTATGTTTTTTTTGCAGACATTAAAAGCAAAAGAATCGAAGAGCATCGTGACAAAAGTGAAGATTTCATCAATTCAAATATCCAACAATCCAATATAAATCCATAGATATTATCCTTGATTAAGCTTTTGTATAGGATTCACTAGTTGTTAGCAATCTTTTAGAGAATTTATATCATTGATTTATAGCATTGTAATCATCCATTATTGTCATTAGCATTAATTCAATTTCAATTTATTATCTTTATTGTCAATGTCATCTGAAAATACAATTGAATCTGCAAATAACGCACCTTTAGAAGTAGAAGTCGAAGTAGAAGTAGTTAAGGATATTATTACACACGAATCGTTAATATCTGTATATCACGATTATTGTCTTAATAGATTTATAGCATTATTTTCAATTGCATCTAATGACCCTCAAGATAACATAGATTCATTTCCACCACCTTTAATTAGGCGTACACAACCTAATCATTTAGAAATCCAAGAAGACGAAATTATAAAAGAAAAATTAACTGAGGAAACTTTGATATTACCTATACCTCAAGAAGCTATTGATAGATATAGAGCAGCCCAACCTTACGGTTCTTAAAAGTTTAAAGTGTTACACTTATCTACTCCATATTTCGTAGATTTTTCAGTAATATAAAATATCTTTTACCTTAGATGAAAGAAAAATATACCTAAATCACCTACGATTGTCTCATACACCCTGCGTGTGCCGAGGGATTTAGTGGCTGACTGATCCACCAGCCATATGTCTGCAACTTCCCGACAGCGTCGACGCTGCCACATGGCAAGCTAGACCATCGCGACGACTCAAAATTTGGACCATCACGATTGGCTCACGCCATCGCATCTGTGACCATCGCGACGGTTCACTTTGGACCATCGCGACGGTTTGCGTTGACCGTTGACTGATGCCATCGTGATTGTCCGCTGATCGAGCCATCGTGACGGTTCATTTTCAGACCATCGCGATTGTTCACTTTCACGCCATCACGACAGTTCGCAATTTCGGACCATCACGATTGTGCCACGCCATCATGACGGTTCACCTAGACCATCGCGACCGTCCCAGACCATCGCGATTATCTCATACCATCGCGATTGCTCACCCCAAATGCAAATTTTAGGGTTTGATGTTTGGGGCAATTTTGGGGCTATTTTTTGAAAATTTTTGGATCATTGCACTCATAGGAGACCCCTTAGCTCATAAATGAAGAAAAACCTGTTTGTGAGTTTTCACCTCTGAGAGCCTGAACGGTCATATCTTTTTCATTTGAAGCCTGTTTTTTGAGCTTGATTTTAGATAAGCTAATTTGAGGTTGACCTAGTGTGGGACTACAAAAGCCAGGGGGCAGCATTGAAATTTTGGGCAAAAGGGAAAGGAACTTTAAGGGTGTATATACTCAAGTGCTTGATCATCCATTGTGAATTGGTCTAATATTGAATTTTCTAGGTCTAGCAAGGACAATCAAGGGCAACCAAAGCAAGACAGTGAAGGACGCAGGGCTTGGGAAGCGCGGCTTCTTGGGCATCAGAGCAACCAACAAAGTTGACTCGAGGTTGGAAGATTACTCAACCCCCTCAGTCAATTCTTAGCTTAAGCTAAACGTTAGCATTGTGGATTAAATTAACGACGATAGGAACACATCAAGTATAAGAGACGTAAATTTATCAAGTCTAAGACTAAAGATAAAGGTGTGTGATACGAAAACCTAAGGGAAAGAACATAAGTCTGACTGAATGAGAACTCAAAGTACCATGGAAAGTCGATTCCTGACGCTTACAGAAAGATAAGACAAGAACTTAAGGCATATAAAAAGAATCAAGAAAGTAAGAACAAAGAAGCATTGACGATCTAAGTGTGTATTGAGTGTGCAAGGAAGTAAATTCATGAACCTTAGATCGGGCAAACATATAGGTAAGTCAGACCGACGAAGCCTTAGATCATCCGAAGCAAGTGTAGGAACCACTGCACGATCGTGGGCTCAACAATTGAATAGTAATTATCCCTACGAGAGCTCAGACACGAGTGAATCAGAAATGGCTTTCAGCACGGAAAGGCCAGAAGGAGGGTCAAATGTAGCTTATTTAGAAAGACCTGAAGGACCCTATAGGACTCAATTAGAATTTCTCCGAACCAACCGCTTAGGTGCTCGCATCTATGAGGATGGTTTGCAAAGACATGTAGTGCAAATGCATAACCCGGACCAACCCATTGGATTGGAACGTCCAGTGGTGAAATTCGAGAGAGACGCGTACATAGACAAGGAAGGAACGATGTACATCTTAAGTACTCAGCCAAACAATACCAACGAGTTTGGCGTAATTGAGTTAGAGACAAAAGCTAAATCTCAAGGAAAAGAACCAGTAGGAGAAGAACCAAGGACACCTAGAGGGAAATCTGTACTGACACGAGTACTAGTTCTAGAGTGGATCCCTCAGGACAACAGAAGCATAGAGTTGTTTGTAAATAAAGAAACTGACGAAGCATTTTGGAGATACAGAACGGAACAACCTAGTGAGGTAGGCTCCATTGTAATCTATGAGTTGAAGGACCCGGATACATCTGGAAAGGTGGTATACCTGGATGAAACTTCAGAAAGAATGTTTGTAGTACCAGACCATGCGAGAAATACCTACACATGGAGAGGTGAGTTGGTATTCCCTCCATCTCGAACAAACGTAAACACGAGCCAACAAGGGGCAGGAACATCCTCAGCCCACGTTAATCAAAGGGAGAAGAACAAAGAGAGACCGGAAGTAAGTTTCAATCATCCCATAGGGAGAGATAGAACCACCGTGGACATAGATAGAGTGGAAAGATAGAGAATACCAGGTGGTAGAGATGATTTTCCTCTACCTAGACCATGTGAACACGCAAGAATATTAAGACCCACTCAGTTAGTAAAGTCCATGAAAAATTATTTTGATGGGATAGGAGATCCCTATGATCATGTTGCGGAGTTTAAGCAAGTGCTAAGAGCAGAGCAGGTAGAAGACATGTTCACGCAATATAACGCATTTGGACTAACGTTAAAGAATACCGCTTTAACTTGGTTCCAACCATTGCAACAAAGGCAATTTAGAGACATCCATCACTTTTTGGAGTCATTCATCACTGAATTCTCAAAAAGTGGAATTAGACATGACACGTCTTCATTGATTCATAGTTTCAAACAGACCCCTCAGGAAACAGTTAGACTCGCAGGACGTAGGTTTAGGCAATATGTTGAAAGATGTCCAATGCAAGAGCTATCCTCACAAGCCAAACAAGTGTCATTGTTTTTAGATGGCCTGTTGAACTCTAAACTACGCTCTTATGTGTACTTAAAAGAACCCAGAACACTAGAGCAGTGTGTAAGAATTTGCATAGACATTGAGGATAACTTAGGAGATGAGTTGGAACTCTCCAAAGTCTATAAGGACTCAGATTGTTCCTCTCTAGCATCCACAAAATTTTCTAGCTCAATAGAGGATCTAGCAGAGAAAGTGGCCCAGAAACTAGGAGTTTCTAGTAAATAGATGCCTAGGGTAACAACAAACAAGCGTTGTTACACTTGTGGTGGTGATCATATGGCAAACGTGTGCCCCAATGCAACACAACCGCAAGCCAATCCTAGTGGCCAGTACTGTACAATTGAGAGAAGGTACACAAATCACACGGCTCAAGACTGCCCATATAACAAACAGGCAGTGAGACAGAACTACCCGCAAGCATACCCGCAACCAGGTAGGTATCAGGGCCAATACAATGCTCAACCTTATTACTATAGGCCTCCTCAGAACTATCCGTATCAGGCTCAATAGAGACCTCAACTGTTTTAGCTCAGCAGCCACCCCCGCCAGCGAATGTCATCTCAGTTAAATATGCTCCTGCAGAAGAAAATCTCAATAGGGCTTTAGTTCCCATTTCACCCTTAATTACTGACAGTGATCCGAACTCAAACAGTTTTGACTCTACTCATGTAGATAGCCCACCCGCATACTACTCAGAGTCACCAGAACACGTGGAAACATATCAATATGATAGTCCACGAGTGGAGCTGAGTTGGGAGCCCGACTATGCTAATGTGATGTACACAAACCCGAATCCACGGCCCCAATTGAGACAGCAAAGATCACAGGGCCCTAGAGGACCATGCTTTAGGTGTCAAGGAGATCATTTCATAAAGGATTGTCCACATCCTCCAATAGCAGGACAATCACAATACTATAACATACAAGGCTTTTGTGCCGATTGTGGCAAAGAGCACATAATAAAAGATTGTCCTAAGAACCCTGCTAATGTGTCAAATGTGACACTGATCAACATGATATGTATTGTGCACAATGCAGATGGATCCAACCCTACATACGTGCCTATCCAAGCTATAACAAGAGCCCAAGCGCTCTTACAGAACCAACATCTTAATCAAAAAATAGTTGGAACTAGTGAAGTTGGAGAGTCTAGCAGTAAAAAGACTAAATCTTGGAAAGATTCCAGAGAAAGGATTAAGAGAAAGTGGAGTAAAAGGATAACCAATTTGGAAGGAAGTCTCAAGGAATCCAGAGCCAAAATCCTAGAGTTGACCTCTCAAGAATTGAATCAAGAGAACCCAGCTCAGAAATCAGGATCAGTTCTAGCAGAACCCATACCGAAAAACCTAGACATGATGTTTTGTGTGTATCAAGCAAGATTAAAAGAAGGACCTCAAATAGCTGAAATGAGTAAAAACTACCCTCGAGCTGATCTAGAAATCGAGAGAACTAAACTTTGCATGAAGATGGTAGAATTAGCACAAGCAATGTTCGAAGCCTCTAGATATCTAAACTGGAATAACATGGAAAAACGTGAATTACCTTTCAAGGATTAATGGAGAGGCTAGAATACGTGATGGATAGCAAAGAGAAAAAGGATCAGTATAGGAATCCTATCATCCCAGAGACACAGGAAAGAAATGCACCATCCCTGTCTCAAGTGCCAAACACGGAAGGTGAAGACAACCTTTCTTCCATACATAAATATTCACATGAATTTCTGAGAGAAATCCAAGAAGAGAAATGGAGAAAAGAACAAGAAACCCATCCTCCTATTCAAGAAATAGATGACTTGCAGGAGCAATTTCCCCAAGACATTCCCTCTATTTACGACGATGTAGAGGAAGAGCAACTGAGTGAACACACAGGTTTTGAATCCAATTTTTTGCAAGAAATACCTCAATTCACAGGACCTTGGGAAGCTAAGTCTATTAGCATGAGAGCACCCATGATAATAGTGAGGAATGAAAAATCAGTTATCCCTAGAAATACGAAAGTGATTAAGAACACCAAAGTACAATGTAACCTCACTCTTGAGGAATTGTTGAAGGTAAAACCAGAACTGTGGAGGCACGTAGTGTTGCGGATGTGTGGTATACTTCCTTTGCTTTGATACCACTCCTTGACGACGCGACGAAGGCTGAACCTTGCGGAAACTGCCATGCCCAAGAAGAGCTAAGCTAGAGTGATTCAGAACACCTCTGTAATCAATCAATAGCTTAGCAAAGTCTAGCGCTCAACATATAAGACTGCGCTCTAAATTTACTGGAAAAATTTCACCGAAATTTCACCAGATTGTCACTGGACTGACACCGTAATCATACCAGAATTGTACCGGAATGAACTTCAATTCTGATTATAATTACTTCAAGTGAACATACATGAAGTAAGGAAGTGACGCAAAAGCTTCCTTAACTTACTGAATTCTTTTTGAAGTTTAAGAAGAAACTCCACTAGTTTAGACAACCTTTTTCCGGCCAGACTTTGTACTATGTGTAGATATCTTTTCCACCGGAAACCTTAATCAACTAAAAGTAGAGATGTCTAGCTACAGAATGAGCTATCTCTCATACAAAACTTCGCATTACTCTGCGAGATCTACTTCGTTCTTTTACCAGAAAACACGTTTAGAGTAAGAACTGCAACTGACCGAAAATGCGTTTACTGAGAAAACGTTAACTGTTAACTAACTTTAAAACATACTCTGTTTTTTCCGCATACAAACAGTACGCACAAACATCCACATGAACATGTGTTTTCTATTAGAGAAGATGTGTACAAGTGAGCTTGGCCTCTTCTTGCTCAAGCTACAGAAACTCTCCTATACTGAGTAGTTTCTTATTACCATCTCTCTCATATGAATACCTGACGTTTCAGGTTTCTGTTATTCATCTTTACATACGCGATCTCTGGCGTCTTCTTCTACATACGCGATCTGTGGTGTCTTCTTCATAACTAAAAGCTCTCAGTCTCTCATTCTCTATATCTCTGTATGTCTTCTTCTATATGTCCTCTTATTTATACTGCGCGCTCTTCTCACACACGTTCTTGTTCGCACTTCCCTTCTATTATTCGTATGCACGTTCTCTCTATGTACAGTTTGATTCGGTGTAATGAACTCTGATCCTGGAAGATTCTGTTCTGTACATAACGGTCGTGGATTTGTTCCTCCATGCCAGTGCCTTTACCTCTTGCGTAATAGGCCTGAGAACTCGACTCTTCTTTGTCTTTTGACTTACCTTTTTCTTTCTTTTTGTTCTTCATATACATTGCAGAGCTTTGTCCCTTATCTGCATCTCCTTTCAGGTCTTGCTCATATGTGAGCATCAAACCAAGCAACTGATTTAAATCTGGCACAAAATGATTTAAAGAAAGTTCAGTTGATAGTACGAAAGGTTTCCACCTTTCATCTCCTCTCAAACCTGTGAGCACTTGCGCTATCAATCTATGATCTTCGACTTCTTCATTTATGGATCCAAGACTATTTGCTAGATCCTTCATTTTAGTGACGTAGTCACTTATGCTTTGACTCGACTTCTTTTTGAATGTCGTAAATTCGGACCACAAACTAGCCTTCCTGGCTTTCGTAGTATTTTGGAAATGATCTTCCAATGCACTCCATATGTCCTCTGCTTTCTCCAGACCTCTAATATGCGGTAGTAGATGATCTGTTACGGTATTATAGATGTAGGCTCTTGCCGTTGCATCTTTCTTCTGCCACAGCTTCAAGGCTTCTAATTCTTCTTTTTCCGGTTGACTATCATCTTCAAAAGTCGGCTTCTTTTCTTCTCCGGTCACGTACATCATTAAGTCCTTACTCATAAGTAAGGCTTCCATGTGCATTACCCATGCGGGATAATTATCTCTGTCCAACTTATCAATAGTAACATGGTCTGCCATGATCTTCTTGTTTCTGTTACTTCCGGTGAGCTTTCGAGAATCTTTCTGCTCTTCAGAATCTTTCTCGTTCTGGTTCCACTCGTTGTGGTTAACTGGCTCTTGTTTCCAATAATGGTGAATACTCTGGGCTCTGATTAGATATGCCTAGCTCTGATACCACTGTTGCGGATGTGTGGTATACTTCCTTTGCTCTGATACCACTCCTTGATGACGCGACGAAGGCTGAACCTTGCGGAAACCGCCATGCCCAAGAAGAGCTAAGCTAGAGTGATTCAGAACACCTCTGTAATCAATCAATAGCTTAGCAAAGTCTAGCGCTCAACATATAAGACTGTGCTCTAAATTTACTGGAAAAATTTCACTGAAATTTCACCAGATTGTCACTGGACTGACACCGTAATCATACTGGAATTGTACCGGAATGAACTTCAATTCTGATTATAATTACTTCAAGTGAACATACATGAAGTAAGGAAGTGACGCAAAAGCTTCCTTAACTTACTGAATTCTTTCTGAAGTTTAAGAAGAAACTCCACTAGTTTAGACGACCTTTTTCCGGTCAGACTTTGTACTATGTGTAGATATCTTTTCCACCGGAAACCTTAATCAACTAAAAGTAAAGATGTCTAGCTATAGAATGAGCTATCTCTCATACAAAACTTCGCATTACTCTACGAGATCTACTTCGTTCTTTTACCGGAAAACACGTTTACAGTAAGAACTGCAACGGACCGAAAATGCGTTTACTGAGAAAACGTTAACTGTTAACTAACTTTAAAACATACTCTGTTTTTTCCGCATACAAACAGTACGCACAAACATCCACATGAACATGTGTTTTCTATTAGAGAACGGAACCTGATTCCACGGTTGATCATTCAGTTCCCTTGATTACAGTATGGTATAAGAATCATAAGATTACGCAGGTATTAATTGATGGAGGCTCTGGTGTTAACATTGCTACTGCGGCATTATGCAAAAGGTTAGGATGGACCGAAATCGAACCAGTTCAATTTTTTGTCAGAGTGGCAGATCAATCAAGAGTCCATCCCGTAGGACTTGTGCGGAATGTACCCATCACTTTGCAAGGTACGATCTTTAAAATGACCTTTGTTATACTACATCTGCCGGAATCCTCTTTGGATTACAACCTTCTTTTCGGCCGACCGTGGCTGAAGCATGCGAAGGTAATATAGAACTGGTCTGCACAAGAGCTTACGTTTAAAGATGCCAATCGTAGATGTGTGGTAAAATTAGATGCTATACAACCTTGCGAGCTTCACGCTAGACCGTATTTTTCTGAACCAGTCCATATGCTAGATGGATTATCAGATGACGAAGAAGAAGAGTTTCTGAAGAATAACGCTGATTTAACTTCCTTAGGAACTATTGATCTACAGTCCGTTGTAGATAATTGGAATGCTTCAGTTTGTACAGTAATACCCATCACAGAAGAGGCTAAGAAGGAAGACACTGTTTCGACACATGACGATGAACTACAACAACTTCTTAAACCAACAGACAACATAGAAAAACATCAACAGTTCTATGTTTCCGAAGATCAGCTGATCACTTAAAATTTAGGAGATGAAGATCATCCGCGTCCTGTAAAGATAAAGCAAAACTTACCGGAAACATTTCAAGCAAGCTTAATCCAGCTACTCCGAGAATTCACTGACGTCTTTGCATGGGACTACAAAGACATGAAAGGATTGGACCCCCGTATCTACCAGCACAGGGTCATGCTGAAGCCAGAAGCAAGGCCGATAAAGCAAACCAGCTACCGGATGAATCCTCATTATGCATCTCAGGTAAAGGCAGAACTTGATAGGTTATTAAAAGTCGGATTCATCGTGCCAGTAGAGCATGCTGAATGGATCTCTCCAATTGTGATTGTGCCTAAGAAAAACAAGCAATTGCGAATCTGTGTAGATTACCAAAAATTAAATGCAGCAACCGTACCGGATCCCTTTCCAATTCCCTTTTTGGATACCATGCTTGATAGAGTAGCAGGTCACGAGATGTATTCATTCCTAGATGGATATAGTGGCTACAACCAAGTGAGAATGGCCGAAGAAGATATACCAAAAACTGCATTTATTACCAACTGGGGTGTCTTTGCTTGTACGGTAATGTGGTTTGGATTAAGAAACGCACCAAGCACATTTCAAAGATGTATGCAGGAGATATTTTCTCCTTATCTCACTTCATTTATGCAAGTATATCTCGACGATTTTTCAATTTTCGGTAAGATGATAGCACACCTGTTCCATTTACGGTGCTGCTTTCAGAAATGCAGAGAATATAGACTCTGCTTGAACCCAAACAAATCAGTGTTTGCAGTCTCATGTGGCAAGTTACTTGGCCACATTGTATCTGCACAAGGTATCCAAGTAGATCCAGATAAAATTTCGGTAGTATTAGAAGCTCCGGTGCCAGCTACTCCAAAAGAAGTTATGCGCTTTATGGGCCAAGTACGGTGGCATGGAAGGCACTTACGGTGGCTTGCTCATCTGGCTATACCACTAAACAAGCTAATTAGCAAAATACCTCGACAATTTGAATGGACCAAGGAATGCCAGATAGCATTTGATCGTTTAAAGCATTTATTAACAAAAGTTCCTATCTTACAACCGCCGGACTGGGATCACCCATTTCATGTATTTGTTGATGCTTCAGATATAGCAATAGGAAGTGTGTTGATGCAACAAATTGATAAATGGTTCAGACCAGTGTATTATGCAAGTCGAAGATTAGCTCCTGCTGAGAAGAATTACTCTGTAACAGAAAGAGAATGTCTAGGGCTAGTATATTCGGTCAAGAAATTCAGACATTACTTGCTGGGCCATAAATTCACATTTCATGTAGATCATGCTGCACTTGTCTACCTAGTTCGACAACAACATCTAGGTGGTCGATTAGCGCGATGGGTCTTGCTTTTACAGGAATTCGCTACGAAGTCATTCACCGGCCAGGCAGTTCACATGCCTTAGCAGATTTCTTATCCCGCTTAGATTCCGGTGAAGCTCCGGTAGGTATAGATGACACAACACCCGCGATCTATGTATCAGAACCAATTAATGAAGATTCTGCAGACCCACCTATCCCATTTTCATATTATGATCAAATCTTGACCTTTCTCACTGATGGTTGTCTTCCATCTCAGCATTCTAGAGCAGTACGCAGAAAAATTGCAGTCTTTAGCCGTCGATTCCGGTTAATTGCTGGAGAATTATATTATGTAGATCACACCGGAATCCTACATCAATGTATTTCACCGCATGAAGTTAACTGAGTTATCACTTTGGCTCACTCGATTCCTTCCGGTGGCCATTTTGCAGCAGATTTAACTCACCGAAAAATTCTGTAGAGTGGTCTCTGGTGGCCAACGATGTATAGAGATATATCACAGTTTGTCAAACAATGTGATACTTTCCAAAGAGCTGGACAGCCTCTGCAACGTCATCTCTTTCCTCTGCAACCCATCTTACCATTGGAACCTTTCCAAAAGTGGGGTCTAGATTTTATCGGTCCGATTACACCTCCAACAGTCTTCAGTAACAACCGTTACATACTGACCTGTACAGACTATGCAACCAGATGGGCCGAAGCCTGGGCTTTATGGTCTGCTACAGCTGTTACGGTAGCAAAGTGTCTACTAACCGATGTCTTTCCCCGTTTTGGCTTACCATTGGAAATTGTCTCAGATCAAGGCACTCATTTTGTAAACAATTTAATGAAGGCACTTACACAGTCGTTCCAGGTCACACATAAATTTAGTTCTCCTTATTATCCGCGTGCTAATGGTTTGGCCGAAAGTACAAACAAATCTCTGCTGAATATACTTCGGAAATTGATCATGGAAGCACCGGAAAGATGGGATCAACTGCTACCTGCAGTGTTATGGGCATACCGGACTACCTATAAGGTAACAACAGGATTGACACCTTTCAAATTAGCTTATGGCTTAGAAGCAATAGCACCAATGGAGATAGTTATACCAAGTTTACGAGTAGCCATTACCCAGAAACTGCTACTGGAAGACTCACTGCCATTTCGGTTGGACACACTTAGAGAGTTAGACGAGCACCGATGGCTCAATTTTTTAACCGTGCACGAAGTTCAACTAAGACAGGCAAGGACGCACGATCAAAACCTGAAGACTCCTGTATTTTCGGTAGGACAGCTTGTACTTTTCTATAATGCAAAGTCAAATAGATCCGCAGGCAAATTCAAATTACGGTGGTTTGGCCCTTACAAAATATCAGAGAAAATCGGTCCAGCAACTTTTCGGTTGACTACGTTGATCGGAAATCCACTTCCAAAAGCAATCAACGGTTCAAAGCTACGGCCGTATCAAAGCGCTACTAGTCCGCATTAAATCATTCGGCGGTGGACCGCATTTTTTAGCTTTTGTTTTTACTTTTCATTTGGTCCTTTCTTCTCTTTTTAAAATAGCCGTGTTTTGTCATAAGCCGCCCTCCTTACCAATTACTCAAGCATGCACGCCAAATTAACAGCAATATCATTCCAGCACCACACAATGATAACCATCACTTCCTATCCCCCCACCGTAATATCTGTACTTAAGCTCTTCGGTTGCGCCAAAAAACGCTATTGTGTTTTTGTGATTGTGCTTGTGTTTTCTGTATTCTGTGTATCCGTGTCCTGTGTCCTGTGTATTCGTGTTCGCGTGCGCAATGGAAGCGTTGGCGACCTACACAGCCTTCTGTGATGGTATCCCTACCGAGGTAGGAGAATACCTGCGCATCCGAGGGTTGGCCAACTTTGCTGAGCTGCCATGGCACTCAGTGGAAGCCCATCCCTTCTTCGCGCAAATCATCCCTGCCATCGCCCAATCCCCCATCACTGAACGACAATGGATCTTCCTCTCCCTACCATCTAGAACCGTAATAACCTTCCAGGCCTTCGCCGAAGCCTTCCGCCTCACTCCACAAGGCCGCGAGAATGGCCCAAGTATCCCCGTAGCCCGCATGACCGAACTTTTCCCCCGCCATTCATCGAATGAATACGCCATTCTCTGCTGTCCCGAACCTGAAAGAACTGCATTACAGTTCTTAGTCGCAATCCTTAACCTCCAAAAACGCACCTACGGTATCTCCCGCCCATTCTATTCCGCCATCGACCTTGCCGCACAAGAACCCGTTAATTTCGCCTCATTTTTCTTTCACCGAATCCATAAGGAGTGTGTCGCCATAGTGAAACAAGTCAACAAAGGAACCACCCCTCGATCCAGACTTCCCCACATCCTCTCCTTTCTCTTTCCGACCATACTTGTAGCTCAACCACCACCACCAGGACCCGTCCTAAGGCATGAAGAATCAGTACAGCTACTAGAAGATGAGGAAGAAGAAGATGAGGAAGAGCTCAATCAATTATTCTGCCGGAAACGTATCCAAATTAGCTCCTCAGAAAGTGAAGCACAAGGCTCAGCCGAAAAAGATAGAGATGAAAATAAAGAAGAAGAGAAGAACGAAGAGGAGACATTCCATGATACAGCTACTTCAATGCATAATGAATCATCGACTGAGCAACAAGAACAACAGGATCGAGCAGAAACAGAATCAATTTTGACTGAAAAAGAATCAGAGCAACAGGTAGACGAGGAAGAATCTGCTAGAGATGCACTAGATAAGCTACTGAAGGTAGTGGAATCCACAGAACCGAACAATGCAGAAACCGAACAAACAAACAAGGTAACAACCACTGACTCTGCCCTCCCCAAAACACCGCCTGTCAACCCCATTCCCCAACCGGAACCACCCCGCAGTCCCATCGAGCCCAGTCACCCCACCGAAACTGCTGAAGCCTCTACATCCTCCCTCAATTATTCACCACCAAATTCACAACAACTCCTCACCGAAACCTCGTCGCAACCTCGCCCTCCTCTGCCACCCCACCCCATTCCAGTTTTTTCGGAATTAGAATCCATGGGTCGAATGTTGATTAATCTATCCCAACAACTGTCGCAACAACTGAAGCAAGCCACAGATAATGCATGAGAAGAATTCCAACGGAAATTGGAAATAATGGAGGCAGATATCACCCCTCTTCAAGAAGAGTTACAAGCAGCAAGAGCGGAAAACCATGCACTCCATGAGCAGATCAAGCAACTACAGGCTACACTCCAAGCACAGGAAGAACGCTCAAGCCAGAGAGATAAGGCACTGGCTGCAAAAGAAGAATTGCTGATAGCTGCCGACGCGGAAATAATAAAGTTAAATCAAACAATCAAAGATACAGAAGACAGAAGAATCGCGCTGGGAAACTTACTAGAAGAAACAAGAGTTCAGTTGCGGGAGGCCATACAAAAGAGCCAAGAGCACCAGACAAAAGCTAAGCAGGCAGAAGATCAATTAAAGAGAACACAAGAATCCCTCGATGAAGTCAACAATATGCTTAAACACCAATTAAACAGGGAAGCTAAATATCAGAAGGACTTAGCAAATGCCCGCAGAGAAAGAGATGCATATTACGAGACAATACAGTCTCAGAATCAACAGTTTGAAAGATTAGATAATCAGGTCCGGAACCAGAAAGACCGAATCACCGAAATGCAGAAGCAAGTAAGTGAAATGAAGACAGCCAGAGATGCGGCATTATCCAATGACTTCTACTTACAGGAGGCCTTTTTGCAAACACAGGCCAAAATTTTGCTCACCGAAGCCATTGCCCTTAGTTCTGTTAGAGTAGATGCGCAAGTTTTAGAACCCGACACCCTTAAACAATTATTAGAAACCCTTAAGAAAAAAATAGCCCATACATTTAGATTAGCCAGAAATATGTATCTAGAAGGAATCATAGATGAACAATAATTTTTGTAATAAAAAATCACTTGCGGGTTCGAGTCCACCGTGCGTGCCAGTGTTAGACGGCCGCCGGAGTAGGACAAATGTATGCCGGATGTAATGGAGTTTTCGTAATTTGCACGAAAAGTTGGTACGCGCATCCTGTAAACATCTTTATAAAGTAATGGAAAAAGTGTGGTCGAGAGTCCCGTTTTTCTGGACTTGCCAGAGTGATTATCGAAGCCTGTGTGATGTATTGTTGTGTAGTCTAAGTCTTGTTGGTGTTTTGATCATTCCGCCTCGCCCACTGATACTGTGGTGCATAATAACGAATCGTAAGTAAAAGGTTGTGTGTCTGATTGTTGGCATTGTATTCGGTTGTATAAGTTCCCAGGGTTTACGTACTGTCAGTCATTTCTTTGCATAATCTAATTGATAGTGGGAATTCCGAATAGATAACTGGAAGTGTGTTCTCGTACGCTCTGTTGTGCTACCGGATTCAGTACCTTCGGTATCATTCTCTGGTAATCCCGAGTATGAGGAAGAGATAGTACCTTCAGTAGCAGAAATAAGTTGATTATAGAGTACTGATAAGTTTTGTAACGAATGAATCTATCGATTATAATATCTTCTGGTTGATTTACTGCCTACTGTGAGTTTTTCTGCTATCCGGCGTATATATGTGTCATGAAGAAGTTGTGTGTTGATTTACGAGAATATAATACCTATTAGTTGTTAGTATTGTCGTAACACTCGGACTACGGCCCTGTCTCAATAGCCAGTTTAGTCTGTAAGAGTTAGATACACAGATTCCCAGAAATCGGATATTGTTTGATGAAGGCTAATAAGTGAGCTAAGACGTGTTAATGGTTATTTACTGTTGTGCAAAGATTTGGGAAATTAGTACTAGGCCTCTGTCTAACAGACCCCTACCACTCCCAAGAACCCACGTTGTTTCGATGATGATACTGGAAGTTTAACACAGTTTACGGTGAATCACTGTTTTACATTTAATATTTGTTCGGTAACGATTTCGGTTAGTCAGTAACACAGTGTCGCTGTAACACTTAACACTTGACCGTAACAGGGGAATTGTTATGCATCAAGCAAAGTATGTTGAAAAACTACTTCAACGTTTTGACTTTAAGGATTGTAAGCCAGTTTCCACACTAGTTGAGACAGGATTCAGGTTCTCAGTTGAGGATTCCAGTGATGCATTTGATACTTCTCTTTATCAGCAAGCTGTGGGATGTCTTATATATGCATGCAACACAAGGCCGGATATACAGTATGCAGTTTCCCAGTTGAGTCGATTCATGCATAGCCCTCGCACTAAGCATTGGCAAGCGGTGAAACGTGTGTTTAGATATCTTCGAGGCACTTTGAGCTTAGGTCTCTTTTATGGCAGAGATGTCCAGCCATGCTTGCATGCTTTTATAGATAGTGATTGGGCTGGTTGTTATGATACTCGCGTGTCCACTAGTGGTAATTGCTTTTTCCTTGGAGACTCATGCATATCTTGGTTGAGTAAGAAGCAACCTACAGTGGCGACATCGAGTTGTGAAGCTGAGTACAGGGCAGTTTTCACAGCTATAGTGGAGTGTATATGGCTGAGACGCCTATTGATGGATCTTTGCATGGAGATTGATGCTGCTACACATATTCTCACAGATAGTCAGAGTGCTTTGGCTGTTGCACGAAACCCAGTGTTTCATGCACGGACTACATATTGAGGTGCATTATCACTATGTGAGAGAGCGCCTTCATGCAAGAGATATTGATTTGGTATATGTGCCTACACAAGATAATGTGGCAGACATATTCACCAAAGCTCTTCCACGGGAAAAGTTTGAAGCTTTTCGCAAAGCTTTAGGCTTATTACCTTGTGGGGGCTGATCTGTCACTCCCTGTATGTGTTCACATCATTCGCTCTAGGGGGGTTTGTTACACTTATGTGTTCCTCGAGTAGCTTTGATGTGAACCTTTTCCCTATACATGGGCACTTTTTACTCTAGTGCTGGCTAGAGGTTTTTTCCCCATGTTACCACATACTTGATACTCTCATATGTGGTGGTACTTTGTACTTAGGGATATTATTCAGCTCCTACTTCAGTTTAGTTCATTGATCAATAGAGAGAGCTATTCCAGCCATCGTCTTCTCCATTTGTCTTGCTGCGTTTATGCTCCTTTGTGTGTGCTTCTTGTGTGTCTCTCGCACTTCTACACACACCCAACAATTTTCACCAAAGCACTTGTAGCTGAGAAGTTAAAGAAGTTTCGAGAGATGCTTGGATTACAGGATATGGCGTTGAGCTTGAGGGGGAGTGTTGAGATATCTGTTGATGTGTAAAACACCATAAGAAATGAATTAATGTGACACCAGAACACCTCTATGGTCACCATTGACTCATTGCCACTCCAAACTTTGAGAAATGATAGCCGAAACCAAGAACTTTGCTTCTTCAGATTTTTCTAGTCACTGAAATGACATACCTTCAGTATTTTGCTAATTGCTCTTTGCTCAAATATTATTTCTCCAAGATCTTTTATAGGCTAAAACTATGGGCGTAGAGCTTTCCAACAAGATATCATATGTGTGAAACGGATCTCTAGAACTCAAGTTATGGCCTTTACAAGATGACCTTGTATGACCTTCTAAAACTGGAAATTTTGCCTGTTTTAGTAAATTTCGCTATCTAAAAATAAAAATTCGATGCCTAGCATCGAACTGCAGCCAAAGTCGATGCCGGGCATCGACTTTGAGCTTTTTCAGCCTCTTTTTCTGCACCAGAAATAGCCTCTTGAACACACACATGAAGAAGACCACTTGTATGTAGGAAGTCGATGCCGGGCATCGACTTTATGCTGAAACTCGATGCCAGGCATCGAGTTGCTCCACAAACATCATCTTTTCAAAAAGATTTAGCAAGAGTTGGAACTCAGAAAATAAAACACAGACTTATCAGCACAAACTCGATGCCAGGCATCGAGTTGCTTAGAAAACTTGAACTTTTGAAATCATTTCACAGAAGACAAACTCTGGAGATGGAAGAAGAAGACTTATACACAGAAATTAATAAACTCTTTCCATAACTATGAAAACTCAGAAATGCATAGGTGCTTTCTCACGCAGAGAAGCCCGACTATTCTCAGTCATACAAAATGAGTTCTAACTCACTTTCTCATTGTCTTTCCTCTCTTCACTCACTACGTCAGTTGATACAAACGAACTTATATAGATTTTCTCATTCTCATGATTTTTTAAAAAACTTGTAGAACTAAAGTGAACTAACTTTACAAATATAATACACTTGTGAATTTGTCCCTTCACATAGGCATGTAGTTTTCTTCCTAAGATTTGACCTTCAAATATATGTCCAATTAGTGATTGTTTCTCCAACAGCTCCCCCTCAATCACTATTTGACATTCTCTGTTTCTTCATATCATCTTCTTTTCTTTACTCCTGCCATACTTTTGAATCTGCTGGTCTTCACACCATCCACGCTCTTTGTCATTATTTCTGCCATCTAATCTTTAGTAGAAATGTACTCCACTTCAATTTCTTTCTCCATTACCTTTTCTCTGAGAAAATGATATTGTATCTCTATGTGCTTTGTCCTTGCATGAAAAACTGGATTCGCTGCAAGATAAAGTGAACTCATATTATCTCCGTGTATTGTAGGTATACCTTGATCAATGCCTAAGCTTTTGAACAATGTCTGCATCCATATGACCTCCTTGGCTGCTTCTACAAGTCCTTTGTACTCTGCTTCAGTTGATGATAATGCTACTGTATGTTGTTTCTTTGAACACCAACTTACAAGCTTATCACCAATATATATCATGTAACCATGAGTTGATCTTCTGTCATCTTGATTACTTGCCCAATCTGAGTCACTGTAGGCTCTCAACTTCAAATCTGATGTAAAAGGATAATATAATCCTTCCTTTATAGTTCCTTTGATATATCTGAGAACTCTTTGACCTGCAATCCAATGTGGGTCCTTTGGACAATGCATAAATTGTGACAACACTCCCACTGCATAAGTAAGATCAGGTCTTGTTAGTGTAGCATAAATGAAACTACCCACAAGAGATTGATAATTCCTCATATCTTTGTATTCTGCACCATCATATTTACTGAGCTTGTGATTAACTTCAAGTGGAGTTGAAGCTTCTCTGCAATTTTCCATATCAAACTTCTTCAATAGATTCAGAAGATACCTTTCTTGTGATACATATATGCCATGATCTGTATAAGTGACTTCCATTCCAAGAAAGTATGATAACTTTCCTAGATCACTGATCTTGAATTCTTTTTCAAGTAATCTCTTTACCTCCTTGATTCCTTCATCTGAAGTACCTGTGATTATAATGTCATCTACATAAATACAAATGTAGATTGTACCTTCCTCTGTTCTTTTGATAAGTAGACTTGGATATGCTTTTAAACTTTGATATCCAAGATCATTAAGATACTTCACCAGTCTATAGTTCCATGCTCTTGGAGCTTGCTTCAATCCATACAATGCTCTTCTCAACCTGCAAACAAAATTTGGATACCTGGAATCTATAAACCCTTGAGGTTGTTCCATGTATACCTCATCTGATATGTATCCATTCAAGAATGCATTCTTTATATCCAATTGACTTAGGGTCCATCCTTTTGAAGCTGCAATAGCAGTGATTGTCCTTATAGTTGACATCTTAGCTACAGGACTGAATGTCTCATCATAATCTGTGCCATAGGTTTGGGCATAGCCTTTCACCACCAGTCTAGCTTTGTATCTGGCTATACTTCCATCTGCAAGCTTCTTCACTTTATAAACCCATTTATTTCCAATTACTTTCTTACCATTTGGTTTAGGAACAAGTTCCAATGTATTGTTCTCCTCTAGTGCATTGAATTATTCCTTCATTGCTTCTTCCCATTGTTTCTTACCTTTTGCTTCATCATAGTTTTGAGGTTCTTCATCATCTTTGACCATATAAGCATAATTCTTCTGAGTTATGTAAGAAGTATCATAAGAATACCTTTCTGGTTGTCTTCTAGTCCTGCTTGACCTTCTTGGTTCACATTCTTCATAAGTGTCTGGATACACCTCTTCATCAAATATAGGAGCTTCTTCATTCCTTCTTGTTAATCCACTTCTGGATGTACTTGCTTGTATATAGTCTTCATCTCTATTTACCTGCACAATTGATTTTCTCTCACATCTTCTTACCTCTTCTTCAAATTCTTCAGCTGTATGACTTTGATCTGCATACCAACTTTTCTGTTCATCAAATGTAACATCTCTAGAAACAATAAATTGTTTGGTTAGAGGATTCCACAATCTGTCACCCATCTGCTTTTCATCATAACCAATGAACACATATTTTTCTGCCTTTGGTTCAAGTTTATGCCTAAGTTGTGATGGCACATAAGCATGTGCAATTGATCCAAACACTCTACAATGATCTAGTGTTGGTTTCTTATCCCACCAAGCTTCATATGGAGTCATTCCATTTAGAGCTGCACATGGTAATCTATTCACAAGATATGTGGCTGTATTTACAGCCTCAGCCCAAAGATAATTTGGACAATTCTTCTCCTTTAGCATAGCTCTAGCAAACTCAACCAAAGTCCTGTTCCTTCTTTCTACTACACCATTTTGTTGTGGTGTATACCTGCAAGTTATTTCTCTCTTAATACCTGCGCTCCAAAGATAATCATTGAACTCTTGGGAGAAGTATTCTCCCCCTCCATCAGACCTCAGTCTTTTAAGCTTTTGACCTGTGACTCTCTCTGCATATGCATGAAAATGCTTGAAAGCTCCAAACATTCTGATCTTTCCTTCAAAACATATAATGTTATCCATCTTGTAGCATCATCAATGAAAAGAACATAATACCTTGAGCGACTGATAGATCCTTCTTTTGTTGGTCCCCATACATCTGTATGAATGAGCTCTAGTAATCCATCATGTTTGAATCCTTTCTTTTGAAATGGTAACCTGTGTGCTTTTCCCATTTGACATGCTTCACATTTATAAACCATATGTTGATTCTACACATTTGGTAATCCTAGTACAGATTGATTAGCAACCATAGCTTTAATTCCTCTTTCATTGAAATGACCTAATCTCTTATGCCAGAGATCAAGTTCTGTAATCACTGCTTCACCATGTGTGAACAAAGCTTGACCAATGTTCCCTTGTACTCTTAAAGTAAAGAGTCTACCTTCTTTCTTACCAGAGACAATCTGATTATATCCATTCTCTAGATCTTCAACAAATACTCCTTCATTTGTAAACCTGACTTGAAAAACTTTTTCAACTATCTGTCCCACACTAATCAAGTTTTTAGGTATTGTGGGAACATACAAAACATTGGTTAGCAAATCTGCTCCACTTTTGCATTTCACTTTTCCAATTGAATGTACACTATGTCTTGTATTATCACCTGTTTGAACTGTATGACTAGACATGCCTTTTTCCAATTCTGACATCAATTCTATATTTCTTGACAAATGATTAGAACATCTAGAGTCGATGTAAAATACCTTTAGATCTTCTTTATCTGATGTGCTGATTGAATTCATCATCAATGATGTATGACTTTCATTTTGTGTGTCATTTGCATAGTTGTAGTAGGTGGTGTTGTAGGATTGATTCTGTCCCCAACTTCTTCCTCCACCTCTACCATAGCCTCCTCTTTGACTTTGTCTACCTCTTTGAAAATTACTTTGATATCTTCCACCTCGACTTCTGCTATTGTTGTTTTGATTCTGGTTTGATCCTTGTTGGTTGTGCCAACAGTCATGAGCCAAATGATTACTCAATCCACAGATCCAGCAAGCCTTCTTGTTCTTATTTTGATTACCTCTTCCTCTTCCAAAACCTCTTGCTCTTCCTCTGCCACTGCCTTTACCTCTTGCATAATAAGCTTGAGAACTCGACTCCTCTTCATCCTTTGCTTTACCTTTATCTCCTTTCTTCTTGTTCTTCATGTACATTGCAGAACTTTGTCCTTTATCTCCATCTCCCTTCAAATCTTGCTCATATGTGAGCATCAAACCAAGTAATTGATTCAAATCTGGAATATAATGATTTAATGAAAGTTCAGTTGATAAGACAAAAGGTTTCCATCTTTCATCCCCTCTCAAACCTGCAAGTAGTTGAGCAATCAATCTGTGATCTTCAACATCTTCATCTATGGATCCAAGACTATCTGCTAGATCCTTCATCTTAGTGACATAATCACTAATACTTTGACTTGGCTTCTTCGTGAATGTTGTAAACTCTAACCATAGACTTGCTTTCCTTGCTTTAGTAGTGCTTTGGAAATGATACTCCAATGCATTCCATATATCTTCAGATGATTCCAATCCTCTGATGTGTGGTAGCAAATGATCAGAGATTGTATTGTAAATGTAGGCTTTTGCACTTGCATCCTTCTTCTACCAATGCTTTAAAGCATCAAGTTCTTCTTTCTTTGGTCGGCTTTCATCTTCAAATACTGGCTTCTCTTCTTCACCTGTTACATATATCATGAGATCCTTACTCATAAGTAAGGCTTCCATTCTCATTACCCATGCATAGTAATTATCTCTGTCCAGTTTGTCAATGGAGATATGATCTGCCATACTCCTTTCCTTCTGCTGCAACCTGTGAGCTTAAAGGATAAAGAATAATACCTTTTGAAGTTCTTTGTATATGAGGATACTTCGAAAGTAATCTTTTGATGCCTTGTGTCTTCGAATGCTTCACCTTTCAAACTTTAATGGAAAACTTCTCGTACCCTTGCCGCCTTTTGCTCTTTAGGACCTTTCTGCTCTGATACCACTTGTTGATGTGTAAAACACCACAAGAAATGAATTAATGTGACACTAGAACACCTCTATGGTCACCATTAACTCATTGCCACTCCAAACTTTGAGAAATGATAGCCGAAACCAAGAACTTTTCTTCTTCAGATTTTTCTAGTCACTAAAATGACATACCTTCAGTATTTTGCTAATTGCTCTTAGCTCAAATATTATTTCTCCAAGATCTTTTATAGGCTGAAACTAGAAGCGTAGAGCTTTTCAACAAGCTATCATATGCGTGAGACAGATCTCTAGAACTCAAGTTATGGCCTTCACAAGATGACCCTGTATGACCTTCTAAAATTGGAAATTTTGCCTGTTTTAGTAAATTTTGCTGTCTAAAAATAAAAATATGATGCGTAGCATCGAATTGCAACCAAAGTCGATGCCGGGCATCAACTTTGAGTTTTTTTAGCCTCTTTTTTTGCACCAGAAATAGCATCTTGAACACACACATGAAGAAGACCACTTGTATGTAGGAAGTCGATGTTGGGCATCGACTTTATGCTGAAACTCGATGCCAGGCATCGAGTTGCTCCACAAACATCATCTTTTCAAAAAGATTTAGCAAGAGTTGGAACTCAGAAAATAAAACACAGACTTATCATCACAAACTCGATGTCAGGCATCGAGTTGCTTGGAAAACTTGAACTTTTGAAATCATTTCACAGAAGACAAACTCTGGAGATGGAAGAAGAAGACTTATACATAGAAATTAATAAACTCTTTCCATAACTATGTGTTGGCATACAAAGCAACAAAGGAGTCATGCACAATACGGCAACAAGGCCAGATTATTTTTTCCCATAGATTATGTACAACTCAAGTGATTTTAATCACTACACAAACATTGTAAATCCCGTTTTTGGTAGAATAGACTCCATTTTGTGCAAGCCAAGGAGTCCTCGAGCTTGAGGAGTATTAGAAGTACCATCGTACCAATTTTCATAATTTTTAGACTTCGTTTGAGCCCTCAAATAAGCCCTGGAACCTAATTTTTAACTAGGCCAGACACTAGGTCTGGACAGGGCCAAAAGCTAGTCAAAAACTATAAAAAGAGCTAGAGAGCTCATTTTTGGAGATTAGATTGTAATTGAAACAAACTTGTAAGAGCTTGTGAAAGTAATCTAAAGCACTCCATTGATTCTCTCTCTTTGTCTTGCCGTGTGTGCGCGTGTGTGTGTATGTGTGTGCATGCTTATGTGCTTCTCACTCACGCACTTGTGTCTCCACTTGCTCGAGGTCTTCATACCATCCTCACGTCTTCCCGGATTGACATTAAAGGAGGTGCTACTCATCACTGAGCTACACCAAATTTTGGCGCCGTTGCCGGGGATCGAGCTTTGAGGACGAGTGTGTGATGGTAAGAGGTAGAGTTGACGCGTTGGAGTTGTAGGTATTTTCTTCACTCTCATCGATTTTTCTTTTACTTTCTTCACCATCTTCATCACCATCATCATCATCACCACCTCCCACGTCCATCTCCATCATCGTGAAAATTTCAGTTTTTTGACTATATTCCCATCTCCACCTCATTTCACTTGTGAGAGAGAGCGAGAGAGCGAATTTGCATGCGCTGTTTTTGCATGTTTCTTGAGCTATTTTGCAGGTTTTTTGCTGTACCATCATCCCCAGCAGTGTGCGCAGGTACGACAGGCTCTGCACAGGTCCCGGGACGACAACCTCTGTCTATCGCGACAGACAGAAAATCTTAAAATTTTTTGAATGCATGATTAGCACTGTAACCTACACCTTGAGGGCACTCTAGATCTCTAGAAGTTTTTCAAAAATTTGCGTTTTTTCAGTCTATCGCGACAGACAGCGTCTATCGCGACAGACACCGTCTATCGCGACAGACAGAAATCCGCGACAGACACCGTCTATCGCGACAGACAGAAATCCGCGACAGATACCGTCTATCGCGACAGACAGAATTTCGCGACAGATACCGTCTATCGCGACAGACACTGTCTATCGCGACAGACAGAAATCCACGATAGACACTGTCTATCGCGACAGACACCGTCTATCGCGACAGACAGCCCCCACGATAGATTGTGTCTATCGCGACAGACACCGTCTATCGCGATAGACAGACATTTTCGGCAAAAAATTAAAAGCTAAAATTTTGGCTATATTTGCACTCTCAAGTACTCATGTACTTACAAAGGCCTTAGAAATTGCATTAAAACCCTGAAAGGATCTGTTTGTCTAGTAACCCCCTAAACCCTGAACGGTCATAACTTTTTCATATGAAATCCATTTTCTGAGCTCTAGGGCTTGTCGGAAAGCTCGTGACATATACTACACGCCCTCAACTGTTTTTTATAAGAATACCGCGTTGATTTTCAGATAGGATATTTGGAAGTTGACACACAGAGGGGTAGAAACACCAAGGGAGATCTAGAGGAAATTTCTAGCAATACAAAAGGGGGAACAAGGATCATTAAAAAAGTGTCTGAAATAAATTGTCTGTCAATTGAAAGATCTACTTGGAGCTAATCTTGGGATTTATGCAGGCCTATTGAGAAGCAATTGAGAGTATCCAAGCAAGGGTGTGGCGCACGCTTGAGAATCAACTTCTCGAGCACTAAAGAGCAAGGTTCGGCAAGAAAGGTCGGAATATTCTCAACTCCTCTTCGTCAATTCCTAGCTTAGGCTAAGAACGATTAGAAGTAGGAGTAAGTCAGGGCGACGATAGGCCACTATCAAGTTGAAGACTACCTAAAAACTCAAGTTCAAGCTAAAAACTTAATCTCTGTACTGTCGACAACATAAAGGAAAGAACCTAACGTGGAACGATCAACCTGAAAGTACGAAGAACATTCAAGTATTCCTGACGACGTAATAGCAGACAAGACTTTAAACACGAGGAATAACTAAAAAGAATCAAGTGACTGGTACCAATTGATCGGCAACGAGGTTGTACGCTGGGCAAAGAATTGGGCTACTTAGATAGGCATATGAACCTTAGATCAGGACGACACCTAGTAAGAGAGAGACAAAGCCTTAGGTCTTCAGAGGCTAGTGTCAATCACACTGCAAGGTCTTGGACCCAGCAGTTGAGTCACCACTCTCATTACCCTAGCTCTGATACCAGTGAATCAGGGATGTCTCAAGGTATGGACAGACCTACGGGAAGTTCAGGTGTGCCCTACTTGTACAGGGTAGAAGGCCCTTACAAAACACAGTTGGAATACCTTAGGACCAACAGATTGGGTGCTAGCATCTATGAGGACGGCCTAGGAAGATCCGTGGTCCAGATTAAAAACCCTGACCAATCCATAGGACTAGAGCACCCAGCTGTCAAGTTTGAAAACGGTGCATACCTGGACAAGGAAGGAACCATATACGTGGTCACCAGTCATCCAGATAGGACAGATGAATTTGGAAATGTAATTTCAGAAGCGGACTTAGGTGACTTGGAACAAGGAAACATGGGAGTGGAACCTAGAACCCCTCGAGGTAAATCAGTTCTCACTAGGATTATCACGCCTGAGTGGGTCCCCCAAGATAACAAGTGCATAGAATTGCTTCTCAATCGAGAAACGGACGAAGCCTTTTGGAGGTATAAACCGGATCACCCAACTGATATAGGAACAATCATGATCTATGAGTTTAAGGATCCAGATAGCCCAGGTAGAGTGACCTACTTAGACCACACTTCGGAGAGGATCTTTGTGGTGACAGAAAATGATAGGCATGCTTACACTTGGAAGGGCGAATTCATTTTCCCCCAACCAAGATCAAATGTATCCTATGGTCACCCTGGAGCTGGAACATCCCAGGCTCATGGTATGCAAAGAGACAGAAGTAAAGATAGACCAGAAGTAAGTTTTGCCAATTCAGTGGGCAGAGAAAGAACGAGAACGGAGACGAATAGGGTGGAACCTGAGGTGCTTAGAGCCCATAGGAACCAAAGAAATGTAGATGGATTCCCTCTGCCGAGGCCTAGAGAGCACACAAGAACTTTGAGACCCACCCAGCTAGTTAAGTCCATGAAGAATTACTTTGACGGCATAGGAGATCCCTATGATCATGTGGCGGAGTTCAAGCAAGTCTTGAGAGTTGAACAAGTTGAGGATCTATTCACGCAGTACAATGCCTTCGGTCTAACCCTGAGGAATACGGCACTTACATGGTTTCAGCCATTGGACGAGCGCCAGTTCAGGAGCATAGACCAACTCCTAGAGGCATTTATTATTGAGTTCTCCAAGAGTGGCATAAGGCACAACACCTCCTCACTGATTCACAGCTTCAAACAAACCCCTCAAGAGACTGTGAGACTTGCAGGAAGAAGATTTAGACAATATCTTGAAAGGTGCCCTATTTCGGAGCTGCCCACATCTGCCAAACAAGTAGCCTTATTCCTTGACGGATTGTTGAGTCCAAAATTGAGATCCTACGTGTATCTGAAAGACCCTAGGACTATAGAAGAGTGTGTACGTATGTGCATTGACATTGAAGATAACCTAGGAGAAGAGCTAGAGCTGTCCAAAATTTACAAAGATTCAGATAGTGCATCTAGTCAATCTTCCACACAAGCCACATCAATTGAGGAACTTGCCGAAAAAGTAGCTCAGAAATTAGGTGTAACTAGCAAACAAATCCCAAGGTTTGCCCCTGTGAAAAGATGCTATACATGCGGTGGTGACCATATGGCGAATGTCTGCCCTATTATGGCTCAACCCCAAGTAAACCCTAGTAGCCAGTACTGCACCATAGAACGGAGATACACCAACCACACCGCACAAGATTGCCCATACAACAAGCAGGCGGTTAGGCAACCCTACCCTCAGCCCTACCAACAAGGCAGATACCAGAACCAGTACCCTCCACAACCATATGGCAGGCCACAACAAAATTTCCAACCTCAATATCAAAACCAACAAAGGCCTCAGCCTGTGCTAGCACAACAACCCCCAGCCCCAGCTAATGTGATTCCGGTAAAGTATACTGCTGCAGAAGAGAACCTGAATAGAGCCATAGTCCCTGTAACATCCTTGCTTTCTGAAAGTGACCCGAGTGACCATAGCTTTGATTCTACACATGTTGATAGCCCCCAGGCCTACTACATGCAGTCTCCTGAGCATGGTGAGTCCTATTATAGCGAAGAGACAAACGAACCTAGTTGGGAGTCAGATTACACGAACGTCATGTATGCAAACCCCAACCCTAGGCCTCAATCTAGGCAGGTAAGACCTTCATTCCCAAGAGGACCGTGCTACAGATGCCAAGGAGATCACCTCATTCGTGATTGTCCCTTGCCTCCACCTACACAACCCCAGTCAGTGACGATCCAAGGTTTCTGCCAAGATTGTGGAAAAGAGCATCTCTTACGAGATTGCCCAAAGAACCCCAATAATATGCCAAAAATCACGCCCATCAATGTTATTGAGTTAGTGGTAGATTCCAGCGGAAGTGTGACTTCCACTGCACCCGTACAGGTAGTCACGAGAGCTCAAGCAGTGAAGCAAAGCCAAGAGGTAGGCAAGGAAAAGAGCCCAGACACTAGCGATACTGAGAGCCAAAATAAAAAGAGAACAAGAGCTTGGAGAGATAGCCGCGAACGCATGAAAAGGCAATGGGCAAAGAAGATGAGTGAACTTGAGGAAAGTCTACGAGAAACCAAGGCTAAAATCATAGAGATCACATCTCAACCGCACTCTCACACATTCCCACCGCTACCATCCCCATCACCCTCCATCCCTTCACCCTCTAAGACACCCCACGTAACCCACCCACCACCCCAAACAGGATCAGTATTAGCTGATCCCACTCCTGAAGACATAGACATGATGTTTAAAGCATATCAGGCCAGAATCCAAGAAGGGCCAGACGTCACGGATCATGACAAGTGCTATCCTAGAGCTGACCTAGAGATAGAAAGAACCAAACTGTGCGCGAAAATGGTCGCATTGGCTCAGACTATGTTTGAAGCCAGTCGCCTTTTCAATTACTCAGGCTCAGCCAAAACGCAATTACACTTGGATGGATTCCTAGAGAAGTTAGAGAGGATAATTGCAAGATCTGACAAGGAAGAAAAAAATCAAGACAAAGAAAAAGCAAGCAAAAACATGAATCATTCCCAATCGGAAGTTTATGTGGCCAATTCCACTAAACCAGACAGTTTCCCCTCCTTAGAAAGAATAGAGAGGCTAATTGCACAGTCAGAAAAGGAACCTACCCCTCAAAGAAAGGAAAGGGCAAGAGAACGGATAAGCCAGCCTCTTCAGGAAGCCCATGTGCCTCCTCAAGAAGCTTATCTTCCCCCCCAAAAGGCAGATGAGCCCCCCTCAGAAGCTCACGTACCTCCACAGTCTGCCTACATTCCTTCTCAGGGAGTGTATGAGTCTGCTCGGAAGAGTAATAGAATAAGCAATCCTCCCCAAGAAGCTTGTGCTCCAGCCATTTATGCGAGCAAGGAGAGAGTCAACAATAGAATAAGCCCTCCTTCCCAGGTTGCTTATGCGCCCAATTCTACGGAGCCAGACACTTCTTCTTCTATGAATCGGTTTGCACCAGACTTCCTAGGAGAGATTCAAGAAGACAAATGGGATAACGAAAGTGAAGTCGCCCCTCCCTTTGAACTTGTGGATGATGCACACGACCAATTCCCACAAGACATCCCATCCATTTACGGGGAACATGAGAGTACTCAGTCTCATGAGAGATTGGACTTTGAGTCTAATTCCATACAGGAGCTACCGCACTTCACAGGTCCATGGGAAGCAAAGTCCACATGTATGAGAGCACCCACAGTCATGGTAAGGAACGACGATTCAGTCATACCTAGGAACACAGAGGTAGTGAAGAACACTAACGTGCAGTGTAATCTCAAGTTAGAAGAGCTACTCAAGGTTAGACCGGAATTATGGGAACATGTAGCCAAACAAGTACCAGCGTTAGCAAAACCTAGTTCCCAGGTAGGGTCCCATAGGACAGTGCCAGAAATTCCCTTGGATAAGATAGGAGATATGTGTGAAGGCGAAGAAGGGAACACCTATCTTCCCATTACCTACCAGGAGTACACCACCAAGGCGATTTTGGACTCAGGTGCAGGAGTTGCAATTGCCACCACCTCCTTATGGAAGCGTTGGGGCAAGCCAGCACTCAGGCCAACGAGGATGAAATTGCAAATGGCCGATGGTCACATAGAGAGACCCTTAGGATTGCTAGAAGGAATAACTCTCACCACTTGTGGTGTCGAGTTTGAGCATAGTTTTGCTATATGTGACTTCAGTAAAAATCATGCCTATGAGATGATTCTGGGAAGACCATTCATGCGACAGTTGCAAGTGGTACAGGATTGGGGAACCAATTCTTTGTACCTGCAACACTTAGGTGTCACGACCAAAGTCAATCTCAAGGATTATTCTCATAGAGATGTACCTCCTATCCAGTGGAATCCCATCCATAGAGCCAAAGATGATACAGAATCGGTGCATTCCATAGGGTCTGGATCCTCATGGATGCATGAGGACACCCACTTATGGATGTGCAAGGTAGCAGTAGAAGAAGAGAAGAGAGAGAAAGCCAGAGAGGTAGGTGCGAAAGAAACCCATAGATCAATCCAAGACCCAGCCTATGCACCAGTAGTTTTTCCAGACGAAGAATTTGAACCTCACGGTTGGGCAGAAATCTTAGCAACAATGGACGTAGCCATCAACGAAGAACAATGGACACCTCACTGTGATGAGGATGGCTATGATATTTCAGTCTTCTCCATAGAGCCAATCATGGGAGAGGCAGTTCTAGAATAATGTGAACCTAGCCCTGATGCATTTGAGGATGCAAGTGACTCCGATCTAGAGTCAATCATTATGGACCCACCATTTGCATCAGATGAAGAATACTTCCATGAGGTAGAATTTCAAACCCAGAGGCATGGAGAACTGACAAATGACGTAAGATTAGCAACACAAGTGAGCCCGAAGGAAGAAGGGAAGAAGCGAAAGAAGAGAGAAGCCTCACCAGAAGAGGAAGAATCTTTGTTTGAGGTCCCCGAAAATTTTAAGAAGTATGAGATAGATGACAGGAGAGTCATGATAAGAATGCCTAAACGGGAGGCACAATCAGGAGAGGCCTATGATAACAAAGAAACCACCAAGAAAATAGTAGTGGCTATAGAAGAAGGAGAGGAGAGATGCACGTATATAGGCCATGACCTGACAGAAGAAGAAGAGCACGAATTGATTGCCTTGCTAAGAGAATACAGAGATGTATTCGCCTGGAGTTACAAGGATTTGAAAGGGGTTGACCCGGACATATGCTCGCACACCATCCCCATGACTTCAGACGCCAAACCCTCTAAGCAAAAGCCTTATACATATAACGATAATTACGCTGCTAAGATCAAAGAAGAGATAGATAGACTGGTTGAAGCTGGATTTATCTACGAAATTGAGCACACTGAATGGGTATCCCCCATCGTAGTGGTGCCCAAGAAGAATGGCAAGCTGCGTGTGTGCATTAACTTGAAAAAGGTTAATGCCGCCACGATTCGAGATAACTATCCGCTTCCCATCACAGAACATCTCTTAGAAAGAGTGGCAGGCAAGGAAGTGTACAGCTTCCTTGATGGATTTTCGGGTTACAATCAAGTAGCCATAGCTCCAGAGGATCAGCATAAGACAGCCTTTGCCACAGAATGGGGCATTTTTGCTTTTAGAGTAATGCCATTTGGGCTTACCAATGCACCAGCTACCTTCCAGAGGCTGATGTGCCACGTGTTTAAGGAGTTCCTGAGGAAGAGTTTAGAAGTCTATGTTGATGATCTCTGTGCTCATTCCAATGTTAGACAAACCCATATTCCTGAACTCAGACAAATCTTTGACAAATGTAGAGAATATCAAGTCTGCCTAAACCCAGAAAAGTGCGTTTTTATGGTCAGGCAAGGCAAGATTCTAGGACACATAGTGTCAAAGAATGGCATATCTACCGATGAAGAAAAAGTGAGAGCCATAGCAGAGCTACCTAGGCCAAAGAATGTCAAGGAAGTACAAGCTTTCATGGGGCACTGTGGTTATTACCGACGATTTATACACATGTATGCTGTCATTGCAAAGCCCATGTACGGACTTCTGACTAACTTTGAGTGGACGGAAGAATGTGAGAATTCCTTCCAGGAGCTTAAACGAAGATTGTGTTCAGCACCAATCTTGACCACACCAGATTGGAATAAACCATTCCATGTTCATGTTGATGCATCCAATTATGCTATTGGATGTGTGCTTGCACAACCTACTGGCGAAGGTAATATGGATCTTCCAATTGCCTATGCCAGTAGACAGTTGAATGCGGCTGAACGGAATTACACCACTACAGAGCGAGAAGGATTAGGCATGGTATATGCAGTTAAGAAATTTAGACACTATTTGCTTGCAAATAAGTTTAAATTTTTTACTGATCATCAGGCATTGTTATATCTCGTAAACAAGCCATGCAATACAGGAAGATTAGTGAGATGGTTTCTCTTGCTCATGGAATATGACTTTGAGGTTGTGGTAAGAAAAGGGAGGACTCATTTGAGAGCAGATCACCTCTCTAGGCTCACATCGGGAGAAGCCCCACAAGGAGTGTCAGATGACCTTCTTGATGCTTACTTGTTTAATTTGGAAGTGGTGCCGCAGTGGGCCAAGCCAATAGTACCAGTATTGACATACGGGCCTAATCATCCAGTGGTGAACACACGGAATAGAGAGATCGTAAAAGCCCAAAAGTACCATATCATGGCAGGAAGCATGTACAAGCACACAGATCAAGGGATCTTGGCTTGTTGCGTAGAAGAGGATGAGTACGCTAAATGGTTGCAATTAGCACATGTAGGTGCACTAGAGCAACACCATTCAAAACAACGCACTTTACAGACTCTAAAGAGATTCGGAGTGCATTGGCCAACTATGGAAGCTGATGTCCAAAAGTTGTGCAAGGAATGCCCAATCTGTTGCACTAGACCACCAGTGGAACATGCCACTCTTTATCAAGTATCCATTGTGCCAGATTGGAGCGAACCACTAGTATCATTCCTGAGGACAAACACATTCCCTCCAGACATGACTCTGGCTAGGAAAAGGAGTTTAGAACAAGAAGCCTTGGATTACTCACTCATTGGTGACAATCTGTACAAACGCGGTAAAGATGGTTACCTGAGACTATGTGTCCACGAAAGTGAATATCTGAAGATCCTGGAAACTGCTCACCAAGGTGTAGCAGGAGGACACTTTGGACCAGATCGGGTGATCAAGGCGATATTATTTGCGGGCTTCTGGTGGCCTACCCTTCACATGGATGCACATACCTATGTGAAACGGTGTGATGTATGTCAGAGGACTCAGTATCCTATACGCAAAGATGAGATGCCACTGAAACCTATGATGGGTGGACGTGCATTCTCTAAGTGGGGAATAGACTTCGTAGGTCCTATTAATCCCCCAGCTAAGGGTTCTCATGCGGAATACATCATTGTGGCAACAGATTATCTCACCAAGTGGGTAGAGGTAAAAGCTACAACCAAGAACGATGCTCAAACAACTGCCAAATTCTTGTTTGAGAATGTATTCACAAGATACGGGCTACCTATAGAGCTTGTAAGTGATAGAGGCACTCATTTCTTGAACGAAGTGATTGAAAATCTACTCCAAGAATTCTTGGTAATACACAAGAAGTCTGCCCCTTATCACCCTCAAGCTAATGGACAAGCTGAGAGCACTAATAAGATTTTATGCAATGTAGTGACGAAATTAGTGAACACTAAACGCTCTGATTGGGACAAACAGCTACACCATGCTGTGTGGGCATACCGAGTTGCCTACAAAACGGTACTCCAAGCCACCCCCTTTCAGATGGTATTCGGTCAAAACGCTGTGTTACCCTTGGACTTCCTAATCCCTACATTGAGAGTAGCACAAGAGCACGAATGGACGGGTCATGAGCTCTCCTCTAGGATCTTTGACCTTGAACGATTAGGAGAAACAAGACTGAGAGCCGCTGCTGGAATATATGCAGCCAAGAAGAGACAGAAGGCATATTTCGATGCCCATGTGAAGGATAAAGGCTTGAAAGCAGGAGATCTAGTCTTAGTCTATACACTAAAACAACACGCGAGGAAGCTAGAAAAGAGGGGCTACGGACCTATGATCATCAATAGGATCTCCACGAGTGGAGCAGTACAATTAGCCACGCTAGAAGGTGATCTCCTCCCAAACTATATTAGCGGTTGTAGAGTCAAGTTGTATCAGGAACCCCTCACGGAGGAAATGCTCAGCCGACTCAACACTGCTAAGAAACGCAAAGAGGAAGAAAAGCGCATTCGAGAAGAGGCTCAAGCCGAAGCTTTAGAACGCATCAGAAGGATGAAGTTACGAAGACAAGGCCGATATCAGACCAGAACAGTTGACCATGCAGATCAAGGATATCCCATGGCCATGTGTGAAGTTGCAGGAACAAGCTCGAATAGAATAATTGATAGACGTCCTTTCATAACCATAGATATAGGACAAGGAAAGAGTGCAAGGACCGTAAGAGCCTTGATTGACTCAGGTGCTGCCACTAGCGCTGTTAAATTGTCTTACTGTCAAGAGTTACAGTTAACTGTCCATCCTGTGGAAGCATATCTCATAGGATTGGGAGGCGTGGAAACCCCTTGCATGGGCGAGGTGGAGCTTCCCCTCTACATTCACGATGAGGCAATGACCGTTAAAGTACTAGTGTGTCAAGATGAGGATCTCACTGAACCTCTCGTCTTGGGTCAGGATTGGATCTATGACCAAGCAGTCAATTTAAACCTAAGAAGTGGACTTCTCCGGGTTTGGGTCAATCATAGTCGAGTTACAGTAGAATTAGACAATGGAGCACTCAAGGAATTAGGAAAGGCACAGACTCCTGGTCCTTCCAGGGGTACACATGAAGATGACCATGCTGTTCTTGTTCAAAACCCTGTGTTGCAGAGGAATGATAATTGCAAAAAAGGAGTCAAGGATGCAACGGAACTCCCTTCTTTTCCAAAGGCCAGAAGGAGGCAGCAACCAAAGGCGGATCACAGGCAGAAGAAGCAGAGTACTACCTATGTCCGAGATCAAAAGTACCTGCGCAGCAGAATGTCCCAGAAAATCAACCAGGTGTGGGTGCGGAAAGGTGAACGACCGGCTGCACCACCGTCAACTACACGGACAAGGCCTCTTATTAGTAACCAACAACACAACGCTAATAAGAAGTCTTTCAGAAATTCTTCCGCTAAAGTAAAATCTATTTGGGTGCCCAAGAAGTCGATGAAGGCAGGCCCACAATCAAGACAAATTTGGGTGCCTAAGGCTTGCTTGAGGGCACAAGTTGTTATGCCAAGGCCACAACCTATTCAGCATAACTCGACTACGAGAACAACCAGTATTCCCTCGTTCTCAACACTTAGGAACACACCAAGACCCAAGAGCATGCATGTAATCACTTATAAGTGGGTCCCTAAAAGGCCCCATGCCCAAACCACGGCACCGAGACAGCTCTCTAGAGTCTCGACGAAACCGAAAGCAACGCCCATTCACTGCATTTGGCAGTCTAAGACCTGTAATAAACCCCCCGACCCCAACTTGTAAATTCACCCCCACTTACTAACGGCATTAGTCTCCTAGGAATACACAGACATTAACTACACTCACTGTCTTCGTGCACTTACTAACCACTAACTCACCATCTACCTCATGATTAATGTTGTAACGGGGACAAAAACGGATTTATTCTGTCCATTACGATGTTAACACATGATTCTATATTCTCACAGAATCAGAAGGCAAGAAGAGAAATGGCAGATGCGACAGGTTCGGGCTCACAAGTAGGGATACTTACTGCAGGAATTGATGTGGATAGCCTACCTGTGGACGTGCCCCCGACTGAACGACCAGTGGAGATGCAACACCTTCAGCAACTCCCGGTGCCAGATCCACCTACAGGAATCACGGAAAGAGTCCATGCCAATTCTCATTGGTTCAATGGCATGCCCGGTCCATTAGGAGAGGCCAAGTATATCTGGGAGTCTAAATGCGAGTATGACAGATCATGGGTGCGATTCCAATTTTTCTCCAAGGAGTTCGAGACTTTACAGAACACCGAAGATCTCCAGACCATATGGCAACGAGCAGGGTTAGCGGAATATTTTGAAGCCCCACTACCTAAAACCGACCTCCTCCGATGTTACTATCTGGTCTCCACATTACAAGCTCATGAAGATAAGGACCAACCCGGATCATTTGTTCTCCCCTCATTGCTGGGCAACAACGAGTTGAAGAGGTTTGAACTTACTGCGGAGCTGGTGAGTGATGCTTTAAATATGCATGGCACGCATGTACCCTCAGAAAAGGATGCTCTCGTTCCCACCAACATGAAGGACAGGAAACTAGTGAAGCTGAAAGACATGGCAGCACTCACCCCAAATATGTCCATCCCTCTCTGCATGTGCATGCAACATTTCGCCTTCCTCGGCCAAGACCGATTCATGCAACCACACAAGAAGATCTGGTTTGCTCTCTACTTGGCGGAAGCAGGTGCGTTACCTATTAAGCTACCAGTGTGGATTATAGATCAGCTGTATGAAGCAAACAAACGGGCTTCTAAGAAATTAGTGGTGAATGGATGCTGTGCAATCACACGCATCATTTACCGATGCTTGGCATATGATGTCCCCATTGAGCGTGCCTTAACTTGGGCACAATTACAAATGTTTAAAAGGCTCAAGACGTCCACACATCAGTCCAAGCGCATGAGGGGCGCGATCCCTTGTGTCCAGACAAGGGAAGTCCTGACTACTCCTGAGGCATCACCATTAAGAGAGGGCACTGTACCTCCCTTTACCATTAGGATACCCAGGTCGGAATCTGACACTACGACACAACCTACCCCATCGGCTCCTCCTGTTACACCTGAATTCGAATTTGCTGCCACTGGAGAGGCTGAAGGACTGGACCCCCAGGATTTCGAAGCATTCCTACAAAGCACACAATTCTCTGATGTGGAGTTTTATTCAGAGGCAGAGGAGCAGGGCACATCCTCACGAAGAAGAAGAAAGTCTACAGACGGTAGACATGTCCATTGGAGTGACGCTCAGCAAAGTCAACAACACGGACACCCGGAAGAAGAAGAAACGTATGACGAAGAGACCACTGAAGCTCCAGCATATACAGCAGAACTCCGAAGGCTGTATCAGATTATGGAAAGAGTGCGATCGCAGCAGTTACTCACTGAACAGAGCAGCAGAGTACTTATGACTCAGTTGTTGGAAGAAGCGGGAGTTGACTCAGAGTACAGGGAAGGTCTCTTATTGATGGCAGAAACATATGGAGTTGTAGAAGCTTTGCGCACTGCCATTCAGAGGCCTTCAGTTCAATATGACCCACGAAGGTTCCAGACACGACCTCGCTCAGGTAAAAATATCCAAATTCCCGTTACAGTTGCAGAAGAGCCAACTACTACACCAACCTCCCAAACAGCTAGTCAACAGCACCCCGCCACCCATGAGGAGTCCACCGAACCACTACCATCCACTCCCCCACCATCACCTCCTAGAAGAGAAACAGTGGAAACCACATCGACTGCTCAACCCACCGACCCCACCTTCACCTTCCGTACTCCCATCTCCAGTGCCACCCTATTCTCTACCACTGAAAACCCGATCTTTGAAGCAAACCCCATCACTACACAACCCACCGAAACCCTTCCCGAGCCTGCCCTAGGACAACCATCCCCAATGCCTTCAGCCACGGGTCATCCTGACCCCAGATCCACATTCATGGGCTTCCCTACTACCACGCAATCCTTTCCACCCTTCTCAAATTTATGACCCCAACCCCCGATATCCCTTTCTCCATTTCTACAATCCCTCCAGGACATCTTTGCTAGAGCTTTTCAACCAGGCTCTCAACCATTCCCTGCCTTTTCAGCTCCCCACCCCACTTCGCATCTATTCACCACTTCCACACACACACCACCTACCATACCAATGTATATGGCAGACCCCACACCCACATCCACTCCTGAAGGTATGGACATTTCACCACCCACGGCACCTCCACCCACGGTTTCACCTCCTCCCGTTCCCCCTCCACCAATTTCACCCACACACACAACTTCCGTAGACACATCATTCACTGTCTCCCTTCCCCAATTCCCTTCCCATGCATCTCCCACGATAAACAACCCACACTCATCTATAGGAAATGCACTGGACACCATGTTGGCTTGTATATCAAATTTAAGAACAGATTACATTCAGCTCCAGCAACAAAACGAACGCCTGCAAGAGCACTCAGCGACACTACAGCACCGCCTTGCGGCACTAGAAGAGGAGAACGCTCGCCTCCACACACAGTTCCAAACCCTCCAAGAAGCCCATAATATATTGGAGGTACAGCTACAGAACGTAGATCAGGAAGCGGTACAGGTGGTAGAAGGTCACCTACGGACACAGTTGGAACGCAACTCAAAACTTCAGCGAAATATGGCGCTACTTAAACGCCATCTTGCGGCTGCTCAGGAAGAGAACAGACGTCTGCAAATACAAAATCAAGAGAACCTGGAGGCAGCTATTGAGAGCACACCGGGGGCACCCATCAGCCCATCCAAGTTTCAAGCAGTGACCCCCGATAATATCAAGATTATATTGGAAGATTATGCCATGCTGCTCGAAGCACATGATAAGCTATCGGAGGAGCTAGGACAACTGAAGCAGGAACACCAACAAGGTCCAACAGCAGCCCCTCTAACCACCCCCTCTGCGGCTTCGCTTCTCACAGACGCAGAGGCCATAAAAGATCTCCAAAAACAGGTCACAGAATTGCAAACACGCCTACTACAATATGAGAGACCATCTTCCCCTCCAGAGGCTCCCACGGACGAAGAAGTTGTGCAAATTCCTGTGGAACAAACGTTTGACGAAGAATACGATCCGCAACCATTCCCAGGAGGCCAACAAACAGAAGAAGCGCAGGACACATTCGAGGCACCACGGCCCCCATGGTTACGACAGGTGGAGGAAATAGGGAGTTCGCATGAAGAGCGCACCGTAGTGCAAAATCAGGCCATGAGGGTCATCGAGGAAACTGTGTTACAATCAGCCTACTTTAAGAACCTGTCATCGCGACGCCTGATTCTCTCATCTGAACTCCAATACAGGCCGTATTATATTATTTTGGCTGATTATAATGCAGAAATACAAAGAGTCACGGGTCAGATTCCTACTTTTGCGACCCAATTTCAACCCGAGGACCTTCCTCCAGAGGTGCAGAAAGGCAAAATTCGTCAACCAACATGGCGGCAGAAACTTTTAGAGACCTATCCAGAAATGCTACGCACATGGAACAACGCGCCGTTGCACCTCCTGTACAATCCATGCTATGGTCCAGTCCCCCGCCGCAGGTCGTGGAAGGCATTCAATATCAAGGTACAGAACAACGCACAATGCAAGGAATGGCTGAACTACCCGTACATTGCGCCACCACAAGGACCACCATCGGTAGCATATATGATGGGGACCATTCGCCACTGGATGCCGCGCTTGAAGCCCATGCAAGATGTAGCAGCGCAAATGATGCTTAAAATCTTAGATATGATGCAAGTAGTCCTGAAGACCTTCAGAAATGCAGCCGCACCACAGGTACGTCTCCCGGGGTTCAGCAATGGAAATTACGACTTGGTGTATGACATGAGCACCACCCCCAGTATTCGTGTGGCTTACGCTTGGCATGCACGTATCAAATACCTCCCCGCCTGCTACAAACAGACCTTCGAAGAGATGTTCAGATCAGGTTTCTGGGAGTATCACTCGGAGGTTTTCGCACCAAAGCCAACACATCTGCTTCAACTGTTTGCTTGTGAACAAGCAATGTATTCAGAGTACTACACCACCCCGCAACCCGAAACCCCTGGTGCAATAAATTGGGATGCATTGGAAGCTGATCTAGCAAGAGGCTTAAGGATAGGAGAACATGAACTGGCCACCAATGTCATCCAATATTACATCGACCACCCGAGGGAACAAAGGTCTGTCAGGGGCGACAGACGCTAGGAAGGGGGGAGTGTTGGCATACAAAGCAACAAAGGAGTCATGCACAATACGGCAACAAGGCCAGATTATTTTTTCCCATAGATTATGTACAACTCAAGTGATTTTAATCACTACACAAACATTGTAAATCCCGTTTTTGGTAGAATAGACTCCATTTTGTGCAAGCCGAGGAGTCCTCGAGCTTGAGGAGTATTAGAAGTACCATCGTACCAATTTTCATAATTTTTAGACTTCGTTTGAGCCCTCAAATAAGCCCTGGAACCTAATTTTTAACTAGGCCGGACACTAGGTCTGGACAGGGCCAAAAGCTAGTCAAAAACTATAAAAAGAGCTAGAGAGCTCATTTTTGGAGATTAGATTGTAATTGAAACAAACTTGTAAGAGCTTGTGAAAGTAATCTAAAGCACTCCATTGATTCTCTCTCTTTGTCTTGCCGTGTGTGCGCGTGTGTGTGTATGTGTGTGCATGCTTATGTGCTTCTCACTCACGCACTTGTGTCTCCACTTGCTCGAGGTCTTCATACCATCCTCACGTCTTCCCGGATTGACATTAAAGGAGGTGCTACTCATCACTGAGCTACACTATGAAAACTCAGAAATGCATAGGTGCTTTCTCACGCAAAGAAGCCCGACTATTCTCAGTCATACAAAATGAGTTCTAACTCACTTTCTCATTGTCTTTCCTCTCTTCACTCACTACGTCAGTTGATACAAACTAACTTATATAGATTTTCTCATTCTCGTGATTTTTTAAAACACTTGTAGAACTAAAGTGAACTAACTTTACAAATATAATACACTTGTGAATTTGTCCCTTCACATAGGCATGCATTTTTCTTCCTAAGATTTGACCTTCAAATATATGTCCAATTAGTGATTGTTTCTCCAACAATATCAAGCTCAACATGTGATGATCCAGGATGACACGTACCAGTTTTTTTGTTTCTCTGACATGTATAGTGGTCATACCAATATATGTCAGGGATACTTCATTGAGCTTTATTAGATTTATCTACCGAGAGTGATGGCACATTTGTTTCTTGCCAGCTCACTCATTCGGAGATATTAGGTTTTTCCTTATGTACTGATCTTTATATATTGCACTTGTTGTATTCTTGTTTTTAGGTCATTTTTGTACATTCCTTTTATGTAATAGAAGAAGAAGAAGAAAATCATTCTTCCTTGCCTCAATTTTTGTGTGTGCTTCTCCTTGAGAGTGAGAGTGTGTGTGTGAGCTCTCTTCCTTATCTCCTTCCTCGTGACATATTTGTTACAGGATTTTATGGTGATTCACAAGAAATCCGCACCATATCATCCTCAGGCCAATGGTCAAGCTGAAAGCACTAACAAGATCCTTTGTAACGTAGTGACAAAACCTGTGAACAACAAATGTTCAGATTGGGACAAACAGTTACACCACGTTGTTTGGGCATATCGAGTGGCCTACAAGACCGTACTCAATGCAACTCCCTTTCAGATGGTTTTTGGTCAGAATGTTGTGCTTCCTTTGGACTTCTTGATACCGACCCTTAAGGTTGCACAAGAACATCAGTGGACCGGCCATGAATTATCAGCAAGAATAATGGAATTGGAATGATTAGGAGAAACCAGGCTGAAAGCAGTAGCAGGAATATACGCAGCTAAGAAGCGACAGAAAGCATATTTTGATGCGCATGTGAAAGATAAAGGCTTGAAAGAAGGAGATTTAGTTCTAGTATATACGCTGAAACAACACGCACGGAAGTTAGAAAAGCGAGGTTATGGACCTATGATCATTAACAGACTCTCGACAAGTGGAGCAGTACAATTAGCCACCTTAGAAGGAGACATAATGCCTAATTACATTAGTGGCTGTAGAGTCAAGTTATATCAAGAACCTCTTACTGAGGACATGCTTAGAAGACTCATGTTGGCAAAGAAGCGTAAGGAGGAAGAAAATAGAATACGTGCTGAAGCTCAGGCAGAAGCTATAGAATGCATTAAGCGCATGAAGCTAAGAAGACAAGGACTAGGGAGAGAACATTATAATCATCTGGAAACAACACCCAGATACCCCATGGCCATGTGTCAAGTAAAGTCAAGTACCCATCCTAGCATAGTGGACAGGAGACCATTCATTACAGTCCGGCTAGAGCACGGCAACCCTTGCCAAGAGCTCAGGGCTTTAATTGACTCAGGTGCTATGACTAGTGCGATTAGATGGTCCCACTATAAGGAGTCAGGAATAGAAATGCGGCCAATTGAGGCATACCTCATAGGGCTAGGAGGCATGGAAACCCCTTGCATGGGTGAGGTGGACCTTCCTATCCTCATACATGATGTGACCTTGACAGTGAAGCTACTAGTGTGCCATGATGACGACTTGATAGAACCCCTAATCCTTGGCCAAGATTGGCTATACGATCACTCAGTGGACCTAAATCTTAGACAAGGCTCCTTACAAATTGGAACCTTAGATCGGAAGCGAGTGATACCGCTTGGCTTCCCTAACGGCATTCCGACTGAGGTACGCGACCCTAGACCCTATGAACAACATGCGACGGAAGATCGAAAGATCTTTGGTCAGATAAGTCACACTACGTCTACACCAACCCACACGGGCTTGGCGATGGACAATTGTCAATCAGAAGGACGTTAGGAGATTTTCCCTTGGGCTTCTTGCAAATTAGAAGGGGCAACCGCCCAACCGCTTGGTCAAATGGACACCATCAACGGTCAAATGGGCACAATCAGCGGTCAGATGGACTTCATCAGTGTCCACATGGGCAAAACACCCTGCGGTGCCCATCCTTCCACACTTACTGTGGACTGGCCTAGATCTCTGATACAGAATGCCTCACTTCCTAATGGGCAGGTTTCGCAAGTGTTGGACCTCCCTTCTTCTCCAAAACAGAGTGTCCCTCCGACCTCTCAACCTCAACCACAAAGGAGTCAACCATGACAAAGGAACCCAGACCGACGACAACATCAGACGACACAAGGAAGAAAGCTACAGTATTAGCATCATAAAGCAAGAGGCACGAGACAAATATGGGTGCCAAAAAGACAGAAAGCACCGACTGATTTGAACAACACAGACATTGATAAGGAGAAGTCAAGGCAGAACCAAAATCAGTATTCAACATCTTCTGGACCTTCTTCTACGAATACGAACATTCGACAAATTTGGATCACCAAGAAGTACCTTATGAATAGACCCACACCCACGCAGATTTGGGTACCCAAACAGTGTATGATAGCTCAACCCTCAAGCCATGTAATATATACCCCTCAGAAATCTCTTCACCTCTCAATACCATCACATCTGATCTCATCTTTTGTCCCTCAACAGAAGCCTATCACCCGCACACGAACTCGTAGGAAGTGGATGCCAAAACGTATCCAAACGTCTTCTCCGACCCCCTTATCTAACATTACTCCCACCCCGACTAAACACCATCCTTGTAATAACTCATTCACGACTGAACCTTGTATAAATCCACACACTATCACCCAACATCACCTGTAATAACATCTCATCAAGAAATGTATGCATCATCTGAAGCATGTAGGTGTCTAGAGACCTGCATTAGTTTGCAAGAAATCATTCCATAAACCACATCACGACACTCGGCTACATGGGTTACACATCGGTTATGGAAAGGGATTGTGGTCTCACTTTAATGGGATCATGATTAATTTCCATACTAATGGAAAGGGTTAATGGGATCATGATTAATTTCCATACTAATGTGTTAATCTTTTGTAGCAGATCTGCTACGCACTCGCATCACTCATCATGCAGGCAGAAGGACCATCTGAAGCTGGCCCCACTGCACCCATGGCAAATATTGGAGAACTACTCGCGGAACCACATCCTACGGCTCAACCACCGGAATTCCAAGGATTTCGAGGACCCATGCCGATCAACGACCCTCCTAGGGGTTACACTGAGAAGATTCATCGCAATTCTCACTGGTTCCAAGGGCTAGCAGGACCGTTGGCAGACGCAAACTTTATCTTCGAGGCCAATTTGGCGTTTGATCACCGTACATGGAGCAAGTACCAATTTTTCTCAAGAGAGTTTGAAGGACTACAAAACACAGAAGACTTAACACATGTTTGGGCAAGAGCAGGTTTCACAGAATATTTAAGTGATCCATTGCCTAAACCTGATTTCTACTAATGCTTCTACTTGGTGACCACTTTGGCAGCTTGAGAGAACAAAGATTTGCCAGGAACATTCATTTTGCCATCCTTGGTAAACGATCCTCCATATAAGAGGTTTTATCTGTCTAAAGATTTGATTAGAGCTGCTATTAAGATCCATGGTACGCACACTCCAACAGAACGAGAAAGGCTGATTCCAGAGCCTATGAGACGTGGGGATGTTACTAAGTGGGAAGAAATTTCAGCAATCACACCTGAGCTATCTAAGCTCTTAAGGATATGCATGCAACCTTTCGCTTTCCCCACTCAGGATAGATTTCCCATGCCCCACAAGCGTATTTGGTTCGGATTATATTTAGCATGTACTGGACCCTAGACAGTTGATCTAGCAAGCTGGATCATTGATCAGCTCTACTTAGCACAATACAGATGGGAAAGAAAGAAGGTCATCAATGGATGTTGTGCTCTCACGCGCATTGTATATATGTGTTTGGCATACGACTTGCCCATAGAACGTGCATTGACAAGTGAGGAGTTGAAAGCATTCAAGGGGACAGCAAAGAAAGCTAGGAAAGCTAGCAAAGGACGAGTAGGAAAGCGTATGAGAGGAACTATTCCCTGTCTCCAGGTCCTTGAATCATCGTCACCGCAACCCTCTCCAGAACAGTCTCCAATAGAGGCTCCTACAATTGTACAACCAATTCGCATACGCTTATCAAGACCGGTCATGATAGAAGGCACTTCTAGCGCGGCTACCTCACAACCAACATCAGTTTAGGAACCGACCACCACTACAGTAGAAGTTCCCACCACTATTGGTGCGGAAGCTTTTTCTTTTCCGGTACCCAACCTGGAAGCAGAGACACTAGATACAACCTTTGATTTTGAAATGCAGGATGCTTTCTCCAATGAATTCGAGTTTTCAGAAGGCCAGATTTTCTCTCAGGAATATGAGCGGCCAAGCTACCCGACCACACCCCGAGACCAAGCACAAGGACAAATAGTATCTAGTTCCGAGGACGAAAGAACAGAAACCGATGAAGATGATGGCGATGATGAAGCCAGCGAGGGGACTCGTGAATCCCAAGAGCAAGTACAGACAGATGAACAAGGACAACACACGGACACCCAAGGTGATACCAGTATGCATGAAGATGAAACCTTTGAAGCAGCAGCTTATATGCTAGCCATCAAGAAGCTATATCGCACCATGGAGAAAGTTTGGGCGCGCAAGAAATTGACTGAGGAAGAGAGTCAAGCACTTACAGAACAGGAGCTTGTCTCAGGTGGATTCGAAGAAGTATACATCAGAGGCTTCAGAGAACTTGTCAAATCAGTGGGATCCACCAAAGCCTTACGATATTTGCAGAGGGAACTGTTACTGCAATATGACCCTCATAGAATCCGTCTACTAACCAAACCTGGTGAATACATTCGGTTACCCATCGACGGTCAATCTTTAGAACAGGCCAGGGAAGCACGTCTTGTCCCTGAAGGCTCCTTGGCAGAAGACACCATTATCATCAACTCCCCACCTCGTACTACTGCTGTACATACCACCACAGTTGTCAAAGTACCTACCACCCCAACCGCTCCTCCTTCACCTCCCTTCCATCCAGTCTCCCCCATACACCCTCCTTCTCCCAGAACATCCACCTCCTTCCACGGCGAAGTAGCAGAAGCCCTTGTAACATCCATTCCTCTCACCATGTCCACACCCACCCAACCTAGTTTTATCCCTCGGACATCCACTTCTCTATCTAGTCCATTTCTCCATCCAGCTTTTCCATCCTTCCCTACACCCCCGAGACCACAGTTTCCATTTCTAACCCCGATGACTTTTTCCCCTGTATCACCTCCCCGACCCACCGTCATTCCTCTTCCCCCTTTCCACCAAGCAGCATTAGAAAACCCCTCTGTAAATTACTCTTCAACCTTTGTAAACCCTGTATTTACACCCACGCAAGCACCCATGATCACGCCATTATTCACGGTCACCGCACTTGACACCACATCCAATGACATGGATATATCACCACCCACCGCACCACCACTCACTTCATTCACGACACAACCATATTTAGGCACTTCACTTTTTTCCACAATCACCACATCATCCACTTTCCCACCGCCATTCCCCATTCCCTTTGCATCTACACCCACTGCATCTTCACTTAGCACACCATTAATATTATCACCCACTATAGATACTGCATTTTGACAGATGCTCACCTGTATGACTCAAGTAAGAGATGAGTTCACATCTCTTGGAACTAATTATCAGCAGCTGCAAAAGACAACGAATGTCTTACAGTCGCAGCTCAACTCACTATCCATCGAGAATGCCTCATTGAATACCCGCTACCAAGAGCTACGAGTGGCATATCATAAACTGGAACTAGAAAGTGAAGAGAAAACCAAAGAGGCCACTGCTGATATTGATAATTTGTTAAGGACCTAGACAATTTGCCATGTGATGCTTACACGGAACATGGGCTTACTCAGACGACACTTGGCAATAGCAAAAGAAGAAAACCAGCGCTTACAAGAGCAGAACAGAGAGAATTTAGAAGCTGCTCTCGATCATCCAGACCAACCATTAAATCCTAGCAGGTTCAAAGCAGTTCCTTCAGAATCGATGAGAATGTTATTAGAAGATCATGTTAGACTGCTGGATGACTATGACAATATGAACGAGGAGTTACAGAAGCTCAAAGAAGATCATAAGTTACTCCAGTTACGAGCACCTGCACAACAAGAACTACCAGCACCTGCGGACCCATCTCCTCAGAATTTAGAAGAACTCAATGCCTTATGGGTCCAGGTATCAACTCTTGAATCACGGATAGCTATATATGAAGCAACACCAAGGCTAGATTACCCACCAGAGCTCCCAGCTGATGAAGAAACTGTAACTATTCCGGTGGAGGAAACTTTCGAAGAAGCATATGACCCACCCCATCCCAGGCGGACGAGTCACGGCTGAAGGCAAGACAACTTTTGAACTTCCAACTCCCGCATGGATGAAGACGATAGAAGAACTGGGAAAAACCCACTCAGCACGGGTAGAAGCGCAGCTTCACGCCATGGCAATGATTGAAGAACGCATTTACAGTCCCCATACTTTGCTCATTTGGCCCCTCGTAGATACATATCAGGGCATGAGCTACAGTATAAACCATATTTTATGTTAATGGTGGAATATCAGTTGGCCATAGAGAAAGAAACAGGCAAGAAACCCTCTCACGCTACTCAGTTTGAGCTTGACGATTTGCCAACAGACGTGCAGCAAGGAGAAATCTATCAACTAGATTGGCACAAGGATCTCTTACAGAATTATCCATAGATGATGAGTACATGGGCCAAGGCACCACTACACTTAAAATAAAACCCATGTTGGGGACCAGTGCCATGTCGCCGTTCCTGGAAGGCATTTGCGATTAAGATACAAAACAACAAGCAATGCCAGGATTGGCTAAACTACCCATACTTCACTCCACCCACTGGACCACCTACAGTAGGATACATGATGGCAACGATTCGTCACTAGATCCCTCGCTTGAAACATATGGACGATATAGCAGCGCACATGGCTGTCAAGATATTTGACATGATGCAGATGGTTTTTAAAGTCTTCAGACGCGTCAAGGCACCACATGTAAACACCCCGGGCGTCAAGCATGGCAATCTAGATCTTGCATATGATATGAGTACAACGCCATTGCTACAGGTGTGTTATGCCTGGCATTGCAGAATTAAATACCTACCGGCGTGCTACAAGCAAACCTTCGAAGAAATGTTCACAACCGGTTTCTGGGAATACCATTCAGAAGTGTTCATCAGCAGGCCCACACATTTGCTTCAATTATTCGCCTGTGAACAGATGGTATATTCTACACATTATCGACTCCCACCATTCGATGAACCGCAACCAATTGATTGGGAGAAACTCGAGGCAGATTTGGCCCGAGGCATTCGAATATCAGAACACACCCTCGCTCAGGAACTACTCCAGAATTGCACCCGATAGACCTCACAACAAGGTTCTGTCGAGGACGATAGAAGCGAGAGGCAGGGGGGTGTTGGCAGTAGCTAGAGGCACAGAAGACGCGGAATCATGTAAAAGACAGAGCAGGGAGTCAGTCGAATCAATTTTTCAAAGATTTATGTTTTATAAATATTCTTCAAAACCTCCAACAGTGATTTTCATCACTATTGTAACATATGTAACATAGAAATACCCCTTTTGTAATTTATAGCTCCATTTTGTGCAAGGCGAGGAGTCCTCGATCTTGAGGAGATTAGGTAGAATGAGCGTACCAATTTTGGTTATTTTTAGACACCGTTTACCCTCTCAAATAGCGCATAGGACCTATTTTTTAACTATGCCGGTCACTAGATGTGAAACCGGTCAAAACTAGTCTAGAATCTATAAAAAGAGCTAGAGAGCTCATTTTTGAGGTTACTTAGTGTTAGCTTGTTTGAGTAGAGAAGAGCTTAGAGCTATTTTGAGCTTGTAAGAGTGTTCTTGAGTAATAGAGTTGATTTCTCACCTTCCATTGTGTTTTGCTTGTCTCTTCGTAGTGTGTGTGTATGTGTGTGTGTGCATCTCCATGCTTCTCACCTTCACTCTCACTTCATTTCACATTCACGATCTTCATATCACTCCTATCTCTTCTGCGGATTGACATTAAGGAGGTGGAGCTTCTTAACGTGGTTCTCACCATTGTGCTAGAGCAACAGTTACCCATTACCCATCACGAATCATCTTTTGGAAAGAGTGGCAGGGAAGGAAGATTATAGTTTTTTGGATGGCTTTTCAGGGTATAATCAGGTGGCCATCGCTCCTGAGGACCGACATAAAATAGCCTTTGCAACTGAATGGGGAGTATACGCTTTTAGGGTTATGCCTTTCGGCCTAACCAATGCCCCAGCCACTTTCCAAAGATTGATGTGCCATGTGTTCAAGGAGTTCCTGAGAAAGAGCATGGAGGTATACGTGGATGATTTATGCACTTATTCAGCTATACAATCAGAACATATCCCTGAACTAGGAAAGATCTTTGCCAAATGTCGACAATATAGAGTATGCCTCAATCCAGAAAAGTGTGTCTTCATGGTTCGACAAGGAAAGATATTAGGACATATTTTCTCTAAGAATGGAATCTCAACGGATGAAGACAAAATCAAATTAATTATGGAATTACCGAGACCAAAAACTGCTAAAGAAGTACAAGCATTTATGGGACATTACGGATACTACCGAAGATTTATACATATGTATGCCATAATTGCTAGAACTCTTTATGCATTATTGTCTCAGTTTAATTGGACTGAAGAATGTGAAAAGGCCTTTAACGAATTAAAGAGTCGATTAAGTTCAGCCCCAATCCTTCAAGTACCTAATTGGAACAAACCATTTCACATTCACGTAGATGCTTCCAAGTTTGCCATTGGTTGCATCTTAGCTCAACCCGTAGATACAAGAAAGTTAGACTACCCTATAGCCTATGCCAGTAGACAATCGAATCAAGCGGAATGCAATTATACCACAACCGAGAGAGAAGGCCTAGGAATGGTGTACGCAGTAAAGAAGTTTTGACACTACTTATTGGCAAACAAATTCAAATTCTTCATTGATCATCAAACCCTACTGTACTTAGTTAATAAGCCTTGTAATACAGGACGACTAGTACGATGGTTTCTATTGTTGATGGAATTTGATTTTGAAGTAGTTGTCAAGAAAGGGAATACCCACATTAAAGCAGATCACCTATCAAGAATGACACATGGAGAACCACCCATAGGAGTACCAGATGATCTGCCTGACACATACCTTTTTAATCTCGAAGTATGTCCCCAATGGGCAGGAAAGTTGATCCCAATACTCACATATGGACCTAAACATGGGATCTCTCCGAACCGAAGTCAAGATTTATGGAAGACTAAAAACCTTCATATCATTGCTGGAAGCCTATATCACCAAGACTCAAGTGGATTACTCATGAGATGCGTGGAAGAGGAGGAACAAGAAATGTGGCTTCAAAAAGCACATGTAAATCAATGGAAAACTCATTTAAATGCAAATGGAACATGGCAAACATTGAAGAGATTAGGCATATATTGGCCAACCATGCAAAGGGATACACATAACTATGTATCAGCCTACCCAACTTGTCAAGAATGGAATCGAGAAGAGAACTCTAATTTATGCTACTCCACCATAGCATCAAGTTGGAGCATGCCTCTGGTGAAGTTCTTGAAGACCCAAGAATACCCAGAAGGAGCCACTCTGGCAAGGAAACGTGCACTTGTAGAACAAAGCAAGGACTATGCTCTCATAGGAAAACAACTCTTTAAGTGAGGAAGAGATAATCATTTACGATTGTGCATTTATGAAGACGAGTATCTTGTTGTTTTAGAAATGGCACATACAGGAGCTGCAGGAGGACATTTCTCTGCAGATAAAACTGCAAAAATGATTCTTTTTGCAGGAATGTGGTGGCCAACTCTACATCAAGATACAGCAACATATGTGCAACGATGTGATACATGTCAACGAACGAAATATCCAATTAGAAGAGATGAAATTCCATTAAAACCCATGATGAGCGTGAGAGCTTTTACTAAATGGGGAATACACTTCATAGGACCTATTAGCCCACCAGCTAAAGGATCTCATGTTGAGTACATAATTGTACCCACAGACTATTTGACCAAATGGGTTGAAGCCAAAGCAACCAAGAAAGATGATGCACGAACTACAACCAAGTTTCTCTTTGAGAACGTTTTCACTCACGGTTCTCACTAAAATTGTTAACAATGGAAGATCTGATTGGGATAAACAATTACATCATGCTTTATGGGCATTCCGAGTAGCCTACAAGACCGCCATAGGAACTACTCCTTTTAACTTAGTGTACGAATAGAATGATATTTTTCCAATTGATTTCTTAATACCCACTCTCAGAGTAGCCACAACCTACAAGTGGACTGGACATGAATTATCATCTCAATTGGATCAAATAGAAAAGTTACATGAAACTAGGTTACAAGCGGTAGCAGGGATTTATGCTGCAAAAAGGCAACAAAAAGCCTATTTTGATGCTCATATCAAAGATAAAAACTTGAAGGAAGGAGATTTAGTTTTGGTATATACTCTGAAACAACATGCTAAGAAACTGCAAAAAAGGGGATATGGCCCGTTAATCATCAATCGCATATCCACAAGCGGAGCCATCAGCTTAGCAACCCTAGATGGAGAAGTATTACCAAACTATATAAGTGGATGTCGAGTGAAAAAATATTTAGAGCCATTGACAGAAGAGATACTGTCACGACTAACAATGGGTAAAAATAGGCGCATAGAGGAAGAAAGAATACGAGAAGAAGCTAGGCAAGAAGCACTAGAACGAATCCGGAAACAGAAAGAGTGGATGAGAGCGAGAGACGAGAGATAACGATAAGGAGAAGAACTCATCCCAATGGCTAATTTTAGAGCCACTAAAAACCTAGGTCAGCAAATGATGCAACCTTATTTGAATTTGGGTGCTGGAACGAAAGAGTACCACTTGGTGGATGCTCTCATTGACACAGGAGCCGCTATAAGCTGTATCAAATTTTCATTGATCCAGAAACTCAAAGAAGAATTACGCCCTTCTAAGGCACAACTGATAGGAATGGGAGGAAAAATTACTCAATGTGTAGGTGAGATTACCTTACCTCTACATCTCGGAAACAACACGATGGAACAAAAACTCTTAGTATGTCATGATCAGGACTTATTAGAAGAGCTTGTGTTGTTATAAGGGTTGCCCATAATTTTTCTCATGCTATGGCATCCTTTAAGCCCTCATAAAGAAACCCCTTTTTGTAATTAGGAGATGTCCATATGAACACTCTTCTAAACCCCTTTTTGATATTTCCTTTAGTCTATGGTATTGAAGCCTTATCAATAAAGTAGCTTTTTTGGCACATGTACAAAAACCCACGTAGAAAATTGCCCACGCGCACTCTCTCTCTAGTTTGTTACTTTTTGAAATCCCACTACCATATCAAGATCCTATTTTTGATTTAGCACATGTGGTCTTTTGACCACATGTTTTATTCACATATGCCTCTCTTCTTATCTATATAAAGAAGAGCCTCATTTGTAAAACGGGGTCCCTTGGCCATGGCCTTGGCCTCCATTTTGTTAATGGAAGAAGGTGTCATTTGTTACTATCTTTCTTCCTTGTGTGCAAGGCGATGATCTATGTGTGTGGACTTGCATTTGGAGTTGGCTTGTGTGTGAGCATTGCTCTCCCTTGCTCCTTTTTGACGTTGGCCATGGTGCCATTGTTCATGGGCATGGGTGTGGATGTGTTGCTTGCACTTCTTGCAACTTCACTTGGAGAAGCTTCTCACTTCCATGTGAGGCGATTAGGGTCTGTTGTTCCCCTTTTCTCAACATTTTGGCGCCATTGCTGGGGACGTCGGCCTTTAGCCATTCGTTTTTCCAAGTTTGCGTGTCCATACTTCATGAGATGCACCTTGACACTTGGAGGAGGATGAATACGTGTGGCTTTCAGTTGGCCTAGGGTACCTCTTGTTTTTTAATTTTTGAGTAATTTTGTTCTTTATTTTTGTTTGTTCCACAAGAAAACCACCCCTAACTCCCCTTTCTCTCTCTCTCTCATATACACACTCCCACACTTTCACTTGGGCATCACTATCACCTCTGTCATCTCTTTCTTAGTGACAGTCTTGAATGGAGGGATGGGGTACTTGCTCTCTTTGTCTCTTCCCTCTCTTCCCCTTGATATTTCAAGAAGTTGGTAGTCAAAAATCCCACGAACTGAACTCATTTTCCGATTTGAAATGGCAATAATCTTGGATGCTTTCTTTAATTTTGTGTTCATTAAAAATATTGGGGGAGGGAATATCTTTACTTTAAATCACCCTTGAAGTGGGCGCTGATAGCCGTATGGCTAACACATGCGGAAATCAATTTTTTGGTTTATGTCTACCTACCCACCATCTATTGAAGTCGTTGCGACTTAACAGTGGGACACACATTTTCCCACTTCCCCTTCCTCTAGTCATTTGTGGGGAGAGGAAACTTCCTTCCTCTCTCCACTCGTAGGCTGCGACATCATCCAACTCCTTCTCTGTGCCTCTGCGCAGCCACGTTGGGGTTGAGCGTTTGCTCCCCCTGAGGCCTTTCCAACTCCTTCTCCGTGCCTCTGCGCAACCATGTTTAGGTTGAGCGTTTGCTCCCCCTCAAGCCTTTCCAGCTCAGGGTTGAGCATTTGCTCCCTTTTGGTAGCCGATCACTACGCGTTGCCTCTCATTTTCTTTCTGTCGAAGCTGTTGAGCTCGGGACTAGTTTGGACGTCCCCCTACTTGTCCATCTTTGCTCGGTTTGTGCTTGTGGCGTAGTCCCTTGGTTCTGTGTTAGTATCGGCATGGTTATGCAGTTCCTCTCATAGTTATCTCTGCTGAAGAATGAGTCTATTCCTCAACATGGCTACACCTTGCACGACTTCTGCATCGACGGAGCCCTATTCCTTACCCTCTTCGTGCATTGAGGAATGCAGATGCCTAACATGAATCTTTTTGATGAAGGCACGCATCTCCCCGATCAGCAACAGTAAAGATAGACGGTAGGGTTAAGTGCCTCAATATGACATATGACGGCGAGCTATGTCCCATGCAGACCCAAAGAGACTACAAAATACATATAGTTTTTACCTGTGCGTCATTATCTTCTTTACTTGCTAGAAGTTGTCTTGAACGATATTTTTCTGATCATAACATACGACTAGGTATGGTCTATCTTCATGATGTCCTCAAAATGCCCGCGCAGTCTATCTATGTCGAACTCTTTGATGAAGTATAATTTCAAATTTGTTGTAATGAAAGTTGAGAGGAATTGTGCGTGGAATACGAAAACATATTTAGCTCGGATGATGTTTTAATGTGTGTGGAGTATTTCGAAGGGAAGAATCCGTTCTTTGATCTTACTACTCGGGTAATTGGAGAGGGTTGGATCTTAACCATGAGCCTCATAGTTCTATTAATGATTGTTTTATCGATGCAAGACCCCACGAAGTGTTTCAGCCGGATAGATTGCGTGCAAAAATAGGATATACCCATACTTCTTTTCATGTTTAAGACAGATAAGAAAACTGTTGATGCTTTTGAAGCTTATAATTCATTTGATAACAGATTTCTGCATGTGGACAAATATTCAATTGTTTTCATTACCTTAGGTTGGGGGATGGTGTTCCAAGTCGTCAAACTAAGGGTGGTGAAATGAAGCCAATGCTTACATATGTTTTTCGATTGAGGCTTCCCTTAAAGTAACTGAGCTCAGAAGTGTGGAGGGTGTAACTTCTTGAGTGAGAAATGTGTGCGCACCTCCACCACCATCTTGACCCTGACTTGCTGTGCTCCAAAAAGTATTCCTTATGGTTTCTTATTGCTCCCAGGATGATATGTTTTATATCTGACAAATGTTAAAAATGTTGGTGTTTTAATAATGTTTAAGTGGGCCGTAATCTTGTGATTGTTCCTTCTTGGGGTTGTGTCTAGAAATCCACCAAACACTTTGACAAAGAACACAAGTTTATTGTGTGGTTTATTGTATGCCTGGTCATGTTTCTGCTTCTTTCAATGGTGTTGCATAACTTGGTCGTGACACATACTGCGAATAGGGGATGCATACTAAAATGAATAAGTATTAAGCACCTAAGGAGACCCATAGCAATGTCTACTTCTCTGTTGCTTGATGATCTTTGCACGGTAACCGTTCGGCAATTTGCAATCATAATGCTTTCTTCTTTGTGCAATATCATCCTTTCGTGAGTCAACCTTAGTGCTCAGTTCTTTGGTCACCAAATAATGTCGCATGAGGTGTGTGCATGTGTCACACTATGCTTTCCATTAGCATGTATGTACACTCTAATGATATTGTTCATTACTAAATAGTCGATTAATCCAAACCGTTTCTGTATGTTCTACTTCTAATGCTTGAATCATGCTTCTAATGGGGGTTGAGGATATTCTTTATGGTTTGTTGCTTTCGAGCATGGTGAGCTAGTTTCAAGTGCTATATGCATTTCACTATTTAGTGATTCAACTCCGTTGTGCAATCATTAAATGATCTTTTCAACCCATGTTTTCTAGGGCCTTCCAATCTTTCAATCGAACATCTTGTTCTGACTTTTTAAGCCTTAGACTGGGTATTGTGATATTATGTCAATATGTTATGATGTCCCATCATAAGAGAGGCAAGCTTCCACACTATCACCATTGGGGAATTAGTGCAGGAATTCACGCTCTAGTAAATGCACTTTGTAAGTTAAGTGTGACAAAGGTGCAATCGGGAACTAGGGTACGTTTTGATTTGTGTGAAATAGCTATGATTTCCTTGCAAGGAAAGATTCCACCAAGCAACTAACAAATGCGCTATCATAACATTGAGCACAGTTGTTGAAGTTCCAAGGAACGACGAGGGCGCCTGGCTCTTTAGAGCTACTTATTGGTCTACCTACCTATATACAGTTGCAGATAGCATCCAAATAAGGCGGTGGGCAATGCACTTCATGGTCAGGAAGATTCAAGTTTTTCTTGCTCTCTTAGGAGATCTGCATCACTCTTGGGATGTCAAACTGTGTTCATAGTGGTGTAAGGCTATGGTGTTAAAAGTCAAGCTTCAAGCTACAAATTCGTGGGGAATCTTTTATGGACATGTGGAGCAATCAAAGGAAGCCAAAAGCCACGAGATTCCATCAAGAAAAGTCACTCAACCACTTCCCAAGTCATCTCAACTAAGTCCTCCAAGTTAGGAGGCTGATTTGGAAAGGTAGTTCCTAGATTTTAGGGGCACACCTCACTATAAAAGGAGCATGTATCCCGACTTATTTAGGGCCATCTTCTTGGAGTTTTAGCTCATGTAAAGTGAGCACAAAGTGCTGGAGTTGTGATAAGCGAGCCCCTTGCTTGCTTGTTTGTTTTCTTTTAGTAGGCATATCTATGTGTGTGCGCAGGTAGTGTTGCAACTCTCTACCCCTGAGTTGTTAGCATTGGTTCTCCCTCATATTGTATCCATTTGATGTAACTCTTGTGTCATTGGATAGCTATTAAAGGCTTCTTTTTGGTCCCAAATTCTCTAGAGCATTCTCTGAGTAATCTGGGAGCAACATTCATTTTAGTGAAGTTGTGTGATTGATATCTCTCTTAGTGTGTAGGCTCTGTTGGAAATATTTTGCTCTCTGTTGTAAGGGCTGGTTCTCCTTCTCTATTTATGCATTTGCTATGATTTTGGTGTCATTGGGTAGCTATTAAAGTGCTCTAAAGTTGAACCAAGTTTGAGATTCATTCTCTATATAATCTCGGAGAATTGCTTGCTGGAGTGAAGTGAGGTCTTTGCTTGACAAGCAGTTGTGAGCATTCAACTAGCTCATGTTGTAGACATTGTTTGTGTAAGCATCCATTTGAAGTAAAATTTGTCTTGCTGGAAAGATCTTGGTGTCTACTACAGGTCCACAAAAGCTCACTGGAGTTCTCTGCATAAGCTGTGAGTAAGAGCATTTTTGGTGTGCAGAGGTCAAAGAAGGATACGTGTGGATGTCATTCACACTTCGTCGTTGCTTAGGGGTTGAGATACTTCCCCCATCAGTGGTATCAGAGCGTTTGGGCATCTTGGAGGTATCACATACAAGCAAGAAGACCTCTTGGAGTTGGTGGTTGAAGATTTGCATCAACAAAAGCTTCTTGGAGGTAGCTCACATCAAGGGGGAGCTATTCTACTCAAAGTTTCAAGAGCACAAGGTGTCCATCTAAGGAAAGCTTTGGATTGAGGTAACCTGAGAGCTTCATTTTCATTTTACACACATTGGAGCATTAGCCAAGGGCTAGGGCAAGTATCAAAGACTAGATATGGGAGACTTCAACACTCAAATTGAAAAGCTAGACAAAGGGAACTATCAACCATGGAGATTTAGGGCCTCCAACTATCTTATGGGCAAGGGCCTTTGGGGGTTGATTAGTGGAAGTGAACCAAGACCTAGGTTGGATGAGAATCCAACCAATGACCAGAGAAGGGCCTTTAGGGAATGGAATGAAAGAGACAAGAGGGTTATCTTTATTCTTTCCCAACACATTAGCAATAGCATGATCGGCCATATCCAAGACTTGGATTCAAGCATGAAGGTATGGGAGACACTTGAAAGGCTTTATTCAACAAGCACCAAAGCAAGGAAGACCCAACTAAAGAATGAGCTCAACAACCTTAGGAAGATCTCAGGGAGTAGCATAAATGACTACATACTTAAGGTCAAGGAGTTATCAGATGCATTGGGATCCATTGGAAGCCACGTAGACGATGAAGATCTTGTGGCTTATACTCTCAATGGTTTGAGAGATGATGAGAAGTGGAAACCCTTTACCACTTCAGTTTATGTAAGGGATAATCTTCCCGATTTTGAGCAATTGGTTGCTCTCATGGTCACCGAAGAAATGAACATAGGTGGAAGTTCAACTAAAAGCAAGGATGCACAAGTTTTCTATGCAGGTAATCAAAGGGGCAAAGGAAGACCAGGACAAGGAAGCGGCAAAGGAAGGTTTGGAGGAAGGCAAGGCCACTCAAGCAATCAAGGACATGACCAAGGCACCTCTTCACAAAGAGGGAGAGGAAGAACAAGAGGAAGAGGAGGACGACATCAACAAAACAGGAATCAAGATGGCGAAGGATGTTACACATGTGGCAAGTTTGGCCACTATGCTAGAGATTGCTACCAAGGAGGAAACCAAAGGAGCTATAATCAAGGTTCTTCATACAAAGGCCAAGGTAATTATGCTTCTACAAGTTCAGAAAATGACAATCTCTTGATGATGCACATGAATGGGAATTCAAGCAAAGTAGATAACACTTGGTATATTGATAGTGGATGTAGCAACCATATGAGTTGCAATGCTTCTTGGTTAACTAATCTACATGTTCCCAAAGGTAAAGGACATGTAGAAACAGGTGATGATACAGCCCATGAGATCTCCCATGTTGGAGATGTAGCTTTGGATGACAAGGAGGAAGGAAGATGTCTCAAGGATGTCTTGCATGTACCTACTATCACAAAGAACTTGGTGTCCGTTGGGAAAATGGTTGAAAGAGGCTATCAAGTAAGGTTCAACAAAGGTGGATGCTTTGTGGAGAACCCTAAGCAAGGTTACAAGGTCATAGCAAGAGGAAAGAAGCAAGGGAGACTCTTCACTTTGGAGGTAAATTCTCATTCCACTCAACATGTCTACTTCACATATGGAAACAAGAGGATTTCGGAGTTGGACTTGTGGCACACGAGGATAGGTCACATCAACATACAAAGAATGAAGGAAATGCAATTCAAGAGGCTGGTTGAAGGTCTTCCCAACTTCCAAGGACAAGGTATGAAGCATTTATGTGAATCTTGTCAACTAGGGAAGCAAGAGAGACTTCCATTCAAGAAGAGTGGATACATAAGCCAACATCCATTGGAGTTGATATATACAGATGTGTGGGGGCCAACCAAAGAGCAATCCATTGGAGGTAACAAGTATTTTGTCACTTTTATAGATGATTGCACAAGGATGTTTTGGGTTTATTTCATAAAAAACAAATCAGATGTGTTTACATGTTTCAAAGCATTGAAGGCAATGGTAGAGAAGGAAACAGGTACATATATCAAGAAGCTAAGGTCCGATGGAGGGGGAGAATATTTCTCCAATGAGTTTTCTAATTTTTTAATGGATCAAGGCATCAAGAGGCAAGTAATATGCAAGTACACACCCCAACAAAATGGAGTAGCAGAGAGAAAGAATAGATACATTGCCAAGATCGCTAGAGCAATGCTTAATGAGATGAATGTACCTAACATGTTTTGGAGTGATGCAGCAAATACCGCCGTGTATCTAATGAATAGGGCTCCTACCACAGGCATCCATGGCTTGACACCATATCAAGCCTATTATGGTAAGAAACCTGATCTTTCCCACTTGAAGATATTTGGATGTACTTGTTATGTACATGTGCCAAGTGAATTGAGGCACAAGCTACAACCAAAGGCAGAAAAGTGTGTGTTTCTAGGATATTCAAATGATCATAAAGGTTACAGGTGCTTCAACCCAAACACAAAGGACTTGAGGATATCAAGGGAAGTAGCATTTGATGAGCTACTCCCTTGGTATAAGAAGTATGATTGTATGTAGGACTATGAAGAAGAAAAGCATGGACATGATGAAGAACAAATCGACCTAGAGCTAAGCGGCCCAAGGTGTTCCATCAATGAAGATAGTTCAAGCATGAACTCACCATGGAGGGGGAGATCTTCATCAAGCTATGAAGCACAATCAATCAACAAAGGCAAAGAAACATTGGTGGAGTTGGATGAAGAATGTAATGAAGTTGAAGATGATGAAGGACACATGATGGAGAAAGAAGCCACATTAGAGAAAGAGATCAAGTTCCCAAGGCAAAGGAGGTTTATTCCTCCAAAAGGTGAAGAAAGGAAGTCTTCTAGAGTTAAGTATCCAACTCAAAGGTTTACTTATGATTCATACATGGCAACGCATTATGCATATATGAACAAAGTAGTAGAAGATCATGAGCACGATTGCTATGAAGATGCAAGCAGGTACACCGAATGGAAAGAGGCAATGCAAGAAGAGATCAACGCACTTGAGGAAAATCAAACATGGACTCTAGTGCCCAAGAAGGAGAACATGAAGGTAATAGGTAATAAGTGGGTGTATAAAGTAAAGAGGAATTGAGATGGATCTATTTCTAGGTTCAAAGCAAGATTGGTGGCCAAGGGTTTTGCACAAACCTATGGAGTGGACTTTGAAGAGACATTCAACCCTGTGGCAAAGATGAGCACCATTAGGTCACTCATTGCAATGGCTGCTAGCAAAGGATGGAAGCTTTTCCAATTGGATATCAAGAATGCCTTTCTCAATGGAGACTTGGAAGAAGAGGTATACATAGAGCAACCACTAGGTTTTGTTCATAAAGAGTTTCCACATCATGTTTGTAGGTTGAAGAAGGCACATTATGGCCTAAAGCAAGCTCCAAGGGCTTGGAACCAAAGATTGGTGGACTATTTGATCAAATGTGGTTACAATCAATGCAAGGTGGATCCATCTCTCTTCATCAAACAAAGAGGAGAACGTGTAGTCTACATGTGTGTGTATGTAGATGATCTTATCATTACAGGTAATGATACAAAGGGCATTGAGGAGATCAAGACAAAGCTTGGAAAGGAGTTTAGGGTATCTGATCTTGGAGATCTTAGGTATTTTCTTGGCATTGAAGTTGTACACAAAGAAGAAGGTATTATGCTCATACAAAGGAAGTATATTCTAGACCTACTTGAGAGGTTTGGGATGCTACATTGCAAGCCTATTTCAAATCCCATGGAAGTTAATGTAAAGCTAAGCTCCATTGATGGAGAGCCATTAGAGGATGTAGCTTTGTATCGATCTATTGTAGGCTCTTTCAATTATGCCACAATAACTAGGCCTGACATAGCATATGGAGTTGGAGTGTTATCACAATTTATGCATAGTCCAAGGACTACACACTTGCAAGTTGCAAGAAGAATGTTACGATATCTCAAGGCCACTATAAATGAAGGATTGTTCTATTCATTTGATGATGATATGCAGGTCAAAGCTTATTCTGATGCGGATTGGGCCAGTTCCAAGGAGGATAGAAGAAGTACAAGTGGTTACCTAGTCATGCTAGGTAGCAAGATCATCTCATGGATTTCAAAGAAGCAACCCACGGTGGCATTATCTTCCACCGAGGATGAGTATAGAGCTTTGGCTCAAGTCACATGTGAGCTAATGTGGATTAAGAAGTTATTTATGGATCTTAATTTGCAGGTTGACACATATCCAATTTTTTGTGACAACATGAGTAGCATTCATCTAGCATCGAATCCTGTCTATAATGCTAGAACCAAGCATATTGAAGTGCACTATCACTTCATAAGGGAAAAGGTGATATCCAAGGAAGTTTCAGTACATCATATTGGTACCAAGGACCAAGTTGCCGACATGTTCACAAAGGCTTTGGATGGGATGAAGATTTCAAAATTCAAGCAATGCATCAACATGAAGGAGCTTGGATGAGGATGAAGAATTGAAGCTTGAGGGGGAGTGTTAAAAGTCAAGCTTCAAGCTACAAATTCGTGGGGAATCTTTTATGGACATGTGGAGCAATCAAAGAAAGCCACAAGCCATAAGATTCCATCAAGAAAAGTCACTCAACCACTCCCCAAGTCATCTCAACTAAGTCCTCCAAGTTAGGAGACTGATTTGGAAAGGTAGTTCCTAGATTTTAGGGGCATACTTCTCACTATAAAAGGAGCATGTATCCCGACTTATTTAGGGCCGTCTTCTTGGAGTTTTAGCTCATGTAAAGTGAGCACAAAGTGCTGGAGTTGTGATAAGCAAGCCCCTTGCTTGCTTGTTTGTTTTCTTTTAGTAGGCATATCTATATGTGTGCGCAGGTAGTGTTGCAACTCTCTACCCATGAGTTGTTAGCATTGGTTCTCCCTCATATAGTATCCATTTGATGTAATTCTTGTGTCATTGGATATCTATTAAAGTCTTCTTTATGCTCACAAATGCTCTGGAGCATTCTCTGAGTAATCTAGGAGCAACATTCATTTTAGTGAAGTTGTGTGATTGATATCTCTCTTGGTGTGTAGGCTCTGTTTGGATATATTTTGCTCTCTCTTGTAAGGGCTGGTTCTCCTTCGCTATTTATCCATTTTCTATGATTTTGGTGTCATTGGGTAGCTATTAGAGTGCTCTAAAGTTGACTCAAGTGTGAGATTCATTATCTATATAATCTCTGAGAAAAGCTTGCTGGAGTGAAGTGAGGTCTCTGCTTGACTAGCAGTTGTGAGCATTCAGCTAGCTCATGTTGTAGACATTGTTTCTCTTTGTGTAAGCATCCATTTCAAGTGAAATTTGATTTGTTGGAAAGCCCTTGGTGTCTACTACAGGTCTACAAAAGCTCACTGGAGTTCTCTGCATAAGCTCTGAGTAAGAGCATTTTTGGTGTGCAGAGGTCAAAGAAGGATACCTGTGGAGGTCATTCACGCTTCGTCGTTGCTTAGGGGTTGAGATACTTCCCCCATCATATGGGACACTCAAAAGTGTTCAAGGTTTGATAGTGGTCTTAAGGTTCACAATGCTATAGCTTTTTTATTTTTGGTATCAAGTGCCATCTGTGTTCTCTACTAAATCTTGGATTTGCATGTTTTGGTGCCTTACCAAGGAGTGATGCACATGTTGGATTGGAAGATTGCTAACTCCTTTAACCATTTCATATCTGTGCATTTATCTGCATGTGGCTGTTTTTAAGTAAAATTCTTGGGTTGGGCACATAATGCTTCAAACTGTTCTTCATGATGTAAGCATGTATTCTTTAAAGGATATTTGCAGGTGAACATTCGCATAGGGGTTGAAATTTCTGATTTAGACCTGAACTAAATTAAGTGTGAAGTCATGAATGAGTGATTGCTTTTTGCTAGGGAAGTAACTCTCTAGTTCCACATTCCTCATTTAAAGCTTAAATTCATTACTGGCCAACACACTTAAAACTTCAGCATTGATCCTTCTTACCTCCTATGGATGTTTTGCTACTATGCTCTGCACGAATAATGTTGGATAAGTTGTTTGAATCTCATGAATGCTTGCAAAATGATAGGACTCATAATGTTGCACTATTGTTTATTCATTTTCAAATTGCAAGCTTGATTGATAAGGAGCATAATTAAATGAGGGTAGGAACATAAGTTAATCATGATACCACATTCATCTCATGCTAGACAATGCCATATGTCACACTAACTTGGAAATAACAGATTATGGAATCATTTTTTTTGGAACGCAAAGATGAGAAGATTTTCAGGAGCTCTTCTCATTAGAAGAGCAAGTCCTAAGTGAAAGATGTTCCCTGAAGTGGAAACTAAACATGGAATTACATTTTGTGGCTGCTTCTTTTCAAATTCAGTCTACTTGTTGTATGTTTAAATTTTAGGTATTGGAGCTTTGAGAGAAGGCACATTGGAGGGAGGCTGGGCTGACTGCCCCCCAAAGGGATTGTGTCGCTCAGCATTGCTGGAATGAAGAAAAGACTGACGGCTTGAAGATTGGCAGCATTACAGATTTGAAGATCCGCTTGAAACTTTGCAGATTTTGAAGACTTGAAGATTTCTAGACTTGAAAGACTCTACCTTGGGTCGGTTCAGTTATGTATGCTCTTCTCTTAGCTTTGTTGAGGACGACAAAGTCTAGGAGGGGGAGGAGTGTTGTTATAAGGGTTGCCCATAATTTTTCTCATGCTATGGCATCCTTTAAGCCCTCATAAAAAAACCCCTTTTTGTAATTAGGAGATGTCCATATGAACACTCTCCTAAACCCCTTTTTGATATTTCCTTTAGTCTATGGTATTGAAGCCTTATCAATAAAGTAGCTTTTTGGCACATGTACAAAAACCCACGTAGAAAATTGCCCACGCGCACTCTCTCTCTAGTTTGTTACTTTTTGAGATCCCACTACCATATCAAGATCCTATTTTTGATTTAGCACATGTGGTCTTTTGACCACATGTTTTATTCACATATGCCTCTCTTCTTCTCTATATAAAGAAGAGCCTCATTTGTAAAACAGGGTCCCTTGGCCATGGCCTTGGCCTCCATTTTGTTAATGGAAGAAGGTGTCATTTGTTACTCTCTTTCTTCCTTGTGTGCAAGGCGATGATCTATGTGTGTGGACTTGCATTTGGAGTTGGCTTGTGTGTGAGCATTGCTCTCCCTTGCTCCTTTTTGACGTTGGCCATGGTGCCATTGTTCATGGGCATGGGTGTGGATGCGTTGCTTGCAATTCTTGCAACTTCACTTGGAGAAGCTTCTCACTTCCATGTGAGGCGGTTAGGGTCTGTTGTTCCCCTTTTCTCAACAAATTGTGTTAGGTCAAGATTGGATATACGAATATGAAGTGACTATTCAATTGGCCGTAGGGTACATCTCGGCCAAGATAGGACATCGTGAGGTATTCAGCATGTTAGATGAACGACCGATCAAAGCCAAATGTATAGAACCGAGAACTCACTTAAATGAGCACAATGACGAATGTATGTTCACCCACAATATGGAAACCCTTTCTTTGAATACTTCATGTGCAGACACAACGAATCTTGATTGCACACAATTCTCTAATCCAGTCAATCACATGATTAGTGTCCTATCCAAAAACAGCCGCAATGAGGAACCGACCACCAGAGAGACAAGTCAGCAAGGCTCTTACGAATCGGCACACATAAGGATATACCCCGTTCCTTACACTAGACAGGCTTGGATCCAAAAAGATCAAGTGAAAGCATATCTTCAACAACAGAACTACTCACGACATCAGAAGGAACGATAGAATAAAAATACACATCACTTTGGACACCTAGCTCCACAAAGAATTACTCGAATATGGATTCCGAAAAAGGTGGTAGCTGCCTAGTCGGCCCGAACACAAAAATGGATTCCCAAGTCATGTACTCAAATGACAATCATCAAAAAGGGCGAGTCAAGGCACAAGGAGAATCAGTATGATCTAAAGGCAAAACGACCGAAGATAAACCACTACAAGACAGAGCAAGAACTGTGCCATGCAACACAATTCATTCAAAGATTCGAATGGCAGACCAAGCAAAAGCACTATAGGAGAAGCACTACATTCACCAGGAATGTTAGGAATACGGTCTGTCCCAATGGAGTAAAGCAGATTTGGATGCCGACAGGCAGGACAATCTGTACACATCAACCAAATAATCTGAATTGCACACATTTGGAGTCTCAAGAACCTAAAGTATGCATGATAGGGCCACAATACAAGGCCAAGCATTCGGCACATTCTTCTTCTGCTTCAGGATAGCGAAGCACATTTCCCTCTCGGGGAATAGGAGAGCACTTGTACTAAGAAAATCACTCAAGATTCAATAACCGCTTTGGCTATGAACTAACTTTACTGTTTTCTTTCAAACAAAAACATTAAAAATATAAATAAATAGAAAAATCCTAGGTATTACCTTTCTCACACCCACGAGGAAGGGACGACACAATTCACGGGGAGCATTGCCAATCTAATGAAGGATAAAGGAAGGATGATTTTTGATACCATCTTGCCACTAATTAATACTCTATATTGAGTGCAGATGGCATCTTCTAATTCCAAGGCTATGCAAGAAGAAGAGATCCAGCTTCTTCCCTTGGAATCAATAATGAAGGCAAGAGGTCATTGGTTTTTTTATGATCAACCAGTGTCCGAACTCATTTTCATGGTGACCATCAAGATCATGGATAGGGATCACTACTTCCCAGACTATCATACAAGGATTAACGCACATGATGGATGTCTGGACACAAGCAGGAATGGATGCATTCCTAAGACTGCTTATCTATATGCCAGATTTCCAAAGATGTACACAAGTGATGAATACACTTCAGTCTGCATCGAATAAGGCATCAGTCTCGGAAGCAAGGGTACTTGACAAAGTTGGTACCTGGAAAACAATTCAATTCACTCATGAGCTAATTAACAGAGCTTTTGGATGGAATCAAGAGGGACTCACCAATGTCAAAGATGAGTGTCATGATCCGAAAAAGAGAACATTTTTGGAAATCAATAGAACGGATATTGAAGACTCTGTTCGCTTAGTTCACCAGCATTTTCGCTTTCCAAGTATGCATAGATACACAACACCTCAAAAGATTGTTGTGCAACTACTCTCACGCACTATGAGACAAGTGGGAAATAAAGTAAACATGACTCCATATGTTCAAGACCGCCTATTTGAAGCAAAGAAAAAGTGGGGGCAGAAAAAGTTTCTGAATGGTAGTTCGGCCTTGACCCTACTCATTTATGAGGCACTTGACATGAAGAATTGCTTACGCTTGATGCCGACATCAATAGAGCTAGCGAAATATGCCAAGTCCGCGACTGTTCCAAAGAAAAAGAAAACAACCACATCTATTGAAGAAGTAGGAACCAGTTCAAAGAAACCCATGAGGGGGACTAAATGCCTAAGAGAGGAAGAAGCTCAAGAGACACCACAATCAAAGAGAACACATATATTGCCAAAGATTCCAATGACACAACAACTAATTACGAAAAGAGACCTCTCTGCAGCCCTGGAAGAAACGCATCAGTATATGCGGGGGCAAGTAAATTTGAATATTCAAGTTCACCATTACAGACAGGCAAGCCAACAAAAGAAACACAAAGCTAAAGAACATACTCCAGAACAATCTGCCAGATAGAAAGAACTAGGGTTTGAAGATTCGAGCTCCGATGAAGAATCCAGCCCAGAGAAGGACACCTTAGACACTAATATATGGAATGAAATGAACAACAAAGAATGGACAGAAATAAATCAGGTTGAAGTCACACCTGACAATCAACAACAAAAAGCACAGCACCCGGAAGTACAAACTGAACAGGAACACTTGATTCAGTTAAATAATCAGTCAAAGATAAGCATCAAGGAAGTTCTAATAACTAATAAAGATGTAGTGCCACCTATCAAAGAAGAAATACAAACTCCAGTGGACCAGGACTCAGGCCTACAACAAAATAAGGAGCCAATTGTGATTGAAGTGCCCGATGATACACCTCAAGGTAAAAGTGACCACAAGGAGGCTGAGCCAAGAATACAACTTCATATTAGCCAGCCCCATGATACTACGTTACACGTTGCACAAGGGAAAGATGTTACAACAGGAGAAGAACCTAGCATCCCTACCACATGGTTGGATGTAACTCAATTGAAACCTGTTGTCAATCAAATGATACAAACGACCATGGACACCAACAGCAAATGATGGACACAGATGCAGATTACAACAAGGCCATGCGGGAAAAGAATCAATTTCAAATCATGAGTGAACAATTGTCCGCACAGCTCATCCAAGCCCAACAAGAGATTTTAGCCAAAGGAAGGGAGATAACCGCCGTTAAAGAGCAATATAACACCTTGATGAAACAGCATCATCAACTCCAGGCACAATTAACAGATTTACAAAGACAACTTGAAGCCAACGAAGCAAACAAGGAGAGAATGAAAGTTAGAATCAACTTGCTAGAAACACAATTAAAAGTATACATGGAAGAAAATGATAGTCTGCATAGTAGAAATAAAGAATTGATGAAGGCATTACTCTATGACCAACTACAGAAAAACAAGAGACGTCTGCTACTGACCTGAAAGAATTAAGAGATCAGATTGAGAAGTATGCAGAATTGCTGAAGCAAGAGCAGACCTTAAGAGAAGAATGGCAACGTAAGTACGTTCAGGAAACCACTGAGCTAAAAAAGCAGCTGAATACGGCCAATGGAAAACTCGCAGTATGTTACAGTGAAAATATGGATCAGGTAGCAGAGATTGGTAATGAGTTACTTGTTACCAAAGAAGCACTACGAGCAACTATGCAAGAAGTTGAAGAGAAGACTGCACGCCTTGCACAATTAGCAACTAAAGCAGAAGAGCAAGTACCAATCGGGACACCAGTAGAGCCAGCACGAGAGAATCCTACTGATGAGGTAGAGGTACGTCCTCTATCTCCCCCGATTTATAATTCTCCAATAAAAGAGCAGATGGTGGACCCATGTGATGATCATCCCATGCCATACACTACAGAAATAGGTCAGAAGGAACGGGTACTATTGGTGTCCCGGTTGACAGAGAATTTTGAAAATGAAGTGATCAAAGTCATGAAGGAGGCAAAAATAAAGGGCAAAGACTTGGAAACCATATTGAAGCCTTTCAACATTCCGTATGGATTATTGAAAGAGTAAACAAGGCAATATATAAATAAGATTACATAGAAAAATCCAGACGAGCAGCTGCACTTCAAAAATGACACATTCACTTATATTCAAGAAGAATTTGAAGCTGCACAACCTGTATGGAAAAGAAAATTTTTGAAGAAAAATCCTACATACGGGTGCACTGACAAGCAGCACCATACTTATTACAGGTAAATCCTTCCTTTTGCCCAACACCACGTCACCGAGAAGCAAGAGAACTTTTGGATATGCAAAAGAATGGTGTTATCAATAAACAGTGGCTGAATTATCCGCTACTTCCAAGCCCACCCCATAATTATCTACCAACGGAAGATTACATGATAAAAACAATCAAATTTTGGCTACACTGTTACGCCACAGTCCCCGATTTAACAATCAAAATGACAAATAAAATCCTCAGCATGATTCTTACAGTTTTGAAGGTGTTCAAGCACGCGGCATATACATTTTTGAATTTCATTGGCATTAATCGGGGAACAGATATTCTCGTTTTTGACTTGTCTGTTATGCCTAGCCGACCCACAATAATGGCTTAGTATTAGCTCATGTTTTTACGGAGTACATATATGCAAACATTCGAAGAAGCCTTTTTCACAGAGTTTTTTGAAATTGATTCAGAAATCTTTTTAAAGATGTCATCCAACTTGAATGCCAGATTAGTGGCATATGAGCTAAGCTTCTTCGCTGACCATAGACAGCCGCCAAATGATGGTGTAAAAGTAGAACACTGGAAGCAACTCATGATATGTGAAGCTAATCTACTTAATGAAACAGAGCAAAACGTGTATAGAACATACTCTCGTCGACTTCCAAAGCCTGTTGGGGACGATAGAGTTCAAGAGGGGGGCAGTGTTGAGGGAGAGTCCAGCAAAAAGAAGAAAAGAAGACGACAAAGAAAGAAGCTTCACTAAAAAGATAATATTTTGAAGACATATCTTTGCAAGAAGCCCCGCAGGGGTGCAACACCCATCTCTACACAGAGCCCCGCAGGGGCACATATAAAGGAAAAGCACGTAGGTGGAAGGAGGAACCAGGGCCAGGAAAGTATCCATGAAGAAGTGCAAGAAGATATCCAGCGGTTCCGAAACCACAAGAAGGTCCTTCAGGTCTTTGGAAGGTCTAGATCGAAGGCTGAAGGACCACATCCTCATACCTTCCACTGGTGGCATGCGTGGCAGCCCGACTTAACAGGCAACACGAATGCATCAGGCCCAGAGGATGTAAAAGAAGAATCAAGAAGAGGCCATCAAAACTGAACACATGTCTAACAAGCGGGCAGAACTGACCAAGAGATGCATGCAGACAACAAGTGATAGACAAGAAGTAAAGCCTGTCAAGGGACTACAGAGACAAAGAGGGGGAGAGTGTTGTAGAGCAAAGAAGAGCAAAAGGCAGAAAAAAAAGGGGCCCTAAAATTTTTCCGATTTGGACACTCTATTTTGTAACATATTTTCCGTTGTAAATGCACTAGAGGAGTCCTCTAGATGCATACCCATGGAGATTAGTAACTTACCCATGTAAATTAGTAGGAAATTAGCCTTTTAGTGAATAAAGTGCCGGTCTCTTGTGTGAAAGGACCATTTTTAGGGCACATGTATATAAGTCAATTTGTGACTCTTTGTGAAGACTTTTTGCCATTGTGAGAATCAATAGCACAGAATTTCGAATTTGTGTCTTCTCCTCTCTGTATCATCTTCTTTGTGAGCTTGTATGCATGTGTGTTGCTTGAAAAGAGTGTTAAGAAGCGTTGTCTATCCATGAGAGTGTTTGTTTTGCTATTGTTAAGGTGTGTGTGAAGTGTAGGAAGTGTTGAAGTATAGGAAGGTCATTCCCATGACTCAGTATTTTGCTCATAACTTGAAGCAGAAGTGTCAGAATTGAGTGAAATTACCACCATTGGATGCGTCTTCACAAGAGCTTCAAAATTCATATGCTATTTGCTATATTTGGAGTTCGGAGCTAAGAGAAAAGCTCAATTTATTGTTGGCTGCTGCTCCAAGTATCGCGACACCATAACTGACAGTTCAAGCTTGTTTGGATTAGGTTTGGTCTTGTTTGCACTCTTTGGGAAGCTCGTTTGCATTGACCATCATTTGAATGCATGTCTTCATACACTCGGCTAGGTTTTGATACTCCTCCGATTGATAAATAAAGCGTGAATCCCCACTATATGCATTTGAGGGGGATTGAGGTATAGTCTCTTTCTCCGCAAGTCCCTAGGATTGTCCTTAGGTACACAGTGTGCATCTCTATGCTTCTCACGATCACTCTCACTTCATCTCATATTCACGATCTTCATATCACTCCTATCTTTCCACGGATTGACATTAAGGAGGTGGAGCTTCTTAAAGTGGTTCTCACCATTGTACTAGAGCAACACCAAATTTGGCACTGTTGTCGGGGATCGAGTCTAAGACGAATGTGTGATGATAAGAGTATAGCAAGAAGTGGCATTGGAAGGTAAAAATTTCAGTTTTTGTTGTTGTTTTTACTTAGTTTTTGGTGTTTTTCACCTCCCCCACACTCCATCTTCATCACCGCATCATCTTCTTCCAATTCGAAAAAATCTGAAAAATCATCATATCCACCCATTCTCCTCATTTTCCCTCATTTGTGCATGCGAGAGAGAGAGAGAGAGCTTTTGTGCTTGTATGTGCTTTTGTGTTTTTGAGTTTTCTTGTAGGTACAATGCTCCAGTGCATTAGGAAAGTTGCAAAAAGGTAAGAAAATCACTTTCTGTAAGAAAATGCCTACTGTGTCAGACCATCGCGATGGTCGGCGAAGTTCGGAATTTGAGGTAACCAAGTTCACCACGCTGTAGAGCATCCTTGCGCATATAGGAATCCACACTTGCATTTCAAAAATTTGCATTTTGGTGGACCATCGCAATTGGCTCATGCCATCAGGATTGTGTCACACCATCCCGATTGGCTCACGCCATCGCGACGGCTCAGCCGGACCATCGCAACGGTCTCATGCCATCACGACGGTTCACTTGAACCATCGCGACGGTCCTTGACCATCGCGATGATCCCGTTGACCCCACGCCATCGCGATTGGCTCATGCCATCGTGCCGTCGTTGCCACGTGGCAAGCTAGACCATCGCGACGATACCCTCAGACCATCGTGACACCTTGAAATTTGAACCATCGTGATTGGCTCAAGCCATCGCGCCTCATGACCATCGGGACGGGCTCACGCTATCGTGATTGTCGCATTGACCGTTGACCGACACCATCGTGATTGCTCGCCGATTAGACCATCGCAACGGTTCATTCACACCATCGTGATTGTTCACTTTAGACCATCGCGACGGTTCATTCACACCATCGTGATTGTTCACTTTAGATCATCGCGACGGTCCGCGCCTTTGGACCATCGCGATTGTGCCACGCCATCGTGACGGTCCTACACCATCGCGATAATCTCAGACCATCGCGATTGTCCACCCCAAACACAATTTTTAGGGTTTCATTTTTTGGGCAAATTTGGGGCTATTTTTTGAAATTTTTTGGGTGATTAGACTCATAGGAGATCCCTTAGCTCATATTTGGAGAAAAACTTGTTTGACAGTTTTTACCCCCAGGGCCTGAACGCTCATATCTTTTTCATCCGAAGTCCGTTTTTTGAGCTTTATAGCTCGCTAGAAAGCTCTTGACGCAAAAAGAATACGTTGATTTTTAGATAAGCTAATTTGAGGTTGACCATCTTTGGGACTAGAAAGCCAAGGGGCATTGAAATTTTGAGCAAAAGGGAAGGGACCTTTAAAAGAGTATATATTCAAGTGTTTGATCATCCATTTGATAATTGATCTAATAGTGAATTTTTACAGGTCTAGCAAGGGCTATCAAGGGCAATCAAGGGAAGGCAGTGAAGAATGCAGGGCTTGGGAAGTGCGACTTCTTGGACAACAGGGCAACCATCAAAGCTGACTCAAGGTTGGAAGAATACTCAACCCCCTCAGTCAATTATTAGCTTAAGCTAAATGTTAGCATTGTGGATTAACGACGATAGGAAAGCATCAAGTTCAAGAGACTTAATCTTTCAAGTCCAAGACTAAAGTAAAGGTGTGTTAGACAAAAACCTAAAGGAAAGAACTTAAGTCTGACGGAATGAGAAATCAAAAATACCATGGAAAGTCGATTCTTGACGTATACATTGAGACAAGGCAAGAACTTAAAGACATTTAAAAAGAAATAAGAAATTAAAAACAAGGAACATTAACGGTCAGAGGAAAAAATTCATGAACCTTAGATCGGGCAAGCATATAGGTAAGTCAGACCGACAAAGCCTTAGATCATCAAAAGCAACTGTAGGAACCACTGCACGATTGTGGGCACAACAGTTGAATAATAATTATCCCTACGAGTTGAGCTCAGATACGAGTGAATCGGAAATGGTTTTTAGCACGGAAAGACCAAAAGGAGGATCAAACGTAGCATATTTAGAAAGACCTGAAGGGCCCTATAGGACTCAATTAGAATTTCTCCGAACCAACCGCTTAGGTGCTCGCATCTATGAGGATGGTTTGCGAAGACAAGTGGTGCAAATGTACAATCCTGATCAACCCATTGGATTGGAACGTCCAGTGGTGAAATTCGAGCGAGATGCATACATAGACAAGGAAGGAATGATGTACATCTTAAGTACTCAGCCAAATAATACCAATGAGTTTGGTGTAATTCAGTTAGAGACGGAAGCGAGAGCCCAAGGAAAAGAACCATTAGAAGAACCTAGGACACCTAGAGGAAAATCTGTACTGATAAGAGTACTAATCCGAGATTGGACCCCTCAGGACAACAAAAGCATAGAGTTGTTTGTGGATAAAGAGACAGATGAAGCATTTTGGAGTACAGGATGGAACAACCTAGTGAGGTAGGCTCCATCACGATTTACGAGTTCAAGGACCCGGATACACCTGGAAAGGTTGTGTACCTGGATGAAACTTCAGAAAGAGTATTTGTGGTACCAGACCATGCAAGAAACACATATACATGGAGAGGTGAGTTGGTATTCCCTCCATCTCGAGCGAACGTAAACGCGAGCCAACAAGGGGCAGGGACATCCTCAGCCCATGGCACTCAAAGAGAGAAAAACAAAGAGAGACCTAAAGTAAGCTTCAATCATCCCATAGGGAGAGATAGAACCACCATAGACATGAACAGAGTGGATAGACAAAGAGAACCTAGAATACCAAGTGGTAGAGATGATTTTCCTCTACCTAGACCACGTGAACATGCAAGAATATTAAGACCCACTCAGTTAGTAAAATCCATGAAAAACTACTTTGATGGGACAGGAGATCCCTATGATCATGTTGCAGAATTTAAGCAAGTGCTACGAGTAGAACAAGTAGAAGACATGTTCACGCAATACAATGCATTTGGAGTAACGTTAAAGAACACCGCTTTAACTTGGTTCCAACCATTGCAACAAAGGCAATTTAGAGATATCCATCACTTTTTAAAGTCATTCATCACTGAATTCTCTAAAAGTGGAATCAACATGATACATCTTCATTGATTCATAGTTTCAAACAGACCCCTCAGGAAACAGTTAGACTTGTGGGACGTAGGTTTAGGCAATATGTTGAAAGATGTCCAATGCAAGAGTTACCCTCACAGGCCAAGCAAGTGTCATTGTTTTTAGATGGCTTGTTGAGCTCTAAACTACGCTCCTGTGTGTACTTGAAGGAATCGAGAATGCTAGAGCAGTGTGTAAGAATTTGCATAGACATTGAAGACAACTTAGGAGACGAGTTGGAACTCTCAAAGGTCTATAAGGACTCAAATTGGTCCTCTCTCGCATCTTCAAAACTTTCTAGCTCGATAGAGGACCTAGCAGAAAAAGTGGCCCAAGAAACTAGGAGTTTCTAGTAAACAGATGCCTAGGTTAACAACAAACAAGCGTTATTACACCTGTGGTGGTGATCATATGGCAAATGTGTGTCCCAATGCAACACAACCGCAAGCCAACCCTAGTGGCTAGTACTGTACAATTGAGAGACGATACACGAATCACACGGCTCAAGACTTCCCATATAACAAACAGGCAGTGAAACAGAACTATCCGCAAGCATACCCACAGCCAGGTAGGTATCAAGGTCAATATAATACTCAACCTCATTACTATAGGCCTCTTCAAAACTATCCATATCAGGCTCAATAGAGACCTGTGTACCTAAGAACCAACTTAGAGACTTGTGGAGAAAGAGACTATACCTCAATCCCCCTCAAGTGCATATAGTGGGGATTCACGCTTTAATTATCAATCCGATGAGTATACAAACCTAGCCGAGTGTATGAAGACATGCATTCAAATGATGATCAATGCAAATGAACTACTCAAAGAGTGCAAATAAGGTAAAGACTAATCCAAACAAGCTTCAACTGTCAGTTATGGTGTCACGATACTTGAAACAGCAACCAACAGTAAATTGAGCTTTTCTCTCGGCTCCGAACTCCAAATATAGCAAATAGCATATGCATTTCGAAGCTCTCGAGAAGATGCATTCAATGGCGGTGGTGAAACTCAATTCTGACACTCCTACCTCACGTTATGAGCAAAATACTGAGTCACGAGAAAACCTTCCTACACTTCAGCACTTCGTACACTTCGCACACACCTTAACAACAGCAAACAAACACTTTCATGGATAGACAACACTTCCTAACACTCTTTCCAAGCAATACACATGCACTCAAGCTCACAAAGAAGAAGATACAGAGAGGAGAAGACACAAATTCGAATTTCTGTGCTCTTGATTCTCACAATGGCAAAAAGTCTTTACAAAGAGTCACAAATTGATTTATATACTTGTGCCCTAAAAATGGTCCTTTCACACAAGAGACCGGCACTTTATTCACTAAAGGACTAATTTCCTACTAATTTACATGGGTAAGTTTCTAATCTTCTGTGGGGATGCATCTAGAGGACTCCTCTAGTGCATTTACATAGGAAAATATATTACAAGAATGGTTATAATACAAAAATTGGGTGTCCAAATTGGAAAAATTTTGGGGCCTGTCTTTTTATCTGCCTTGTGCTCTCTTTAGCTCTGCAACACTCTCCCCCTCTTTGTCTCTGTCGTCCCTTGACAGGCTTTACTTCTTGTTTGTCTCTGTCATCGCATGCATCCCTTAGTCAGTTCTGCCTACTGGTTAGACTGGCATTACGTTTTAGAGGTCCTCTGATTTGTCCTGGTTGCACACATCGAACCCTGCTGTTTTACTTAAGCCTGTTCACCTTCTTTTCCTTGCGTGCAACCCTTGGTCAGTTTTGCCTGTCGGTCAAATTGGCGTTCCGTTTTAAAGGCCCTGTTTGATATTTGTCTTGACATCCTCTAGGCCTGATGCATTTGGTTTGCCTGTTAATTTGGGTTGCCACGCACGCCATTAGTAGACATATGAGGATGTAGCTCTTCAACCTTGATCTGAACCTTCTATTGATCAAGAGGTTGAAGCACCCTCGTGTGGCTGTGTGCTTTTCCTTGGTGTGTGTGCCCCTGCGGGGCTCTGTGCAGAGATGGGTGTTACGTGCCCCTACGGGGTTTCTTGCAGAGATATGTCTTCATATAGTATCTTTTTAGTGAAGCTTCTTTCTTTGTCTTCTTCTTTTCTTCTTTTTGCTTGATTCTCCCTCAACACTGCCCCCCTCTTGGACTCTGTCGTCCCCGATAGGCTTTGACAAGCGACGGGCATATGTTCTATATACGTTTTGCTCTGTGTCATTAAGCAGATTGGCTTCACGTATCATTAGTTGTTTCCACTGTTCTGCCTTCACACCGTCATTTGGTGGCTGTCTATGGTCTGCGAAGAAGCTCAGTTCATAGGCCACTAATCTGGCATTCAAATTAGATGACATTTTTAAAAAGATTTCGGAATCTATCTCAAAAAAGCCTGTAAAAAATGCTTCCTCGAACGTTTGCATATATGTACTTGGCAAGAACATCAGTCTTGAATAATAAGCCATTATTGTCGGTCGGCTAGGCATAACAGACAGATAAAAAATGAGGATCTCTGTTCCCTTATTAATGCCAATGAAATTAAAAAATGTATAGGTTGCGTGTTTGAAGACCTTCAATACTGTAAGTATCATACTGAGTATTTTATTTGTCATCTTTATAGCTACATCTGGTACTGTTGCATAATTTTGCAGCCAAAATTCAATGGTTTTTACCATGTACTCTTCCGTAGGTAGATAATTATGTGGCGGACTTGGAAGCAGAGGGTAATTCATCCACTATGTATTTATAACACCATTTTTTTGCATGTCCAAAAATTCCCTGGTTTCTCTTCGACGTGGTATAGGACAAAATGAAGGGTTTACCTATAGGAAATATGGTGCTGCTTGCCAATGCACCTGGAGTGTAGGATGTTTCTCCAAAAACTTTCTTCTCCAAACAGGTTGTGCAGCTTCAAATTCTTCTTGAGTGTAAGTGAATGTGTCATGTTTAAAGTTTAGCTGCTCATCTGGACTTGTCTTTGTAATCTTCTTTATATATTGTCTTGTTTTCGCTTTCAATAATCCATACGAAATGTTGAAAGGCTTCATGATCTTTTCCAAGTCCTTACCCTTGATCTTTGCTTCTTTCATTACTTTGATTACTTCATTTTCAAAATTTTCTATCAATCGGGACACCACTAGTGCCCGTTCCTTCTGACTTATGTCTGCAGTATATGGCATTGGATGATCATCATGTATGTCCGCCAACTGTTCGTGTAGTGGAGAATGATAAATCGGGGGAGATAGAGGACGTACCTCTACCTCGTCAGTAGGATTTTCCTTTGCTGGCTCTACTAGTGTCCCGATGGGTGCTTTCTCCTTTATTTTGGTCTCTAATTGTTCTATGCGCTCAGTCTTTTCTTTTAATTCTTGCATTGTTGCCCTGAGTGCTTCTTTAGTTGCAAGTAGTTCATTGCCAATGTCTGCTATATGGTCCATGTTTTCGCTGTAACTTCGTACCAGTTTGGCGTTCACATTTTGTAATTGCGTTTTCAGTTCATTTGTTTCATTGGTGTATTTTCTTTCCCATTCTTCTGCTCGGGCTTGCTCTTGCTTTAGCAAATCTGCATATTTGGCAACCTGATCTCTTAATTCTTGCTGTGCGGTTTCTGATGTCTCCTGCTTTTCAATGGGCTGATCATAAAGTAATGACTTCATCAGTTCTTTATTTCTGTTTCGTAAAGTGTCATTCTCCTCCATGTACACCTTTAGTAGTGTTTGAAGCAGATTTCTTCTAGCTTTTATTCTCTCCTTGTCTGCTTCACTGGCTTCATGTAATCTTTGTAAATCAATTAATTGTCCCTGGAGTTGGTGATGTTGGGTCATCAATGTACCACATTGTGTATTTACCTCGAGCAACTCCGTTTCTTTAGTTGCCATTTTTTCTGAGCCTGGATGAGTTGTGATGACAATTGTTCACTCATGATTTGGAATTGACTCTTTTCCCTCATGGCCTTATCATAATCTGCATCTATATCCATCATCTGTTGTTGTGTATCCATGGCCGTTTGGATCATCTGTTTTACAACCGGTTTTAACTGAGTAACATCCACATTTAACCAGGTTTTAGGGATATGTGGTTCCTCACCGGTGTTCACATCTTTTCCCTGTGCCACGTGTAATGTAGTGTCATGGGGCTGCCTAATGTGGAGTTGTATGCTTGGCTCAGCCTCCATGTGGTTGATTTTTCCTTGAGGTGTATCATCAGGCACCTCGATTACAATTGGCTCTTTGTTTTGTAATATGTCTGAGTCCGCGTTCACTAGAGTTTGTACCTCCTCTTTGATAGGTGGCCTGGGGGCTTCATTATTCACGGGGACCTCTTTCACACTTATCTTTGATTGGTCATTTAGTTGAATCATGTGCACCTTATCCACATGTTGCTCGATGTTCTTCGCTTGGGACTGTTGGTTGTCAGGTATGACTTCAACTTGATTAATTTCCGTCCATTCTTCCTCGTGAGTTTCTATTCTTATATCAGTATCCAATGTATCTTTCTCAGGACTAGATTCTTCGTGGGAGCTTGAATCATCTAAGCCTAGTGCTTTGTATCTGGTAGCTTGTTCTGGGGTCTTTTCTTTACTCCATTGTTGCTTTTCCTGACTTGCTTGTCTGTAGTGATGACCTTGAACATTCAGATTCACTTGCCCTTGCATGTACTGATGTGTCTCTTCTAGGGCTGCGGAGAGGTCCCTCTTTGTGATTGGTATTTGTGCTATAGGAATCTTTGGTAATGTATGTGTCCTTTTTGACTGAGGTGTAGCTTGGGCTTCTTCCTCTCTCAGGCGCTTTATACCCCTCATGGGTTTTTGTCAACTGGTTCCTGCTTCTTCCACGGCAATAGCTGCTTTCTTTTTTCTGGGAACCGTGGCGGATTTGGCATATTGGGCTAACCCCTTTGAGGTTGGCATCTCACGGAGATAATTTTTCATATCAAGGGCCTCGTAGATAAGTAAGGTTAACGCAGAACTGCCATTTAGAAACTTCTTCTGACCCCATTTCTTCTTGGCTTCAAATAATCGTTCTTGGACATAAGGAGTCATATTCACTTTGTTTCCAAATTGTTTCATTGCATGAGATACTAGTTGTACAACAATCTTTTGTGGGGCTGTGTATCTATGCATACTCGGGAAACAAAAGTGCTGATGCACTAAGCGAACAACATCTTCAATATCTGTTCTGTTAATATCCAAAAAGGATCTCTTTTTTGGGTCATGACATTCCTCCTTGACATTAGTGATTCCTTCTTGATTCCATCCAAAAGCTTTGTTGATTAACTCATGAGTGAATTGAATGGTTCTCCAAGTACCCACTTTGTCCAGTACTCTTGCTTCAGGAACTGATATCTTCGTCGCTGCAGGCTGCAGTGTGTTCATCACTTGTGTGCATCTTTGAAAATCTGGTAGATAGATAGGTACTCTCAGAAATGCATCTATCCCTGCTTGTGTCCAGACATCCACCATGCGAGGTAATCCTTGTATAATAGTCTTGAAGTCTTGCGACATAATAGGGACGTAGTGATCCCTATCCATGATCTTTATGGTTGCCATGAAAATAAGGTCCGACACTGGTTGGTCATCAAGAAACCAATGGCCTCTTGCTTTCGTTATTGATTCCAATGGAAGAAGTTGCACCTCTTCCTCTTGCGTAGCTTCAGAATTGGGAGATGCCATCTGCACTCAATTGATGGTAGTAATTAGTCACCGAATAGTATTTAGAATCATCCTTCATTTATCCTTTATGTTGAGATATCAAGCTCAACATGTGATGATCCAGGATGACACGTACCAGTTTTTCGTTTCTCTGACATGTATAGTGGTCACGCCGGTATATGTCAGGGATACTTCATTGAGCTTTATTAGATTTATCTACCGAGAGTGATGGCACATTTGTTTCTTGCCAGCTCACTCATTTGTGGAAATTAGGTTTTTCCTTATGTACTGGTCTTTATATATTGCACTTGTTGTATTCTTGTTTTTAGGTCATTCTTGTACATTCCTTTTATGTAATAGAAGAAGAAGAAAGAAGAAGATCATTCTTCCCTGTCTCAATTTGTGTGTGTGAGCTCTCTTCCTTATCTCCTTCCTCGTGACATGGTATCAGAGCCAGCGTGGCTGTAGAGAGCTCGTGTAGAAGGCGACGGTGAAGACTACGCGGCAAGGCGTGGAGAAAACGCGATTTCACAAACGGCCTCCGTTTGCTACGAAAATTGACGTGAAGGTAGAAGCCATCTCGACCTCTGTTTCGAGCCCGCAAGGTGGGGCCCACAGAAAAACCAGGTCAGTTTCAGAAACTGTAACTTGCGTTGTGTTCGGCAACACTCATATATTCCAGATCCAGAATTTCAAGCGATTTCGTGTATTGTTGATACACGAAAACTGTGTTTTTCTGAGATCGAACTATCACGTCATAGTGCGACAGTGTTCAAGCAGAAGTGCTACTTGTAGTGTGTTGCCGTGTGTTGGCAGTAGCCTTGGTACATCAGGAACTACAAGACGTGAAAGTCAAAGAAGGGAGTCAGAGCGAAGGAACAGCACGAGCAAACAGGGCAGTCAAAGAAGATCTGGCAAGTAGGCCAATATTTTTTCAAGACATTAATGCAAACCAGAGAGATGGACATGCAGGGAAGAAGAGCAAGTAGGGAGCTTGAAGATATGTATGGCAGATCACTAGAAGAAATCCCTACAACAACAGTGATTTTTATCACTAATAATCATTGTAAATCTCATTTCACATTTTTGTAGCTCCATTTTGTGCAAGCCAAGGAGTCCTTGAGCTTGAGGAGCCTTAGAAGTAGTTGCGTACCAATTTTCATAATTTTTAGATCTCGTTTGAGCCCCCAAATAAGCCCTGGAACCTAATTTTTAACTAGGCCGGACACTAGGTCTGGACAGGGCCAAAAGCTAGTCAAAAACTATAAAAGGAGCTAGAGAGCTCATTTTTGAGGCTAGATTGTAACTGAAACGAACTTGTAAGAGCTTTTGAAAGTAATCTAAAGAACGCCATTGATTCTCTCTCTTTGTCTTGCCGTGTGAGCGCGTGTGTGTGTATGTGTGTGCATGCTTGTGTGCTTCTCACTCACGCACTTGTGCCGCCACTTGCTCGAGGTCTTCATACCATCCTCACGTCTCCCCGGATTGACATTAAAGGAGGTGCTACTCATCATTGAGCTACACCAAATTTTGGCGCCGTTGCCGGGGATCGAGCTTTGAGGACGAGCGTGTGATGGTAAGACGTAGAGTTGACGCGTTGGAGTTGTAGGTATTTTCTTCACTCTCATCGATTTTCTTTTACCTTCTTCACCATCTTCATCACCATCATCGTCATCACCATCTTCCACCTCCATCTCCATCATCGCGAAAATTTCAGTTTTTGACTATATCCCCATCTCCACCTCGTTTCCCTCATTTCACTTGTGAGAGAGAGCGAGAGAGCGAATTTGCATGTGCTGTTTTTTGCATGTTTTGTGAGCTTTCTGCAGGTACAGGCCGCATCATCATCCCCAGCACCCTGCGCAGGTACGAAAATCGGAGTAACTGTCTGTGTGTCGCCGAGCTCTGTCAATCGCGACCGACTGAAAACTTGTTCTAATTGCTAAACAAAGTGCATATCCATGACCTACAGGCCTAGAGCTTCCCAAAAATGTGTTTAGTTTTTTGAAATTCCACAGATTTCTGTCAATCGCGATCGCTCTGTCAATCGCGATCGACAAACCACGACGGACAGACCTGTCAATCGCGATCGACACGTCAATCGCGACCGACAGCCCACGACGGCTCTGTCAATCGTGACCGACAGAGTCAACGACCGATTGACCACGACCGACTGACCCTACGCGTGACACGTGTCAATCGCGATCGAGCCATCAATCGCGATCGACTCATCAATCGCGACCGACACAGTCAACGACTGTTTGACCACGATCGACAGACCCTCGCGACCGACCTGTCAATCGCGATCGACTCATCAATCGCGACCGACAGGGTCAACGACTGTTTGACCACGATTGATTGACTTTTCGGCCACGTGTCAATCGCGACTGACCAGTCAATCGCGACTGACAGCCACGACGGACCTGTCAATCGCGATCGACACGTCGATCGCGACCGACCTGTCAATCGCGACCGACAGACTTTGCGAACGCGTTAGAAGGGCAAATTAGGTCAAATTTTCAAGGCAAAATTATTGGTCTAAATTTTGATTGAGTGTGGGACAAACACTAGGGTGTAGTATTGCATCGCGAGGCCGTGCCACAAGCTACTCGAGTATTCCTGTTTGACTGTTAGCTTGTAGTGATTCCTGATTTAACTCCCTAAACCCTGAACAGTCCTAACTTTTTCATACGAAATCCAATTTTTGAGCTCTTGGGCTTGTTGGAAAGCTCGTGGCATATACTACACGCCCTCAACTGTTTTTTATAAAGATAATGCGTTGATTTTCAGAGAGGGTATTTTGAAGTTGACCATACCCAGGGGGATCAAAGTCAGGGGTCTTTAGAATTATTTTTCTAAAAGTCACAATGCAAATATGTGTTTATGTTACATGAATGAAAGTGGTTGGTTGTGTCCTTGAATCTAAGCATTGAGCTAACCGTGGGTCCTTTATAGGTCCATTGAGAGCAACTGAGAGCGTACAAAGCAAGGTTTCTTTGCAAGCTTGAGAACCGGGTTCTTGAGCACCATAAAGCAAGGGATCAACAAGTAAGGTTGGATTATTCTCAACTCCCTCTGTCATTTCCTAGCTCAAGCTACGAACGAGTAGAGAAAGGAGTAAGTCAGGGCGACGATAGGCAGTTATCAAGTTGAAGACTACCTAAAAACTCAAGTTCAAGTTAAAAACATAATCTCTGTACTGTCGATAACCTAAAGGAAAAGAATCTAACGTGGAACGATCAACCTAAAATACGAAGAACATTCAAGTGTTTCTGACGACGCGATATCAGACAAGACCATAAACACAATAATTAACTAAAAAGAACCAAGTGACTGGTACCAATTGATCGGCAACGAGGTTGTACTCTGGAAAAAAAATTTTGGGCTAATCAGTTAGGCATATGAACCTTAGATCAGGACGACATTTAGCACGGGAAAGACAAAGCCTTAGGTCTTCAGAGGCTAGTGTCAATCATACTGCAAGGTCTTGGGCCCAGCAGTTGAGTCACCACTCTCATTACCCTAGCTCGGATACCAGTGAGTCAGAAATGTCTCAAGGCATGGACAGACCTACGGGAAGTTCAGGAGTGCCTTATTTGTACAGGGTAGAAGGCCCTTACAAAACACAGCTGGAATTTCTTAGGACCAACCGACTAGGTGCTAGCATCTATGAGGACGGCCTAGGAAGATCCGTGGTCCAGATTAAAAACCCTGACCAATCCATAGGACTAGAACACCCAGCTGTCAAGTTTGAAAATGGTGCATACCTGGACAAAGAAGGAACTATATATGTTGTCACTAGTCACCCTGATAGGACAGATGACTTCGGGAATGTAATCTCAGAAGCGGATTTAGGTGACCTAGAACAAGGGAACATGGGTGCGGAACCTAGAACCCCTCGAGGTAAATCAGTTCTCACTAGGATTATCACGCCTGAATGGGTCCCCCAAGACAACAAGAGCATAGAGTTGCTCCTCAATCGAGAAACTGATGAAGCCTTTTGGAGGTATAAGTCTAATCAGCCAACAGACATAGGAAATATCATGATCTATGAGCTTAAGGATCCGGATAGCCCAGGCAGAGTGACCTACTTAGATCATGCTTCAGAACGGATCTTTGTAGTGACAGAAAATGATAGGCATGCCTACACTTGGAAGGGTGAATTTATTTTCCCTCAACCAAGATCAAATGTATCCTATGGTCACCCTGGGGCTGGAACTTCCCAAGCTCATGGTACGCAAAGAGACAGAAGTAGGGATCGACCAGAAGTAAGCTTCGCCAACCCTATAGGCAGAGAAAGAACGAGAACAGAAACGAATAGGATAGAACCTGAGATGCTTAGAGCTCCCAGGAACCAAAGAAATGTAGATGGATTCCCTCTGCCGAGACCTAGAGAGCACACAAGAACTTTGAGACCTACCCAGCTAGTTAAGTCCATGAAGAATTACTTTGATGGCACAGGAGATCCCTATGATCATGTGGCGGAGTTCAAACAAGTCCTGAGGGCTGAACAAGTGGAAGATCTGTTCACGCAGTACAATGCCTTCGGTCTAACCCTGAGGAATACGGCACTCACATGGTTTCAACCATTGGATGAGCGCCAGTTCAGGAGCATAGACCAACTCCTAGAAGCATTCATTATTGAGTTCTCCAAGAGTGGCATAAGGCACAACACCTCCTCACTGATTCACAGCTTCAAACAAACCCCTCAAGAGACTGTGAGACTTGCCGGAAGAAGATTTAGACAATATCTTGAAAGGTGCCCTATTTCGGAGCTACCCACATCTGCTAAACAAGTAGCCTTATTCCTTGATGGACTGCTGAGTACGAAATTGAGATCCTATGTGTATCTAAAGGACCCTAGGACTATAGAAGACTGTGTACGCATGTGCATTGACATTGAAGATAACCTAGGGGAAGAGCTAGAGCTTTCCAAAATCTACAAAGATTCAGATAGTGCATCTAGCCACCCTTCCACGCAATCTACATCAATTGAGGAACTCGCGGAAAAAGTAGCTCAGAAATTAGGTGTAACTAGCAAACAAATCCCAAGGTTTGCCCCTGTGAAAAGATGCTATACTTGCGGTGGCGACCACATGGCAAATGTGTGTCCCATTATGGCCCAACCCCAAGTTAACCCTAGTAGCCAGTACTGCACCATAGAACGGAAGTACACAAACCACACTGCGCAAGATTGCCCATACAACAAGCAGGCAGTTAGGCAACCCTACCCTCAACCCTACCAACAAGGCAGATACCAGAACCAGTATTCTCCACCACCACAATATGCTAGACCCCAACAAACCTATCAGCAACCATATCAGGCCCAACAGAGACCCCAACCGGTACTAGCTCAACAGCCCCCAAACCCCACTAACGTGATTCCAGTAAAGTATGCTGTTGCAGAAGAAAACCTGAATAGGGCCATAGTACCAGTAACCCCATTGATCTCAGAAAGTGACCCAAGTGACCATAGCTTTGATTCTACACATGTCGATAGTCCCCAGGCTTACTACATGCAGTCTCCAGAACATGGTGAGTCTTACTATAGTGAGGAACCAAGTGAACCTAGTTGGGAGTCAGATTACACGAACGTCATGTATGCAAACCCCAACCCCAGGCCTCAACCTAGGCAAGTAAGACCTCCATTCCCAAGAGGACCGTGCTACAGATGCCAAGGAGATCATCTCATTCGTGATTGTCCCTTGCCTCCACCTACACAACCCCAGTCAGTGACTATCCAAGGTTTCTGCCAAGATTGTGGAAAAGAACATCTCTTACGAGATTGTCCTAAGAACCCCAATAATATGCCAAAAATCACTCCTATCAATGTGATCGGTTTGGTTGTAGATCCCTCAGGAAGCGTCACTTCCACTGCACCAGTGCAGGTAGTCACTAGAGCTCAGGCATTACAGCAAAACCAAGAGACAAGCAAGGAAAAGGGCCCAGAGGCTAGTGAAACCGAGAGCGTAACAAAGAAAAGGACTAGAGCATGGAAAGATAGTCGAGAAAGAATGAAACGACAATGGGCCAAAAAGATGAGTGAGCTTGAGGAAAGCATAAGAGAAACCAAAGCGAGGATAACTGAACTCACAGCTCAAACTCCCTCTCACATCACCCCGCCTCCACCACTCCCATGTCCATCCGACTCACCACCTTCCCCACCGCCTCATCAAATCCCACCACCCCCTAGAGTAGGATCAGTGTTAGCTGATCCCACTCCTGAAGACTTAGACATGATGCTCAAAGCATATCAGGCCAGAATCCAAGAAGGGCCAAACGTCACGGATCATGCCAAGTGCTATCCTAGAGCTGACCTAGAGATAGAAAGAACCAAACTATGCGCGAAAATGGTCGCATTGGCTCAGACTATGTTTGAAGCCAGTCGCCTTTTCAATTACTCGGGCTCAGCCAAGACGCAATTACACTTGGATGGATTCCTAGAAAAGTTAGAGAGGATAATTGCCAGATCTGACAAGGAAGAAAAAAATCAGGAGAAAGAAAAAGCAAGCAAAAACCTGAGCCATTCCCCATCGGAAGTTTATGCAGCCAATTCCACTAAACCAGACAACTTCCCCTCCTTAGAAAGATTAGAGAGGCTAACTGCACAGCCAGAAAAGGAGCCTATCCCTCAAAAAAAGGGAAGGGCAAGAGAACGGATAAGCCAGCCTCTTCAGGAAGCTCATGTGCCTCCTCAAGGAGCTTATCTTCCTCCCCAAAGGTCAGAGGTGCCTCTCTCGAAAGCTTATGTACCTCCACAGGTAACCCACATTCCTTCCCAGAGAGCGTATGAGCCTGTGCGGAAAAGTAATAGCATAACTAATCCTCCCCAAGAAGCTTGTGCTTCAGCTATCTATGACAACGAGGAAAGAGCCAACGATAGGATAAGCCCTCCTTCCCAGGTAGCATATGTACCTAATTCTACGGAGCCAGACACTTCTTCTTCTATGAATCGGTTTGCACCAGACTTCCTACGAGAGATTCAAGAAGACAAATGGGATAACGAAAGTGAGGTCGCCCCTCCTTTTGAACTTGTGGACGATGCACACGACCAATTCCCACAAGACATCCCATCCATCTACGGGGAACATGAGAGTACTCAATCTCACGAGAGATTGGACTTTGAATCTAATTCCATACAAGAGTTACCCCACTTCACAGGCCCATGGGAAGCAAAATCCACGTGTATGAGAGCACCCACAGTCATGGTAAGGAACGACGACTCAGTCATACCAAGGAACACGGAGGTAGTAACGAACACCAAGGTGCAGCGCAATCTCACTTTGAAAGAAATGCCTGAGGATAGACCAAACGCGGGGAAATATGCAGCCAGTCGAATAACTGAAGTTGCAAAACCTCATTCCCGGGTAGGATCCCATAGGACAGTGCCAGAAATTCCCTTGGATAAGATAGGAGATATGTGTGAAGGCGAAGAAGGGAACACCTATCTTCCCATCACCTACCAAGAGTACACCACCAAGGCAATTTTAGACTCAGGTGCAGGAGTTGCAATTGCCACTACTTCCCTTTGGAAGCGTTGGGGCAAGCCAGCACTCAGGCCAACAAGAATGAAATTGCAGATGGCCGATGGTCATATTGAGAGACCCTTAGGATTGCTGGAAGGGATAACTCTCACCACTTGTGGTGTTGAGTTCGAGCATAGTTTTGCTATATGTGACTTCAACAAAAATCATGCCTATGAGATGATCTTAGGAAGACCATTCATGCGACAGTTGCAAGTGGTACAGGATTGGGGAACCAATTCTCTGTACCTGCAGCACTTAGGTGTTACAACCAAAGTCAATCTCAAAGATTACTCTCATAAGGATGTACCTCCTATCCAGTGGAATCCCATCCATAGAGCTAAAGATGACACAGAATCGGTGCATTCCATAGGATCAGGATCCTCCTGGATGCACGAAGGCACTCACTTATGGATGTGCAAGGTAGCAGTAGAAGAAGAGAAGAGAGAGAAAGCCAGAGAGGTAGGTGCGAAAGAAACCCATAGATCAATCCAAGACCCAGCCTATGCACCTGTAGTTTTTCCAGACGAAGAATTTGAACCTCACGGTTGGGCAGAAATCTTAGCAACAATGGACGTAGCCATCAACGAAGAACAATGGACACCTCACTGTGATGAGGATGGTTATGATATTTCAGTCTTCTCCATAGAGCCAATCATGGGAGAGGCAGTTCTAGAAGAATGCGAACCTAGCCCTGATGCATTTGAGGATGCAAGTGACTCCGATCTAGAGTCAATCATTATGGACCCACCATTTGCATCAGATGAAGAATACTTCCATGAAGTAGAATTTCAACCCCAGAGGCATGGAGAGGTTACAACTAATGTAAGATTAACAACACATGTGACCCCGAAGGAAGAAGGAAAGAAACGAAAAAAGAGAGAAGCCTCACCAGAAGAGGAAGAATCTTTGTTTGAGGTCCCCGAAAATTTTAAGAAGTATGAGATAGATGACAGGAGAGTCATGATAAGAATGCCTACACGAGAGGCACAATCAGGAGAGGCCTATGATAACAAAGAAACTACTAAGAAAATAGTAGTGGCCATAGAAGAAGGAGAGGAGAGATGCACGTATATAGGCCATGACTTGACAGAAGAAGAAGAGCAAGAGTTGATTGCCTTGCTAAGAGAATACAGAGATGTATTCGCTTGGAGTTACAAGGATTTGAAAGGTGTTGACCCTGACATATGCTCACACACCATTCCCATGACCTCAGATGCTAAACCCTCTAAGCAAAAGCCTTATACATATAATGATAATTACGCTGCTAAGATCAAGGAAGAGATAGATAGACTGGTTGAAGCTGGATTTATCTATGAAATTGAGCACACTGAATGGGTATCCCCCATCGTAGTGGTGCCCAAGAAGAATGGCAAGCTGCGTGTGTGCATTAACTTGAAAAAGGTTAATGCCGCCACGATTCGAGATAACTATCCGCTTCCCATCACAGAACATCTCTTAGAAAGAGTGGCAGGCAAGGAAGTGTACAGCTTCCTTGATGGATTTTCTGGCTACAATCAAGTAGCCATAGCTCCAGAGGATCAGCATAAGACAGCCTTTGCCACAGAATGGGGCATTTTTGCTTTTAGAGTAATGCCATTTGGGCTTACCAATGCACCAGCCACCTTCCAGAGGCTGATGTGCCATGTGTTTAAGGAGTTCCTGAGGAAGAGTTTAGAAGTCTATGTTGATGATCTTTGTGCTCATTCCAATGTTAGACAAACTCATATTCCTGAACTCAGACAAATCTTTGACAAATGTAGAGAGTACCAAGTCTGCCTGAACCCAGAAAAGTGCGTTTTTATGGTAAGGCAAGGTAAGATTCTAGGACACATAGTGTCAAAGAATGGCATATCTACTGACGAGGAGAAAGTGAGAGCCATAGCAGAGCTACCTAGGCCAAAGAATGTCAAGGAAGTACAAGCTTTCATGGGGCATTGTGGCTATTATCGACGATTTATACACATGTATGCTGTCATTGCAAAGCCCATGTACGGACTTCTGACAAACTTTGAGTGGACGGATGAATGTGAGAATTCCTTCCAAGAGCTTAAACGAAGATTATGTTCAGCACCAATCTTGACCACACCAGATTGGAATAAGCCATTCCATGTTCATGTTGATGCGTCCAATTATGCCATTGGATGTGTGCTTGCACAACCTACTGGTGAAGGTAATATGGATCTTCCAATTGCCTATGCCAGTAGACAATTGAATGCGGCTGAACGGAATTACACCACTACAGAGCGCGAAGGATTAGGCATGGTATATGCAGTCAAGAAATTTAGACACTATTTGCTTGCAAATAAGTTTAAATTTTTTACTGATCATCAGGCATTGTTATACCTAGTAAACAAGCCATGCAATACGGGAAGATTAGTAAGATGGTTTCTCTTGCTAATGGAATATGATTTTGAGGTCGTGGTAAGAAAAGGGAGGACTCACTTGAGAGCAGATCATCTCTCTAGACTCACGTCTGGAGAAGCCCCACAAGGAGTGCCAGATGACCTTCCTGATGCTTACTTGTTTAATTTGGAAGTGGTACCGCAGTGGGCTAAGCCATTGGTACCAGTATTGACATACGGGCCCAACCATCCAGTGGTAAACACACGGAATAGAGAGGTTGTAAAAGCCCAAAAGTATCACATCATGGCCGGAAGCATGTACAAGCACACAGATCAAGGGATCTTGGCTTGTTGCGTAGAAGAGGATGAGTACACTAAATGGTTGCAATTAGCACATGTAGGTGCGTTAGAGCAACACCATTCAAAGCAACGAACATTGCAGACTCTGAAAAGATTCGGAGTGCATTGGCCAACTATGGACGCGGATGTCCAAAAGTTGTGCAAGGAATGCCCAATCTGTTGCACTAAACCACCTGTGGAACATGCCACTCTCTATCAAATATCCATTGTGCCAGATTGGAGTGAACCTCTAGTATCATTCTTGCGGACAAACACATTCCCCCCAGACATGACTCTAGCTAGGAGAAGGAGTTTAGAACAAGAAGCCCTGGATTATTCACTCATAGGTGATAATCTATATAAGCGCGGTAAAGATGGTTACCTGAGATTATGTGGCCATGAGAGTGAATATCTTAAGATCTTAGAAACTGCTCACCAAGGTGTAGCAGGAGGACACTTTGGACCAGATCGGGTGATCAAGGCAATATTGTTTGCAGGCTTCTGGTGGCCCACCCTTCACATGGATGCACATACCTATGTGAAACGGTGTGATATCTGTCAAAGGACTCAGTATCCTATACGCAAAGATGAGATGCCACTGAAACCTATGATGGGTGGACGTGCATTCTCTAAGTGGGGAATAGACTTCGTAGGTCCTATTAATCCCCCAGCTAAGGGTTCTCATGCGGAATACATCATTGTGGCAACAGATTATCTCACCAAGTGGGTAGAGGTAAAAGCTACAACCAAGAACGATGCTCAAACAACTGCCAAATTCTTGTTTGAGAATGTATTCACGAGATATGGACTACCTATAGAGCTTGTAAGTGATAGAGGCACTCATTTCTTGAATGAAGTTATTGAAAATCTACTCCAAGAATTCTTGGTAATACACAAGAAGTCTGCCCCTTATCACCCTCAAGCTAATGGTCAAGCTGAGAGCACTAATAAGATTTTGTGCAATGTGCTGACAAAATTAGTGAACACTAAACGATCTGACTGGGACAAACAGCTACACCATGCTGTTTGGGCATACCGAGTTGCCTACAAAACGGTACTCCAAGCCACCCCCTTTCAGATGGTATTCGGCCAAAACGCTGTGCTACCCTTGGACTTCCTAATCCCTACATTGAGAGTAGCACAAGAACACGAATGGACAGGTCACGAGCTCTCCTCTAGGATCTTTGACCTTGAACGATTAGGAGAAACAAGACTAAGAGCCGCTGCAGGAATATATGCCGCCAAGAAGAGACAGAAGGCATACTTTGATGCCCACGTGAAGGATAAAGGCTTGAAAGCAGGAGATCTAGTCTTGGTCTATACACTCAAACAACACGCGAGGAAGCTAGAAAAGAGAGGCTACGGACCTATGATCATCAATAGGATCTCCACAAGTGGAGCAGTGCAATTGGCCACATTAGAGGGTGATGTTCTCCCAAATTATATTAGCGGTTGCAGAGTCAAGTTGTATCAGGAACCCCTCACGGAGGAAATGCTTAGCCGACTCAACACTGCTAAGAAACGCAAAGAGGAAGAAAAGAGAATTAGAGAAGAAGCTCAAGCAGAGGCTTTAGAACGCATCAGAAGGATGAAACTACGAAGGCAAGGTAGAGATCAGCCTGGAGCGAATGACTATGCAGACCAAGGATTTCCCATAGCCATGTGTGAAGTTGCAGGAACAAGCCCGAATAGAATAATTGATAGACGTCCTTTCATAACCATAGACATAGGACAAGGAAAGAGTACAAGGACCGTAAGAGCCTTGATTGACTCAGGTGCTGCCACTAGCGCTGTTAAGTTGTCTTACTGTCAAGAGCTACAGTTAACTGTCCATCCTGTGGAAGCATACCTCATAGGATTGGGAGGCGTGGAAACCCCTTGCATGGGCGAGGTGGAACTTCCCCTCTACATTCACGAGGAGGCAATGACCGTTAAAGTACTAGTGTGTCAAGATGAGGATCTCACTGAACCTCTCGTCTTGGGTCAGGATTGGATCTATGACCAAGCAGTCAATCTAGACCTAAGAAGTGGACTTCTCCAGGTTTGGGTCAATCATAGTCGAGTTACAGTAGAATTAGACAATGGAGCACTCAAGGAACTAGGAAAGGCACAGACTCCTGGTCCTTCCAGGGGTACACATGAAGATGACCTTGTCCAAAACTATGTGTTGCAGAGGAATGATATTTGCAAACAAGGAGTCAGGAATGCAACGGAACTCCCTTCTTTTCCAAAGGCTAGAAGGAGGCAGCAACCCAAGGTGGATCAAAGGCAGAAGAAGCAGGGTACTACCTATGTCAGAGATCAAAAGTACCTGCGCAGCAGAATGGCCCAGAGAACAAACCAGGTATGGGTGCGGAAAGGCGAACGACCGGTTGCACCACCGTCAACTACAGGGGCAAAGCCTCTTATTAGTGACCAACAACACAACGCTAATAAGAAGTCTTTCAGAAATTCTTCTGCTAAAGTAGAATCTATTTGGGTGCCCAAGAAGTCGATGAAGGCAAGCCCACAATCAAGACAAATTTGGGTGCCTAAGGCTTGCTTGATGGCACAAGTTGCTACGCTGAGGCCACAACCTAAACGGCATAACGCAGTTATGCATGCTGTCAGATTTCACTCGTTCTCGACACTCATGTACACACCAAAACCCAAGAACGTGCATGTAATCGATTGTATATGGGTCCCAAAAAGGCCTCGTTTTCAAACCACGACACCGACAAAGCTCTGTAGAGACTCTCCGAAACCGAAAGCAAAGCCCACTCACTGCATTTGGCAACCTAGGGTCTGTAATAAACCCCCCGACCCCAATTTGTAAATTCATAACCCACGTACTAACTGCAATAGCTTCCTAGGACAACACAATCACTAACTACACACACTGTCTTAATGCACTTACTAACCACTAACTCACCATCTACCTTATGTTAATGTTGTAACGGGGACAACAACGGATTTATTTTGTCCATTACAATGTTAACACTTGGTTCTATATTCTCACAGAACCAATCAGCAAACAGGGCCATGGCAGAAGCAGGTACCAGCTCTCAAGCCGGATCTGGTCCCCAGATCGTGGACATAGAAACACTTCTCCTTGAGCCACGTCTCACTGCAAGACCGCAAGAGCTTCAAGAAGTGCATGTGCTCCCCATCCAGGATCCTCCTCAAGGACACACTTCTCAAGTAGGTAAGCATGCGCATTGGTTCAGTGATGTTGCTGGACCACTGGGCGATGGAACCTACTTCTGGGAAGCAGAATTGGAGTTCAATGGCAAATGGGGTCGATACCACTTTTTCACACGCGAATTTGAAAGCTACCATAATGCCGAAGTCATGAGGTCAGTTTGGGTCAAAGCGGGTGTGGAAAGTTACTTCAGGGCCCACATACCAAAGCCGGATTTTTTACGATGTTCATATCTGATCAGTACAATCACGCCAAGCAGGACCAAAGGAGGCGACAGCACCTTTGTGTTGCCATCACTGCTGCCGGGTAATGAGCTTAAAAGGTTCAAGCTGGACCTCAATCTGGTAAGAGAAGCATTGGGAATGTATGGCATGCACATCCCAACAGAAAAGGAAACCATGGTCCCAGGTCGCATGAAGCACAAGGATCTGAATAAGTTGAAGGATATGGTAGCAATGACACCTACCATTGCGCTTCACCTGCGAACCATCATGCAACACTTTGCGTTTCCCGCCCAAGAACGATTCACAATGCCCCCGAAAAAAATATGGTTCAGTTTATATCTAGCAGAAACCGAAAGCCTGCCCATCAATGTTCCACACTGGATCATAGACCAGATCCACCTAGCACATCAAAGGTGGAACAAGAAACAGAAGAATGTGCTCCACGGGTGTTGTGCTTTGACCAGAATAATCTATAGATGCTTGGCTTATGACGTGCCTGTTCAGCGGGCACTCGTATGGTCCCGAGTCCAAGAATTCCAAAGAAGACTATCAACAGCAGGTCCCCCATCCAAGAAGATGAGGGGGGGAGTCCAACTACCCTGTGCTCAACCAAGGGGAGCTACCGCTACACCAGAAATCACTCCTCCCCAGACACGACGAGTTAGGCCATTCACAATCCGGTTACCAAGACCAAGCACGGAGGGGCCTAATTTGGTGTTTCCACCCATTCCATCCGATTTGGAATTCCCGCAGGGATTTACTCTTGAGGACCTCACGGATGAAGAAATTGCCAGATTAATCTATGACTCTAACCTCGAAGCGGAAGCAGCGCGAGCTCAGGAACCACAACCCAAAACAACATCGGCCCCCACCCAACCACGAACTGTAGAAGTCGATGTAGATGAACAAGAGGCAGGAGGAGATGAAGAAGAGGCCGACGAAGAACAACACCAAGAATATGACGAACTCTCCGAGTTAGCAAGTGCCCCAGCATATTCGGCACAAATCAAGAGACTATATCGAACCATGCGACTGGTTCAGGAACAGCATAAGATGTCTCTAGAACAGGGCAAAAGACTCATGAACGACTTGCTAGCGGAGGAAGGTGTGGACGAGTTGTTCATTGAGTCCATGAACCTTCATGCCGACGCCGTGGGACTGGATGAGGCCATTCATGAGGCAGTGGCCTACATCCACAGGTTTGAAAAAAGAGTTCCCGTTCGTCCCAGGAGGTCCGGGAAGCAAATTCACATCAATACATCAGCACCAGGCGAGTCAGCGCAAGCAGAAGAATATCACGAAGCACCGTTGTCACCACCATCCCCACCTCACACTACACAATTCACTCCACCGCAGGACACTAGCACCACCACATCCACTACCACTACCATTGTCATGGGCATCCCACTCTCTCCGGGAATCCATTACGGGGGCGTCACCATGCCCACCTTCACCACCCTGTTCACCGATGTCACATCCACTCCACCCACGATTCCCATCTACACCGTCACTCAAACAGTTGACACGATGGAAACCTCACCTGCCACAGCACCACTTCCTCCCCCCATGACACCTTCCTCACCTATACCCCCTCCACCCACATCTCCGCCTACATCCACATCATTCACCTCTCCCATTCCCGCCCCCATTCCCCCTGCATCTTCACCCTTCCCAGCATTATTTAATGTAAATAACATATTCTTAGCATTAAACCAATGTGTATACCAGCTCCAGCATGAGTACAAAGCTCTGGACAACCGGTATCAGAGTCTGGAAACGCACCATCAAAACTTACAAAGACAATTTCTCACTCTACAAACAGAAAATGCAGAACTGAATCAACGCTACACGACGCTTGAGCAGGCTCACCAAACCTTATTGGCGGCCCCCCAACCATCGACAGAATCAGGTGCCAAACAACTAGAAGCTCTGCTCGAGGTATACCAAGCCGATAATCTCAAAGTCCGGCGTAACCTGGCACTTCTCAGAAAACACATGGCGGCTGCCCTAGAAGAAAACAAGAGGCTGCAGCAGCAAAATGAAGCAAATCTAGAAGCAGCAATGGAAGGCTCTCCACACGAAATTGATCCAGAGCAGTTTAAAGCTGTGCCCTCAGAGACAATGAAGACAATCTTGGACAGCTATGCAGATCTATTAGAAGCTCATGATGACTTGGAAAGGGAACGTGATGCGCTGCGCAATCAACTCCAAGAGCAACAGACAGCACCCAAAGTCACAGAAACGACCACGACTTCAGAAGAAGTCATGGCATTGAAAGAGCAGGTGGCCGAATTACAGGCAAGATTACTCACACATGAAAGGCAACCCTCTCCAGTGGTCGAACGTGAACCCGAGGATTTGGTACCCATCGAGGTAGATGAGACGTATGAGGAACCTTACGTTCCTATGCCAATGCCAGGTGGTGAGCAAACCGCAGAAGGAATGGATACGTTAGAAATCGAAGTACCTGAGTGGCTCCAAACACTAGAGAAAACGGCATCAACTCATGAAGATCGAGTGGCAGTTCAGATCCAATCTATGGCAAAGATAGAGGACACTATTATTAAATCAGAATACTTCCGCAGCATGTCCCACCATAGATGGATCGGAACCAATGATGATCAATACGTGCCCTATTGTATACTCCTGGCGGACTACAATGCAGAAATCCAACATAAATGTGGCAAACCTCCAACGTTTGCTACACAATTTGGGCCAGATGACATCCCAGAGAGTGCTAAAAAAGGATCCATTCATCAACCCACTTGGAGGATCCGACTCCTCGAAACCTATCCGGAGATGGTTCGCACCTGGACGAATATGAATATAACCCTTGTTATGTTCCTGTACTCCGCAGACGTACATGGCCAGAGTTTACCATTGCAGTCAAGAATATCAAGGGATGCACCAAATGGTTAAACTACGTCTATCTAGCACCCCCTCAAGGGCCTCCCACCGTCAATTACATGATCTCCACTATACGGCACTGGAGCATCCGATTAAAGAATACCCCTGATGTAATGGCCCAGATGTGCATGAAAATTTTTGAGTTAATGCTTATTACATTCAGGACATTCAAGAATGTCAAGGACCCACACTTCTCAGGCGTCGGATTCCTTACAGGAAACCAAGATTTAGTTTATGACATGAGCACCACTCCTTCCATAGAGGTGATATACGCTTGGCACGCCAGAATAAAATACCTCCCAGCCTGCTTTAAACAAACATTCGAAGAGATGTTCATAACAGGGTTCTGGGAATACCACTCAGAAATATTTGTACCCAGACCCTCACATCTCCTCCATTTATTTGCTGTGGAGCGAACCATTCACTCAGAGCAGTTACGGGTGCCACATCCAGATGTCCCAGGGCCAGTCAATTGGGATGCATTGCTGACAGATCTAGCAAGGGGACTCAGGTTAGAAGAACACCACCTCGCCGCCGATGTTGTACAATACTACGTACAAAAAGCAGCTAGACAAGGGTCTGTCAGGGGCGACAGACGCGAGAGTGGGGGGGGTGTTGGCAGTAGCCTTGGTACATCAGGAACTACAAGACGTGAAAGTCAAAGAAGGGAGTCAGAGCGAAGGGACAGCACGAGCAAACAGGGCAGTCAAAGAAGATCTGGCAAGTAGGCCAATATTTTTTCAAGACATTAATGCAAACCAGAGAGATGGACATGCAGGGAAGAAGAGCAAGTAGGGAGCTTGAAGATATGTATGGCAGATCACTAGAAGAAATCCCTACAACAACAGTGATTTTTATCACTAATAATCATTGTAAATCTCATTTCACATTTTTGTAGCTCCATTTTGTGCAAGCCAAGGAGTCCTTGAGCTTGAGGAGCCTTAGAAGTAGTTGCGTACCAATTTTCATAATTTTTAGATCTCGTTTGAGCCCCCAAATAAGCCCTGGAACCTAATTTTTAACTAGGCCGGACACTAGGTCTGGACAGGGCCAAAAGCTAGTCAAAAACTATAAAAGGAGCTAGAGAGCTCATTTTTGAGGCTAGATTGTAACTGAAACGAACTTGTAAGAGCTTTTGAAAGTAATCTAAAGAACGCCATTGATTCTCTCTCTTTGTCTTGCCGTGTGAGCGCGTGTGTGTGTATGTGTGTGCATGCTTGTGTGCTTCTCACTCACGCACTTGTGCCGCCACTTGCTCGAGGTCTTCATACCATCCTCACGTCTCCCCGGATTGACATTAAAGGAGGTGCTACTCATCATTGAGCTACACCGTGTTGTGAGTTATTGCAGAAATGGCAAATGCAGATGGAATGAGTCAGCTTATGAGCGATAAGCTGGACAAGAACAACTTCTATGCTTGGAGATTCAGAATGACGAATTTACTGATGGGAAAAGGCTACTGGAAGTACATCAAAGGAGAGAATGAAAATGCTCCGCAGTTACCAGAAAGGAATCGGACTGCAGAACAGTTAAGAGCATATGAGGAATGGAATCAAGGAGCACGAAAGGTAATGTATTGGCTATCTGTTAGCATACAAGATAGCATGATTGGACACATACAGGATGCCAAGACTCCTAAAGAGGCTTGGAAAAGTTTGGTCACTTTGTACGAGACCAATACAAAGGCATGGAAATTGCAACTCAAGAACGAGCTGCATACATTGGAGAAAAAGAGCATGTCGGTAAGTGACTACACTCTAAAAATCAAAAGCATATGTGAGTCACTTGCATCTATTGGTGTGAATGTAGATGATGATGATAAGGTGGAAGTGTGCCTTCGTGGTTTAAGAGCTGCGTATAAGTAGTTCAAAACTTCTATACAGACCAGGGAAAATATTCCGAATTTTGATGATTTGGTATCTATGATGGTTATTGAAGAAAAGAATCTTGGTGAGGATTCAAACTCCCAAGGAAAGCCCAGTTCTGAGCAGGTATTCTACTCTGGTAGAGGAAGAGGCAGAGGTAGAGGTTTTGGAAGTGGAAGAGGAAACAATAACCAAGACCAAGGTCAACAACAGAATCATGCAGGAGGAAGAGGACAGTTTCGAGGCAGGGGGAGTGAAAGAGGTCGCAAAAATTTCCAAAGAAATGATTCAGGTAATGATAGTAAAGGATGTTGGAATTGTGGTAAACCTGGACACTTTGAATGTGATTGCAGGTTGAAGATTCAAAATAACAGAAGGCAGCAAAACAATTATGCATCCACAAGTGCAGATGATTTTGAGAAGTTGTTTATGGTTCAACATCACATGATGAATACGATGTCTGCTGGTGTTTCAAAAACGAATGATAATGTCTGGTATGTTGATTCAGGTGCTTCAAATCACATGACCAGTCATGCAGAATGGTTTAGTAGTTTGCAAAAAATGCCAGTTCTTGGATATGTTGAAACAGGTGATGATACATCACATCCTATTGAGCATACAGGAAACATAGCATTGTCTATGGAGGACGGAAAGGTAAAACATCTCGCTGATGTGCTGCATGTTCCAAATATAACAAAGAATCTGGTTTCTGTTGGACAAATGGTTGACCAGGGATTACAAGTCAGGTTCAATGCTGATGGATTATATGTAGAAGAGTACAAGCAGGATGGACGATTGGTTGCCAAAGGAAACAAAGTGGGTAGGATGTTCACCTTAAATGTGAAGATTCCTGAAATGAATGCAGCCATGTTTGCAAAAGGTGCAGGAGTTATTGCAGATATAGAGATATGGCACAAACGGATTGGACATGCAAACTTACAAAGGCTGAAACTGATGCAGTCAAAGGAGATTGTCCATGGACTACCAAATTTCAAAGTTGCAAAAATGCAAAAGGTATGTGCGCCATGTCAATTTGGTAAACAGTCAAGAGCATCATTTCCACATGACAAGCATGTTAGTGAGAATGTACTAGAAGTAGTACATACAGATGTTTGGGGTCCAACAAAGACCACATCTATGGGTGGTTGCAGGTTTTATGTTACTTTCATTGATGACCATACACACAAAGTATGGGTATATTTCATGAAAGAGAAGAGCGAGGTGTTTACTCACTTCCAGAATTTTAAAGTTATGGTGGAAAAGCAGACATGGAAGTACATTCAGACATTAAGATCTGATGGAGGAGGTGAATACATGTCAAATGAGTTCAGCAGTTTTCTAAAAGATCATGGAATTTGGCGTCAGTTTTCATGCAGGTACACACCACAACAGAATGGTGTTGCTGAACGCAAAAATAGACATATTGCAGAAATAGCAAGAGCCTTAATGGCTGAGAAGAATATACCTCATTGTTATTGGGCAGAAGCTGTGCATACTGTTGTATACATCATGAACAGAACTTCCACTGCTGTTGTACATCAAGTTACACCTGAAGAGAAGTTTACAGGTAAAAAGCCAAACTTATCACATCTGAAAGTTTTTGGTTGTATTGCATATGTACATGTCCTAGATGAATTGCGGACGAAGCTTGATCCAAAAGCAGAAAAGTGTGTCTTCATTGGATACTCCCTTGAGCAAAAGGGATATAAATGTTATAACCCACTCACACGATAGGTAAAGGTGAGCAGAGATGTGGTATTTGATGAAATGTCAAGCTTCTATGCAGATGCCAAAGAAGGATTGAGTCTTGAACCAAATGACAAAGAAAATGCTGAAAAATCAAGTGCAGAATCTCAAGTTTTGAGTGGATCGGATGCATCACCAAGCAATAGTTCCAACTCAAATCCATGGAGTGGAAGATTACGTGGGAATTTCAGTCCAGCAAATTCATCAAATACATCCAAGAAAGGTAAAGAAAAGCTTTCTACTGGTCATAAAACATGTGCAGGTTTTGAAGACGTTGATGGAGATTCAAGTGGTTCAGAAAAGAGTCTTGATGAGGAACTTGGATTTCCCTCTGTGAAGACTCCAGGAGTAAGAAGGGCACATACAGATGATATAAGGAGAAGTGACCCAGGACCAAGAAGATCTAGGAGGATGCATAATTCAGTGCAATGATTGACATATGATAGTTACATGGCTCGCCATTGTGCCTACATGACAAAGGTAATACAAGATGCTGAACCTTCTTGTTTTGAAGATGCAATTGGTAATGCAGATTGGAAAAAATCTATGGATGAGGAGATGGCTGCACTTTATGGAAATGATACATGGAAGCTGGTTCCATTGCCGCAAGGAAAGAAACCCATAGGCTGTAAATGGGTTTACAAGGTAAAGCATAATGCTGAGGTAGCATAAGCAGATATAAAGCACGATTGGTAGCTAAAGGATATGCACAGACATATGGCATTGATTATGAGGAAACATTCAGCCCTATAGCTAAAATGTCTACTATTAGGACACTTGTTGCATTAGCTACAGCAAAAGGATGGACTTTGCATCAGATGGATGTGAAGAATGCTTTCCTACATGGTGAGTTACAGGAAGAAGTATATATGGACCAGCCACAAGGATATGAAGATTCAAAGCATCCAGAATATGTTTGCAGGTTGCAAAAGGCTTTGTATGGGCTGAAGCTGGCTCCGCGTGCATGGCATGCAAGGATTGCTGATTACTTAACTAGCATTGAATTTTCTATATGTGATGCAGATCACTCACTATATGCAAGGATGGCTGATGATGGCATCACTATTGTGGCTACTTATGTTGAAGACTTGATTGTAGGTGGTGATAATGAAGAAAACATCAAAGAGGTAAAGAAACTTCTTATGCAGGAATTCGACATGAAAGATCTTAGTGTGTTGCGCTATTTCTTGGGCATTGAGTTTATACATACAGAAACAGGTATATGGATGTCGCAAAGGCAATATGCCTTGAATATGCTGCAAAAGTATGGTATGGCTGATTGTAAGCCAATTTCTATGCCTTTAGATCAGAATTTGAAATTGGATACTACATCAGGTGAAGCATTGGAAAATGCTACTATGTACAGGAAAATTGTGGGAAGTCTTATATATCTTACAATCACAAGGCCTGATTTAAGCTACACTATTGGACTTGAAAGATAGTTTATGCAGGTTCCCAGGAAGCCACATTTGGATGCTTTGAGGCGCACTCTACGTTATGTGAGTGCTACTTTGGATTATGCATTATTTTATGAAGCTGGTGTAGACTTGCAGGTTCATGGATACACCGATGGAGATTGGGCTGGTAGTACTCCAGATAGAAGATCTACTAGTGGCTTTCTTTTCTCACTTGGAGGTGCAGCTATTACATGGAGCAGTAAGAAGCAACCCACTGTTGCTTTGTCGAGTACAGAGGCTGAGTATAGAGGTGCTGCAATGGCATGTGAGGCATCATGGTTGGAGATGTTACTTGCAGATTTAGGTGTGGAAGTGCAAAAGCCTATCACTATCTATTGTGATAATCTTAGCAGCATACAGTTAGCACGGAACCCTGTTTTCCATGTTAGAACAAAGCATATCGTGGAGCTGAGAAGTTGAAGAAGTTTCGGAAGATGCTTGGATTACAGGATATGGCATTGAGCTTGAGGGGGAGTGTTGAGATATCAAGCTCAACATGTGATGATCCAGGATGACACATACCAGTTTTTCGTTTCTCTGACATGTATAGTGGTCACGCCGGTATATGTCACGGATACTTCATTGAGCTTTATTAGATTTATCTACCGAGAGTGATGGCACATTTGTTTCTTGCCAGCTCACTCATTCGTGGACATTAGGTTTTTCCTTATGTACTGGACTTTATATATTGCACTTGTTGTATTCTTGTTTTTAGGTCATTCTTGTACATTCCTTTTTATGTAATAGAAGAAGAAGAAGAAGAAGATCATTCTTCCCTGTCTCAATTTGTGTGTGTGAGCTCTCTTACTTATCTCCTTCCTCATGAATGGTGTCGTCCCTTTCCTGTGGGTGTGAGAAAGGTAATACCTGGATTTTTCATATTTCTAGATATTTTCATGTTCTTATCTGAAAGGAAAACAGAAAGGTTAGTTCATAGCCGAAGCGGTTATTATTATTATTATTATTATTATTATTATTTGAGGTATTTTCTTAATGTAGGTACAAGTGCTCTCCTATTCCCGAGAGGAAAATGTGCTCACTATCTTGAAATAGAAGAATACTGTGCCGAATGCTTGGCCTTGTAATGTGGCCCTATCATGCATACTTTGGGTCCTGATAACTCCAAATGTGTGCAACTTGAAGTATTTCGATGATGCATGCAGCTTGTCTTGTCTTTCGGCATCCAAATCTGCTTTACTCTGTTGGGACGTATTGTATCCCGAACATGCCTGATGAATGTGGTGCTTCTCATGTTGTACGCCTGCTCTATCTACTTTTTGAATCTCGGACTGGCTTGTGTTGCAACTGCAGACTCCTTCATTTTCCTGTAGCTATTCTTCTTTGGCTATTTTTCCCTTAGACCATATTGGTTCTCCTTGTGCAGTGGTTCATCGTTTCTGTTTAGCGTCTTTGGAGCACATGATTTTGGAATCCATATTTGCACTCGATCCGATTGGGCGGCTACTACTTTCTTTGGAATCCATATTCTAGCAATTCGTCGTTGAACTTGGTGTTCAAAATGATTTGCCTTCTTGTTTGATTGGTCGTTCTGATGTCGAAGATGTTCCTGTTGTTGAAGATATGCATCCATTTGATCCTTCCTTATCCAAGCTTGTTTAGTGTACGGAATAGGGTATAGTCTAATAGGTGTAGACTTGGGATGATCCTTGGAATTAGTCTCTCTTGCGCTTGGTTCTCCATTAGGGCTGTTTTCAGGTGAACTGACACTCTGGTGACTTGCTAAACTAGAAGATGGAATGCAAGCAGAATTTTGTGTCTCCTCACAGGAAGTACTAGAGGAAGGTGTTTCCACAGTGCTGGTGAACATACATTCATCATCATGTTTATGAGAGTGAGCTCGCGGATCTATTTCTTCAGTTTTGATTGGTGGTTCGCCTAGCATGCTGAATACCTCTCGATGTCCTATCTTTACTGAGATGTATCCTAAGGCCAATTGAATGGTCACTTCATATTCGTATATCCAATCTTGACCTAACACTACGTATTCGAGTAAGTCCTGATCCTCACAATTTTTGTCTTTAATGTGAGCATCAAAGTATGCTTTTTGTCGCCTTTTAGCAGCATAAATCCCTGCTACTACTTGTAACCTAGTTTCATGAAGCTTCTCTATTTGATCCAATTGAGCTGATAGTTCATGTCCCGTCCACTCGTAAGTTGTTGCTACTCTGAGAGTGGGAATTAAGAAATCAATTGGCAGAATAGCATTCTGTCCGTACACTAGGTTAAAAGGCATAGTTCCTATGGCTGTTTTGTAGGCAACTCGAAATGCCCATAAAGTATGATGTAATTGCTTATCCCAATCAGATCTACCATTGTTCACAATTTTTGTGAGAATGATGCATAAGATCTTATTGGAACTTTCGGCTTGTCCATTGGCTTGTGCGTGATAAGGAGCTGATTTCTTATGAATTACCAAGAACTCATTCAGTAAGGCTTCTATAACTTCATTCACAAAGTGCGTACCTCTATCACTCACAATTTCTATCGGTAGCCCAAATCTAGTGAAAACGTTCTCAAAGAGAAACTTCGCCGTAGTTCTTGCGTCATTTTTCTTGGTTGCTTTGGCTTCAACCCATTTGGTCAGATAGTCTATGGCTACAATTATGTATTTGGCATGGGATCCTTTAGCTGGGAGGCTAATAGGTCCTACGAAGTCTATTCCCCATTTAGTAAAAGCTCTGGCACTCATCATGGGTCTCAGTGGCATCTCATCTCTTCTAATTGGATATTTCGTTCGTTGACAAGTATCACATCATTGCACATATGTTATGACATCTTGATGTAGAGTTGGCCACCACATTCTAGCAAAGAGAATCATTTTTGCTGTTTTATCTGCAGAGAAGTGTCCTCCTGCAGCTCCTGTATGTGCCATCTCTAAAACAACAAGATATTCGTCTTCATGAATGCACAATCGTAACTGATTGTCTCTTCCTCTCTTAAAGAGTTGTTTCCCTATGAGGACATAGTCCTTGCTTTGTTCTACAAGTGCATGTTTCCTTGCTAAAGTGGTTCCTTCCGGGTATTCTTGGGTCTTTAAGAACTTCACCAGAGGCATGCTCCATCTCGGTGCTACAGTAGAGTAGCATAACGTAGAATTCTCTTTTGGGCCTTGTTCTTGACAAGTTGGGCAGGCTGAAACATAGTTATGCGCATCCCTCTGCATAGTTGGCCAATATATGCCTAATATCCTCAGGGTTTGCCATGTTGCGTTTGCATTCAAATGGGTTTTCCATTGATTTACATGTGCTTTCTGAAGCCACATTTCTTGTTCCTCCTCTTCAACACATCTCATTAGTAATCCACTTGAATCTTGGTGATACAAACTTCCAGCAATGATATGAAGGTTTTTAGTCTTCCATAGGTCTTGAGTTCGGTTTGGTGTGATCCCATCTTTAGGTCCATGCGTGAGTATAGGGATCAACTTTTCTGCCCATTGGGGACATACTTCAATATTAAAAAGGTACGTATCTGGCAAATCATCTGGTACTCCTATCGGTGGCTCCCCATGTGTCATTCTTGATAGGTGATCTGCTCTTATGTGGGTATTTCCTTTCTTGACTACTACTTCAAAATCAAATTCCATCAACAATAGAAACCATCGTACTAGTCGTCTTGTATTACAAGGCTTATTGACTAAGTACAGTAGGGCTTGATGATCAATGAAGAATTTGAATTTGTTTGCTAAAAGATAATGTCTGAACTTTTTTACTGCATACACCATTCCTAGGCCTTCTCTTTCAGTTGTGGTATAATTGCGCTCCGCTTGATTTAATTGTCTACTGGCATAGGCTATAGGGTGGTCTAGCTTTCCTGTATCTGCGGGTTGAGCTAAGATGCAACCAATGGCAAACTTGGATGCATCCACATGAATGTGAAATGGCTTATTCCAATTGGGTACTCGAAGGATTGGTGCTGAACTCAATCGACTCTTTAATTCGTTAAAGACTTTCTCACATTCTTCAGTCCAATTAAATTGCATCAATAATGCATAAAGAGGTCTAGCAATTATGGCATACATATTTATGAATCTCCGGTAGTAGCCACAATGTCCCATAAATGCTTGGACTTCTTTAGCAGTCTTTGGTCTTGGTAAATCCAGAATTACTTTGATTTTGTCTTCATCTGTTGAGATTCCATTTTTGGAGACAATATGTCCCAAAATTTTTCCTTGGCGAACCATGAAGACACATTTTTCTGGGTTGAGGCATACTCGATATTGTCGACATTTAGCAAAGATCTTTTCTAGTTCAGGGATGTGCTCTGATCGTACAGCTGAATAAGTACATAAATCGTCCATATATACCTCCATCCTCTTTCTCAGGAACTCTTTGAATACATGGCACATCAATCTCTGAAAGGTGGTTGGGGCATTAGTTAGACCAAAAGGCATGACTCTAAAGGCATATACTCCCCATTCAGTTGCAAAAGCTGTTTTGTGTTGGTCCTCAGGAGCAATGGCTACCTGATTATATCCTGAAAAACCGTCCAAAAAACTATACACTTCCTTCCCTGCCACTCTCTCCAAAAGATGATCCGTGATGGGTAATGGATAACTGTCTCTTATGGTAGCGGCATTAACTTTTTTCAGATTTATGCATACTCTTAACTTCCCATTCTTTTTCGGTAAAACCACCAAAGGTGATACCCATTCCGTGTGTTCGATCTCATACATGAATCCAGCATCTAACAACTTATCTATCTCTTCCTTTATCTTTGCTGAGTACACATCATTGTATGTATACGGTCTTTGTTTAGAAGGTTTGGCTTCGGATGTCATGGGGATTCTATGAGCACATATAGATGGATCTACTCCTTTCAAGTCCTTATAGGTCCAGGCAAAGACATCCCGATATTCCCTTATGAGGCGTATTAACTCTTGTTCTTCCTCAATTGAGACATCCTGTCCTATGAAAGTACATCGCTCCTCTCCTTCTTCTAACATTACTACTATCTTCTTGGTTTGCTCTTTGTTGTCGTATGCTATTCCCGACTGTGCTTCTCGTTTTGGCATTTGAATAGCAATTCTTCTCTCTTCTACTTCATATTTTTTGAAGTGTGCGGGCACTTCAAATTGGTCTTGAGGCTTGTTTTCTTCATCAATTTTTGCTTTTTCTAATCCAAGCTCCTCTTCCTGTGTTGGTTCTTGATTTATTTCATTAGCTATGACACTTATTTCTTGAGTTTCATTTTCTGTTTTCATGTGTTCTTGCTCCATTTCAATGCTCTCATAGTCTTCCTTCCATTCCTTTTCTATGACTTCTCCTTCTTCATCCTCCTAAAGGACTACCACATATAGACTAACGTCATATCCTTCCTCATCAATACATTCATTCATAGTTATTACTTCTTCGTTCACACATCAAGGGTTGCTAAAATCTCCATCCAACCGTGAGGTTCAAATTCTTCATCTAAGAATATTTGAGGCATATAGGCTGGATCTTGTACTGATCTAGCAACTCCTTGCTTTTGCTGCCACCCTTTCCTCCTATCTTCTTCCTTTTTCGCGGTTTGGCAGATCCATAGATGAGTGTCTTCATTCATCCACGATTGGTCGCTTGAACCTACACTATGAATCGACTGATCATCTTCCTCCTTATGAATCTGATTCCATTGTAAGGGGGGAACGTCTTGATATGTATATGTGTGGAGATTTATTCTCGTGGTGGTTCCTTCATGCTATAAATATACCGCGTCCTTTCCCCAATCTTGCACTACCTTTAGTTGTCTCATGAAAGGTCTTCCAAGTATCATTTCATAATTGCTAGGCCTTTCAGATTGACAAATCGCTAAGGTGTGCTCGAATTCAACTCCACAAGTGGTAAAAACTACTCGTTCCAATAATCCCAAGGGTCGTTCAGTGTGTCCATCTGCCATTTGTATCTTCATGCGTGTTGGTCTTAGAGCTGGTTTCCCATTTCTCCCAAATTTCTTTAGTTGCTATTCCTACTCCTGCTCCTGTATCTAAAATGGCTTTGGTGGTATAACCCCTATAGGTAATTGGAAGGAAAGTGTTTCCTTCATCTCCCTCACTAAAATCTCCTACCTTATCAACTGGGATTTTTATTGTGTTTACTTCATCAGATACCTCTTTTTCTTCCGTCTTGATCTCCAATTGACTGGTCAGTTTCTCCTTCAAATGTGGTTTGACCTTTAACAGTTCCTCCAATGTCAGGGTACAAGGGATTTTTACTTTTCTAAGGTGTTGTATGATATTCAATGTTTGGACTGATGGGTTCAGTTCTTTTTTTCTCATTGAGGGAATACAATATAGCTCCGTTCGTACTCTCCTGTGTAGTTTGGCAAAACCTTTACACTATCATTTTCTTCATTACTTGGATCATTTGGTAATATTTCTTCAGAATTGAACTCAGGTATTGATTCCTCTATTCCATCTTGTCCTTCTAGCTCCTTGAAGGGTGGTTCTATTCCTTCCACTTTCTTCCATCTGTCTTCTTGGACTCTTGCCCACAAATCTTTAGGCCATTCTCCTTCTACTTCGGGAACAATGGAACCATCCCTTTTTTCCTCACAATAATTTCCATCATGTGTCTTAACTGCTTCGGGTTTCTCATGATCTTTAGCAATGACACACTCTTGGAATTCTCTTTCGGAAATTCGAGTATTGGATAATAGCAACGCAGGTTTTTCTAAGGTCTATTGAGCAACTTCTATTAATTTTTTGCAGATCTCTAACCTCTCTTTCTCTAGGTCACCTCTAGGATATTCTCTTTCATGTTGTTCTATGGTAGGTCCTCCTCTTATTCGTGCCTTGTATGCCTGAATCCACATGGCTAATTCTTCAGGCATGGGATCTGCTAAAACTGATCCTACCTCTTCTTTTTTATGCTTTCCATTTTTATTTTCTTCTTCAAATTTCTGTTCCTCTTTTGGGTTTTGTTCGCTCTTCTCATTTTCCTTCTTCTGCAGTAACTTCTTTTCTTTTATCCTATCTCTACGGTTCTTCCATCTTTGTGTCCGTTTACTTACAATACTTTCCTCAGGCTCTTCCGAGTCTTCAACTCTTTGAGGTGTAGGTGGGTTTGCCTCTTTGTAGCTTTGATTCTGTTCCTCTGCTTTTTCTATGGTCTTTCTAGCTTTGGCTCTTGTTATCGCTTTCAATGGTACAGTGTATTCCTTATCGCTCCCTGATGATTCGATTACTTCTATCACATTGATTTGAACATTGGATGTAACCTTGTTGGGGTTCTTGGGGCAATCTCTGAAAAGGTGTTCCTTACCACAATTACCACAGTATCCTTCCCAGACTCGCTGTGGTGGTGGTGGGTTTGGCAGTGTACACTCTTTGATATAATGATCACCTCCGCATCTATAACATGGTCCTCTAGGTGCTCGCGGTCTATTCATAGGTCGGGGGGGTATGGGTGCCCTAGGGGCTGTGTACATTAATGACACATAGTCTTGCTCATATCCGTAGGAACTATCTAGCATTTCCATGCCATAGGCATATGGTTCGGACATTTGCCCATATTCTATCATAGAGCATTCATAACTGGGATAGTTTCCTTGACTATGGTCATAAGATAAGTCATATGGTTCATTGCTAGGCAATGGTGTGGCTGGGACTATCGCTCTCTCTAGGTTTTCTTCAGGTTGAGCTATTTTCACTGGGACAACATTCTGAGGATGGCGCGGTTGTTGTCCTAACACTGGTTGTGGTTGAGTGTATCCTTGATAAGCATACGGTCGTGGTACTGGTGCTTGCTGCTGATATGTGGGATATCGAAACGCTTCACCTCCTTGATCTCTCTGAGGGTATCCGTAAGGTCTCATGACAGGTTGCATGGGTCTTGATTGCCTATTGTAAGGACAATTTTTTGTGTTGTGATTTGTATATTTTTGCTCAATACTGCAATACTGCAGAGGTCCCGGGACAGGTGGTCTATTATACGCATAAGCAGGTGGTGGGACTACTCCCCTAGTACACAAATGAGAAGGATGATCTCCTCCACAGTGTATACATCTCCTAAGCATGGGCACTCTCATTGGGTTGTTGGGGTAGTTCCTCTGTCCTTGAACATTCAGTTTCTTTGCTACTAAATCGGCTATTTCCTCTACATTGTTCTTAGGGTTTGATGTGCTACTGGATGAATCTTCACTTTCGATACTACCTTGAGGTATTTTCAAATCCTCCGCTAGATTGTCGTCTAGGTCAATACATTCTTTCATGCATTCTTGTAAAGTTTGAATTCTCTTTACATACACCAGAGATCTTAATGATCCGTTCAATAATCCTTCCAAAAATAATGACACCATTTTATTTTGGGTGGCTCTCTCTTCTACTGGGCATCTATCAACATACTGTTTGAATCTTCTTGCTGCCAATCTCATTGATTCTGTAGGGGCTTGCTTAAATCTATGGATCAATGATGACGAGTTGTATTTAATTCCAAACTTAGTGAATTCCTCAATCATTTCTTGATAGACTTGTTCCATGTTTTGAAAATTATTAGGGTCTAATGGTTAGAACCATGCTAATGCCGTGTCTGTCAACGTTAGACCAAAAGATTCGTATTGGATCAAAAAATCTTCTACTTGTTTGGCTCTGATTACTTGTCTGAATTCTGCTATATGATTGTAAGGTTCACTAGAGCCATCATAGTGATTTCTCATGCATTTGGCCACTTGAATTGGCCTTAATCTTCTTTCTATTTCATGCGGTCTAGGCATCACTGGAAAAATTGGTCTCCCTATGGGTATACCAGGTCCTCTTGCTACAGGTGGTCTGACTGGGGCAGGAATTCCATGTCTTGGATCCACAGGTGGTTGAGGCCGGTAATTAGGGTTATTTGCAGGCATTGCAAACTGCACATGTGGTCTGACTGGGATTTGTGTTTGTTGGGTTTGTTGTGTTTGTCCTGACTGCTGATATGAGTTATTTTGAGATGTTCCAAGTGGGTTTCGTGAAGTAGTGGCTTGGTCCCTAGGGGGAAACACAGGAATATTCTGATATTTCAACTCGGCTCTTTCTGACTCTGTTAGGGGCCAATACCTTCTCTGATTCTTATCCAAATATGTGATGATGGAGGGGAAGTCAGGATCTTGTAACTCATATATGGTAACTGGATTGGGGGTGCTTCCCATATTGATGAGTGGGCTCTAAGGAAATGTTCCATTCCATTGATCAAATGCACATCCATTAAGGAGTCGTCTTGGGGAATCAGGTCTCCTCTCCAAACCCTAACAACAGTAGATCTCCCTCTAGGTGTGGTCACTCGCTCTTCATTTCCTTCTTCATTAGGGTTATGAGCATTGTTTTCTTCCCCAAGTTCATTAATGTTTTCAGGGTGTTCGGTAACCACATACTGGATGTCCCTTTTATCCAAATAAAATCCTCTAGTATACTTGACTGCTGGCCTAGGCACTATGTAAGCCTCTGAAGCTTTCTTCAGTCTGGCCACTGATCGGTTTAGACTATCTAAATAAATAGGGATCTCATTCTGGTTGGTGTTCACATATTCCAAAGATGTCCTATATTCTCCCTCAATGATTGACATCATGCCAATCATTGGCACGGTATTTTGCATGTCCTCTGAAGCCATTCTGACTCACTAGAGGTCTCAAAATAATGTGAGCGGCTACTTGGTTCAGCTACACTCCCTACAGAAGAGATCACACTTCTTCAGCTTCCTAGGGTTCTTCCGGACCTCAGGTTCATCCACTTAACAGCTCTGAACAACCCTTGCTAACCTCTATCTTCTAGAATTCTTTACTATGGGTCAGAATTCTAGAGAAATTTGGCTGGAAGATGACTGAAAAAGAAAATCTCAAGTCACGATACTTGGCTCCAAAATTTCACGATACTCGACCTTTGGCCAGACACGATACACGATACTTCAGGAAAGAGGATACACGATACTTGATTGGGGGACCATGATACGCGATCTCTGAAGGACTCGATACACGATACTGGGCTAGGAGTCACGATACACGATATCTGAATTCTCACGATACTCGATACCTGAGCTAAACGATACTCAATGCTTCAGAAACCATGATACACGATACACAATACTTGATCCAAAAATACGATACACGATACCTCAGTACGCGATACTCGATATCTGGACACAGACGATACTCGATACACGATACTTGGTGAAGTATTGCGATCGACAACCATATGATACTCGATACCTCAAAACTCACGATACACAATACTCCTCCGAAGTGATACATGATATTTGGGTGCACACGATACGCGATACACGATAAGTATCGCGATACTCGATACTTCATGGAAAACGATACTCGATAGTTCAGCTCATACGATACTCGATACACGATACTTGGTGAAGTATCGCGATCAGGCAACCACGATACACGATCGGAGGGAAGTATCGCGATCGGTCCAAAACACGATACACGATATACGATCTTTGGGAAATATCACGATACTCAACCACAGGAGATCACGATACTTGTCAGGTATCGCGATACTCGACCGCGGGAGAACACGATACTTGACCCCTATTTCAAATTTTTTGCTAGATTTTTTTGGGTTTTGAATGAATGCAGATGTTTTCCAGGTTCTTCTACCCTCTCCTCACTCTCTGTATCACCCAAAACACACTTTCTACCCCCTGTAAGTCCCTCACGATACCTGTCGCAGATCGTTTTACACTGATATCTAATTTTTGAGTGATGAAAATGATTAGCAGATTGAATGGCTCACCTTAAAAGCTCTTTCCCAAATCTCCTATCACCCTCTCTAGCTCCGCGCAACTCCCAATCGCTTGGCTTATCAGAACGTGATACTCGGCTAGAGGCTCCTCACGATACTTGCTCAAAAGACAAGTGATTTACAAATGGTATTTTTTGGGCTTTTATACTTGGAATTTTCCTACTCATAATAATTAAAAAACAAAAACTCAACTGAACAAGGACTGAAAACTGCTTTAATGACTTGACCTACTCCCTCACTTCTCCTACTCTACTCATTCTACTCACTTCCCTAGACTAACAACTCACTACACACACTCCAAGAGTGAGAAGTAGTAAGTGCGGCTGAAAGTGACTTACCAAAGAAGAGAAAATCACTACTCCTCCTCTCACTTCAATGCAAAAAGCTACTTACCATCACATGAATGCCTCGGTTTGATTCGACACTCCCCGGCAACGGCGCCAAAAATGTGTGTACCTAAGAACCAACTTAGGGACGTGTGGAGAAAGAGACTATACTTCAATCCCCCTCAAGTGCATATAGTGGGGATTCACGCTTTAATTATCAATCCGATGAGTATACAAACCTAGCCGAGTGTATGAAGACATGCATTCAAATGATGATCAATGCAAATGAACTACTCAAAGAGTGCAAATAAGGTAAAGACTAATCCAAACAAGCTTCAACTGTCAGTTATGGTGTCACGATACTTGGAACAGCAGCCAACAGTAAATTGAGCTTTTCTCTCGGCTCCGAACTCCAAATATAGCAAATAGCATATGCGTTTCGAAGCTCTCGAGAAGACGCATCCAGTGGCAATGGTGAAACGCAATTTTGACACTCCTACCTCAAGTTATGAGCAAAATACTGAGTCACGGGAAAACCTTCCTACACTTCAGCACTTCGTACACTTTGCACACACCTTAACAACAGCAAACAAAAACTTTCATGGATAGACAACACTTCCTAACACTCTTTCCAAGCAATACACATGCACTCAAGCTCACAAAGAAGAAGATACAGAGAGGAGAAGACACAAATTCGAATTTCTGTGCTCTTGATTCTCACAATGGCAAAAAGTCTTTACAAAGAGTCACAAATTGACTTATATACTTGTGCCCTAAAAATGGTCCTTTCACACAAGAGACCGGCACTTTATTCACTAAAGGACTAATTTCCTACTAATTCATGGGTAAGTTTCTAATCTTCTGTGGGGATGCATCTAGAGGACTCCTCTAGTACATTTACATAGGAAAATATATTACAAGAATGGTTATAATACAAAAATTGGGTGTCCAAATCGGAAAAATTTTGGGGCCCGTCTTTTTATTTGCCTTGTGCTCTCTTTAGCTCTGCAACAAGACCTCAACCTGTTTTAGCTCAGCAGCCACCCCCACCAGCTAATGTCATATCAGTTAAATATGCTGCTGCAAAAGAAAACCTAAGTAGGGCTTTAGTGCCTTCATCACCCCTGATCACGGAAAGTGACCCGAAATCAAACAGTTTTGACTCTACTCATGTAGATAGTCCACCCGCATACTATAAAGAGTCACCATAATACATGGAGACATATCAATACGACAGTCACAGTCCACCATTGGAACCCACCTAGGAGCATGATTATGCTAATGTGATGTATACCAACCCTAATCCACGGCCCCAATTAAGATAGCAAAGACCACAGGGCCCTAGAGGACCATGCTTTAGATGCCAAGGAGATCATTTTATAAAAGATTTTCCACATCCTCTGATAGCAGGACAGTCTCAATATTATAACATACAAGGTTTTTGTGCCGAGTGTGGTAAAGAGCATATCGTAAAAGAGTGTCCTAAGAATCCTGCTAATGTTTCAAATGTGACACCAATCAATGTGATAGGTATTGTAAACAACGTAGATGGATCCAACCCTACATACATGCCTATCCAAGCTATAACAAGAGCCCATACGCTCTTACAGAATCAACAGTGTAATTATGAGAAAATAGCCAGAACTAACGAAGTTGGAGAATCTAGCAGTAAAAAAATGAAATCATGGAAAGATTCCAGAAAAAGAATTAAGAGATAATGGAGTAAAAAGATAACTAAATTGGAAGGAAGTTCAAAGGAATCGAGAGCCAAAATCCTAGAATTGACTTCGCAAGAATCAAACCAAGAAAATCTAGTTCAAAGATCAGGATCAGTTTTAGCAGAACCCATACCGGAAAACCTAGACATGATGTTTCGTGCGTATCAAGCTAGAATAAACGAAGGACCAAAAATAGCTGAAATGAGTAAGAAATACCCTCGAGCAGAATTAGAAATTGAGAGGACTAAACTTTGCATGAAGATGGTAGAATTAGCACAAGCTATGTTTGAAGCCTCAAGATATCTTAATTGGAACAACATGGCAAAACCAAAATTACACTTTCAAGGACTGATGGAGAGGTTAGAATATTTAATTGATAGCAAGGAGAAAAAGGATAAGTATAGGAACCCTATCACCTCAGAGACACAGGAAAGGAATGCACCATCCCTATCTCAAGTACCCAATACAGAAAGTCAAGACAACCTGTCTTCCATACATAGGTATTCACATGAATTTCTGAGAGAAGTCCAAGAAGAGAAGTGGAGAAAAGAACAAGGAACTCATCCTCCTATTCAAGAAATAGATGACTTGCAAGAACAAAGACATCCCCTCTATTTACAATGATGTAGAGGAAGAGCAATTCAGTGAAAACACAGGTTTTGAATCTAATTCTTGGCAAGAATTACCTCAGTTCACAGGACCTTGGGAAGCCAAGTCTATTAGTATGAGAGCACCCACTATAATAGTGAGGAATGAAGAATCAGTGATTCCTACGAACACAGAAGTGATCAAGAACACTAAGGCACACTATCATCTCACTCTAGAGGAGTTGTTAAAGGTAAAACCAGAACTGTGGAAACATGTAGCAAATCAATTCCCTGAGCTTGCTACTACTCCCTCATAGGTAGGAACACACAAGAAGGTACCAGAGATACCCATAGAAAGGATCGGAGATGTAAGCGAAGGAGAGGAAGGTAACACTTATCTTCCAATAACCCATCAGGGCTATACCACCAAAGCCATTTTAGATTCAGGAGCCGAAGTAGTCATCCCTACCACGGCTTTATGGAAATGTTGGGGTAAGCCAACATTGAGACCTACCAGGATGAGCATACTTTTGCCATTTGTGATTTTGCAAAAAATCATGCTTACGAGATGATTTTAGGACGACCATTCATGCATCAATTGCAAATTGTACAAGATTGGGGAACTAATTCTTTGTACTTGAAACATTTAGGAGTGACGACTAAAGTCGATCTTAAATACTATTCACATCGAGACGTACCCCTGATACAATGGAATACCATCCATAAGACATAGGTAGAAACGGAATCGGTACACTCATTAGAATCAGACCCCTCATGGTTGCACGAGGATACTCATTTATGGATGTGTAAAGTAGCCAAACAAGAGGAAGAACAGTTAAAATCCAGGACTTTAGGTTCAGAACAACATCCACGAACCCTTCAAGACCTAGCTTATGCACCTGTAGTATTTCCAGACGAAGAATTCGAACCCCATGGTTGGGAAAAAATCCTAGCAACCATGGACGTAGCCATCAATGAAGAACAATGGACACCCCACTACGACGAGGATGGCTATGAAATTTCAGTCTTCACAATAGAGCCAATCATGTGTGAGTTGATTATTGAAGAATGTGAACTAACACTGATGCATTTGAGGATGCGAGTGATTTCGATCTAGAGTCAATTATTATGGACCCACCCTTCGCATCAGATGAAGAATATTTCTACGAAGTAGGAACTTACCCTCAGGGACACGAAGAAATTATGAATGATGTGAGGATGACCACACAAGTGACCACAAAAGTGAAGGTAAGAAAAGGAAGAAGAAAGAAACCACGTCAGTTTTCAAGATTGACCACAGGAGAAGCTCCTCAAGGAATAGCGAATGAATTACCCGATGCATATTTTTTTAACCTTGAGATAGCACCGGAATGGGCTAAGTCGATAGTCCCTATTCTCACATATGGACCCAAGAATCCTAGGATAAGGATCAAGGAAGAAGAAATTACCAAGTCTCAGAGATATCCAATACTAGCAGGAAGTATATATAAACAGGATAATAAAAAGATTCTTGCTTGTTGTGTAGATGAATCAGAACATGCGAACTGGTTGCAATTAGCACACATAGGTGCATTAAAGCAACATCATTTGAAACATCGTACATTGCAGACTCTGCATTGACTAGGCGTACATTGGCCTTCGATGGAAGCAGATGTCTATAAATTGTGTAAAGAATGCCATTTTTGTTGTGAAAGACCACCAATAGAACATGCTACATTATATCACATGTCTCTCACACTAGAATGGAGTGAACTTTTAGTGACATACTTGAGGACGAAAACATTCCCTCAAGGAATGACCTTAGCACGACAACAAAGTCTAGAGCAGAAAGCTCAAGACTATTCACTTATTGGCAACAATCTATACAAACGAGGATGAGATGGATACCTAAGACAATGTGTTCATGATATCGATTATTTGAGTGTACTCGAGACTGCACACCAAGGTGTTGCAGGAGGTCATTTTGGACCCGATAGGATAATCAAAGCCATCCTCTTTGCAAGATTATGGTGGCCCACTCTTCACATGGATGCTCGTACCTATGTTAAGAGATGTGATGTGTGCCACATAACTCAATTTCCTACTCGCAAAGATGAAATGCCATTGAAACCCATGATGGGAGGACATGCATTTTCTAAGTGGGGTACAGACTTTGTAGGACCCATTAACCCCCCTGCAAAAGGAACACATGTTGAACACATTATTGTTGCGACAGATTATCTTACCAAATGGTTAGAGGCAAAAGCCACAAAAAAGAATGATGCACACACGATTGCAAAATTCTTATTTGAAAATGTCTTTACAAGATATGGATTGCCTATAGAGTTAGTGAGCGATCAAGGAACTCACTTTCTAAACCAAGTCATTGAATATTTGTTACAAGATTTTATGGTGATTCACAAGAAATCCGCACCATATCATCCTCAGGCCAATGGTCAAGCAGAAAGTACTAACAAGATCCTTTGTAACGTACTGACGAAAATCGTGAACAACAAACGTTCAGATTGGGACAAACAGTTACACCACGCTGTTTGGGCATATCGAGTGGCCTACAAGACCGTACTCAATGCAACTCCCTTTTTGATGGTTTTTGGTCAGAATGTTGTGCTTCCTTTGGACTTCTTAATACCGACCCTTAAGGTTGCACAAGAACATCAGTGGATTGTCCATGAATTATCAGCAAGAATAATGGACTTGGAACGATTAGGAGAAACCAGGCTGAAAGCAACAGCAGGACTATACGCAGCAAAGAAGCGACAGAAAGCATATTTTGATGCACATGTGAAAGATAAAGGCTTAAAAGAAGGAGATTTAGTCCTAGTGTATATGCTGAAACAACACGCACGGAAGTTAGAAAAGCGAGGTTAAGGACCTATGATCATTAACAGACTCTCAACAAGTGGAGTAGTACAATTAGCCACCTTAGAAGGAGACATAATGCCTAATTACGTTAGTGGCTGTAGAGTCAAGTTATATCAGGAACCTCTTACTGAGGATATGCTTAGACGACTCACGTTGGCAAAGAAGCGTAAGGAGGAAGAAAATAGGATACGTGCTGAAGCTCAGGCAGAAGCTATAGAACGCATTAAGCGCATGAAGCTAAAAAGACAAGGACTAGGGAGAGAACATTATAACCATCTCGAAACAACTCCCAGATACACCATGGCCATGTGTCAAGCAAAGTCAAGTACTCATCCTAGCATAGTGGATTGGAGACCATTCATTACAGTCAGGCTAGAGCACGGCAACCCTTGCCAAGAGCTCAGGGCTTTAATTGACTCAGTTGCGGCGACTAGTGCGATTAGATGGTCCCACTATAAGGATCCAGGAATAGAAATGCGGCCAAATGAGGCATACCTCATAGGGCTAGGAGGCATGGAAACCCCTTGCGTGGTCAAGGTGGACCTTCCTATCCTCATCCATGATGTGACCATGACAGCGAAGCTATTAGTGTGCCATGATGAGGACCTAATAGAACCCCTAATCCTTGGCCAAGATTGGCTATACAATCACTCAGTGGACCTAAAGCTTAGACAAGGCTTCTTACAGATTGGAACCTTAGATCAACAGCGACTGATACCGCTTGACTTCCCTAACAACACCCCCTTGAGGTATGTAACCCTAGACCATATGAATAGCATGCGATGGAGGACCGAAAGATCTTTGGTCAGATCCCTCGGCTAAGCACGCTCATTCCAAAGTCAACCCATGAGAGCTTGCTGATGGATAGGGGCCATATAAAAGGATGTTAGGAGATTTTCCCTTGGTCTTCCAACAGAGGACAAATAGGGATGATTTCAGGTCAGGTGGGTTACATCAGCGGTCAAGTGGCCTGCATCAGCAGCCACATGGGCAAAACACCCTACGGTGCCCATCATTCCACACTTACTGCAAACTGGCCTAGATTAATAGTACAAAACGGAGCACTTCCTAATGGGTAGGTTTCGCAAGTGTTGGACCTCCCTTCTTTTCCAAAGCAGAGTGTCCATCTGACCTCTCAACATCAACCACAAAGGAGTCATTCACAATGGAGGAACCCAGACCGACAACCATATCAGATGACACAAGTAGGAAAGCAGTATCAGCATCACAAAGCAAGTGGCACGAGACAAATATGGGTGCCAAAAGGACAAAAAGCACCGACAGATTTCAACAACGCAGACAAGGATAAGAAGAAGTTAAAGACCAATCAGATTCAGTCTGCGATGCCTACTTGACCTTCTTCTACGAGTGCTAACATTCGACAGATTTGGATCACCAAGAAGTACCTTATGAATTGACCCACACCCACGCAGATTTGGGTACCCAAATAGTGTATTATAACTCAACCCTCAAGCCATGTAATATATACCCCTCAAAAATCTCTTCACCCCTCAATACCACTACATCGGATATCACCTTTTGTCCCTCAGTAGAAACATATCACCCGCTCACAAACTCTTAGGAAATGGATACCGAAACGTATCCACACGTCTTCTTCGACCCCCTTCTCTAACATTACTCCCATCCCGACTAAACACTACCCTTGTAATAACTCATTCATGACTGAAACTTATACAAATCCACACACTATAACCCAACATCACTTGTAATAACATCTCATCAAGAAATGTATGCAGCATCTGAAGCATGTAGGTGTCTAGAGACCTGCATTAGTTTTGCAACAATCATTCCATAAACCACATCACAACACTCGGCTACACGGGTTACACATCGGTTATGGAAAGGGATTGCGGTCTCACTTTAATGGGATCATGATTAATTTCCATAGTAATGTGTTAATCTTTTGTAGCAGATCTACCACACACTTGCATCATTCATCATGCAGGCAGAAGGACCATCTGAAGCTGGCCCCAGTGTACCCATGGCAAATATTGGCAAATTACTAGCTAAACCACATCCTAGGGCTCAACCACCAGAATTTCAGGGATTTCCAGGACCTATGCTGATTGATGACCCTCGTAGGGGTTATACTGAAAAAATTCATCGTAACTCACATTGGTTCCAAGGTTTAGCAAGCCCATTGGCGCATGTAGATTTCCTTTTTGAGGCCAATTTGTCTTTTGATAATCGTAAGTGGGGCAAGTACCAATTTTTCTCAAGAGAATTTGAAGCATTACAGAACACAAAAGACTTGAAGCATGTTTGGGCTAGAGCAGGCTTCACTGAATACTTTAGTGATCCTTTGCCTAAACCAGATTTCTACAGATGTTATTATCTAGTAACCACTTTGACAGCTTCTGAGAACAAGGATCTACCAGTCACATTCATTTTGCCGTCCTTGGTGAATGACCCCCCATTCAAAAGGTTTTATTTGACAAAAGATTTGATTAGAGCTTCAATCAAGATACATGGAACGCACACTCCAACAGAGCGAGAAAGGCTGATTCCAGAGCCAATGAAACATGGAGATGTCATCAAGTGGGAAGATATTTGAGCGATCACATCTGAGCTCTCTAAACCATTGAGGATATGTATGCAACATTTCGCATTCCCTACTCACGATCGATTCACCATGCCCCACAAGCGCATCTGGTTTGGACTATATTTGTCTTGTATTGGACCCGAGACAGTTGACCTTGCAAGCTCGATAATTGATCAGTTGTACTTAGCACAACATAGATGGGAAAGATAAAAAGTAATCCATGGATGCTGCACTCTTATGAGAATTGTATATATGTGTTTGGCATACGACTTGCCAATCGAGCGTGCAATGACAAGTGAGGAGTTGAAAGCATTCAAGGGGACATCAAAGAAAGCTAGGAAGGCTAGCAAAGGACGAGCAGGAAAGCGAATGAGAGGAACAATTCCATGCCTCCAGGTTCTAGAGTCCCCATCCCCTCAACCCTCTCCATAACAGTCTCCGACGCAAGCCCTTGTAACTATACAACCTATTCGTATATGATTATTATCACGACCTATTGTTACCAAAGGTACTACTAGTGCGATTACCTTACAGCCAACATCAGTTCAGGAACCTACCACCATTGCAGCAGAAGTTCCCACCACTATTGGTGTGGAAGCATTTTCTTTTCTGATACCCAACTTGGAGGAAGAACCAATGGACACAACATTCGATTTCGAAATGTAGGATATGTTTTCAAGTGAATTTCAGTTTTCAGAAGGATAACTCTTTTCTCAAGAATATGAACATCCAAGCTATCCGACCACTCCCTCGGATCAGCCACAAGGACAAGTAGTTTCCAGCTCACAAGACGAAAGAACAAAAACAGATGATGATGAGGGCGATGATGAAGCCAGCCAAGGTACTCATGACTCCCAAGAACATGTGCAGAAAAATGAACAAGGACAACAAATCGACACCCAAGGTGACACCAGCACGCACAAAGATGAAACATTTGAAGCAGCGGCATACACCTTGGCAACCAAAAAGTTATATCGCACCATGGAAAAAGTTTGGGCACGTAAGAAGTTAACTGAGGAAGAGAGCCAAGCACTCATAGAACAAGAACTTGTCTCAGGTGGTTTCGAAGAAGTATACATCAAAGGCTTCAAGGAACTTGTTAAATCAATGGGATCTAACGAAGCATTAAGATGTTTGCAGAGAAAACCACTTCCGCAATTTGACCCCCAACGAGTACGACTATTATCAAAACTGGGTGAATACATTTGCGTACCGACAGGTGCTTAGTCATCCCAATAGGCCAGGGAAGCACGCCTACTTCCTAAATGATCTGAGGCCGAAGAAGCTATCCTTGTCAACTTCCCACCCACACTATTATTGTACATACCACCGCTGTGACTGATGTACCCACCACCCCGACCGCTCCTCTTTCACCTCCCATCTCTCCAATCTCCCCTGTACATCCAATCTCTCCCAAACCCTCCACATCTTTTGATAGTGCTGTAGCAGAAGCCTTTGTTACCTCCATTCCTCTCAACCTGTCCACACCCACTCAACCTACTCCACCCCCTAGGACTCCTACCCTTCTATCCAGCCCATTTCTCCATCCATCCTTCCCATCTTTCCCCACACCTCCAAGACCCCTTTTTCCATTTCTACCCCCATTGACTTTCTCCCCTGTATCACCTCCCCGACCCACCGTATTTCTGCTTTCCCCTTTCCACCAATGAGTACAAGAGACCCCCTCTGTAAATTACCCTTCAACCTTTGTAAACCTTGTATTTACACCCATGCACACACCCACTATCACTCCATTATTCACAGTCACCGCACTTGATACCACATCGAGTGACATGGATATCTCACCACCCACCGCACCACCAGTCACTTCATTCATTTCACCACCACAAATAGGCACATCACAATTTTCCACAATCACCACAGCATCCACTCTCCCACCCCCATTTCCCTTTCCCTTTGCATCGACACCCACACACACCGCAATTGCATTCACTCCGTCATTAATATTATCACCCACTATAGACACTGCATTTCGTCAGATGTTCACCTGCATGACTCAAGTGAGAGATGAATTTACATCTCTTGGAGCTAGTTATCAGACGCCACAGAAGACAACCAACCATTTACAGTCGCAGCTCAATTCACTATCCATCGAGAATGCCTCACTAAATACCCGCTACCAAGAGCTACGAGAGGCATATCATAAACTTGAACTTGAGAGTGAAGAAAAGACCAAAGAGGCCGTCACAAATATCGACAACTTGTTAAGGACGTAGACTATTCACAATGCGACACTTACTAGGAACATGGGACTACTCAAACGCCACTTGGGAGCAGCTAAAGAAGAAAATCAACATCTATAGGAACAAAACAGGGAGAATTTGGAAGTTGCTCTAGATCAACCAGAACAACCTTTGAGCCCCAGTTGCTTTAAAGCTATTCCTTCAGAATCTATGAAAATGTTACTAGATAATCACGTCAGATTGCTCGATGAATATGACAACATGAACGAGGAGTTCTAGAAGCTCAAAGAAGACCACAAAGTGCTCCAATTAAGAGCGCCTATAGAGCACAGGTCACCAGCTCCTACGAACCCTTCTCCTCAACTCCTAGAGGAACTCAATGCATTACGGGCCCAGGTAGTAACTCTTCAATTACGGATAGTAGTATATGAAGCACCCCCAGGCCAGACTCCCCACCGGAACTACCAGCAAAGGAAGAAACAGTGACTATTCCGATGGACGAAACTTTTGAAGAAGCATATGAACCCCAACCCATCCCAAGCGGACGAGTCACGGCCAAAGGCCAGACGACTTTCGAACTTCAAACTCCCACATGGATGAAGACGATTGAAGAACTTGGAAGAACCCACTCAGCAAGGGTGGAAGCATAGTTACATGCAATGACAATGATCGAAGAATGAATTTTACAATCCCCATACTTTGCTCACTTGGCCCCTCGCAGATACATATCTGGGCATGAGCTACAATACAAGCCTTATTTTATGTTAATGGCGGAATATCAGTTGGCCATAGAAAAAGAAACAGCCAAAAAACCCTCTCACACGACCCAGTTCGAGCCTCACGATTTGCCACTAGATGCGCAGCGAGGAGAAATTTATCAACCAGATTGGCACAAGGATTTATTACAAAACTATCGAGAGATGATGAGTACTTGGGCCAAGGCACCACTCCACTTGAAGTACAACCCATGTTAGGGACCCATGCCACGTCGCCGCTCCTGGAAGGCATTTGCCATTAAAGTACAGAACAACAAGCAATGCCAGGATTGGCTCAATTATCCATATTTCAGGCCACCCATAGGACCACCAATAGTTGGATACATGATGGCAAGGATTCGTCACTGGCTCCCTCGCTTAAAACATATGGACAATGTAGGGCGCACATGACTGTCAAAATCTTTGACATGATGCAGATGGTATTCAAAGTCTACCGTCGAGTCAAAGCACCACATGTGAACACCCCGGGTTTTGAGCATGGAAACCAAGATCTAGCATATGACATGAGCACGACACCATCGCTCCGGGTGTGTTACGCCTGGCACTGTCGAATTAAATACTTACCGGCGTGCTATAAGCAGACCTTCGAAGAAATGTTCACCACAGGTTTCTGGGAGTATCACTCTGAAGTGTTCATCAGTAGGCCCACACATTTGCTTCAATTATTTGCCTGTGAACAAATGGTATATTCTATGCACTATTAACTCCCACCATCCGATAAACCACAACCAATTGATTGGGAGAAACTCCAGGCAGATCTGGCCCAAGGAACGCATTTCAGAGCACACCCTCGCTCAGGAACTACTACAGAATTATATCCCACAGATCTTGTTGGTGCATTTTGCCCAAGCCTACATGCTTGATATGCTTGATATTATCCTCATTTGTAAGTCACATGAGTAGTCATGTGAACACCTCTTGTAAAAGAGTACATTTTATCTCTTGTAAATGGAAAAAGAAAAAAGTAAAAGGATGGCTTACCTCATCCATGATGTAAAAGCAAATTCGTGGCTCCAACTACCAAAATCACGAATTTTTGAGCTGAGGGAATCTCTCCTAACTTTGGGGATCACTTTTAGGTGGAGCCATTCGAATTCGAATTCAAAACTCCCTCCAAGAATTGCTATAAAAGGAGCAAGAAGGAAGAGGCGATTAGCAAGCCTTGTACGTGACCACTTCATGTCATTTTGTAGAGATTGAAGAGCTTACTCCATAGCTCTATCATTCTACTCCCATTGTGCAAAGATTCATTGCCAATGTGGTTGTAATCATATGTGAATCTATACATTTATTATCATCTACCTCTCTGTTTTGTTCTCTGCTATACTCACTCAGAGCAGTAACTTCAGAAGGTCATATCTCGAGTTTTACTAAACCTTTTTCAGTGTTTTAAAGTGCGTTGGATAGCTCTCACTGTCTAGTTTCTACCTATAAAGTTTGAAGGTCATTGGATTTATACTTTTGGAGATATCTGCATTTTACTACTTACTGGTCTATCTCTACAGAGCCCCGAGAATTGTGGGAATGTTCCAGAACTTGATGAAACTTGTTCTCAGTGCTCAGTCCATCATTTGAGGTGTTTTAACTTGGAATAGGAAGCTTGCTAAGTCTATTTGCTATGCCCAAAAGGAATTTTTCTAATTCCTTCCAGGTTGAGAGCACTGTTCATTTTTTCCAGCAGGTGTATGTCCAAAAATAGCAAGTTTTGGGAGCTAGTCATTTCGCAACTTGTCGGTCTTGACTTAAACTTTTGGGATACATGTTCCAAAGTACTTGGCTGATATTTTGGTGGATTTAGGAAGCTCAAAGGGTCTACTAATCAACTCTGAAGTCTCAGTTGGCTGGTGTGAAGCTGGTTGTAGCGGCACCTACTCATCTTTGGATTGCATCCACCATCTCTCTTCACAGTGGTATCAGAGCATAGTCAAGCAACATGGGAGATGGATTTCCATCAACAATTGACAAATTGGATCGAAACAACTATCCGTCATGGTCTCTAAGGATGGAGGCTTACCTTCAAGGGAGGAATCTATATGGATTCATATCCGGAGATGAAGCAATGCCAACCATGAGGAACAAAGGGCAACCATCACATGAAGAAGTGGAAGGACTTTCGAATTGGTGTTCGAAGGATGCACTTGCAAGGTCCTATATTCTAAACTCAATCTCTGATTTTCTTTTACCTCATGTCAAGGGATGCAAGACATCAAGAGAAACCTGGAATGCACTTGCTTCTTTCTTCTCTTCCAACACTCGAGCAAGGAAGAACCAATTGTGGATGGAGTTCACAACAATGAAGAAAAGCCCGAAGCAAAATGTGACTGATTATGTCACAAAGATGAAGGAGATTTCCGACCAACTTGGAAGCATTGGAGAGGTAATTGAAGAGGAGCAAATCATAAGACAAATCATGAATGGAATCAAAGCAGACGACAAGTGGGAGTCATTCACAACAGCCATGGATTTATACATGGATATGCATGTACCCGACCTCAACACACTCATGGGCCAACTCTTCACTCATGAAGCAAAGATTAGCAAAGGTGGTGAGTCCTCAAGAGGTAATCATACTTCTGCCTTATATTCCGATAAAGCTAAGGTCAAGGACAAGTCAAAGAATAGGAAGAATGAAGATGAAGGAAGCTCTTTCCAAGCAAACTTTGCAGGTAGAGGAAGAGCTAGAGGAAGAGGCAGAGGTGGAAAGCAAGGCAGGGGGAGATTCCAATCATCTCAACCTTGCAACATATGTGGCTTATCTAACCATACTACTGAAGAATGTTTCAGGAACCCGAGGAACTCAAGAGGAAGAGGATTCAATAGAGGTGGCTATGGATCAAATAGAGGCAGGTACAATGGAGGCTACAACAACAATTACTACAACAACAATTACAACAACAACAACAACTATCAAAGTGGCCATAGAGGAAGAAGAGATTACAATAACTATGCAGAGGACCAAAGTCAAGAAGATTCATTATTGATTATGAATCTATCAGCGAAGAAGGGTAAGGATGCTGATCACATATTTTACATTGATTCGGGATGCTCAAACCATGTAGCAGGAAATGTGGCTTTACTTTCTGATTTGGAAGATCCTCATAACAAGCATGAAGTGCAGACAGGAGATGACACAAAGCACTCAGTGGAGAAGATAGGTAATGTGAAGACATCAGATGGGAATATGAACCTCTTAAGCAAAGTCTTGTATGTCCCTACAATTACCAAAAATTTAATAAGTGTTGGACAGATTGTTGAAAAAGGATTGCAGGTTAGATTCAATCGATTTGGAGCATATGTTGAAGACCCAAGGCAAGGCTTTCGAAGGATTGCCAAAGGAGAAAAGACAGGAAGGCTTTTCACTTTTGAAGTGGAAGATACAAAGAACATAGCTTTGTTTAGCTATGGATCTCAAACTCTAACAGAGTTGGAGATATGGCACAAAAGGCTTGCTCACATTGGTGAGAGGACACTCAAACAGATTTGCAGGGACCAAAGTGTACTTGGTTTGCCTAATATCACAAGGCAACACATGATTTATAAGTGTGAAGCTTGTCAACTCGGCAAGGCTCATAGACAACCTTTCAATAAGAAAGGATATATGTATCAAAATCCTTTGGATCTAGTGCACACGGATGTGTGGGGTCCAAGTAAGGAGCCATCTATATCAGGCTCAAGATATTATGTGTCTTTCATAGATGATTGTAGCAGGTGGACCATTCTGTTTTTCATGAAGCACAAGGATGAAGTGTTTAATTGCTTTAAGAAGTATATTGCTCTTGTTGAAAACCAAACAGGTAGGACTTTGAAACGACTCAGATCAGATGGTGGAGGAGAATACTTCTCTTTTGAATTTGATGCCTTCTTGCATGAAAGAGGCATTAAAAGGGAAGTCACTACAAGGTATACACCCGAACTCAATGGTGTAGCAGAGAGGAGGAACAGAGCTATTGTCGAAGCTGCAAGGTCCATGCTCAATGAAAAGGGATTGCCGAACTACCTATGGGCAGAGGCTGTGTCGACAGCCACATATCTCATAAATAGACTTCCATCTAAGTCACTAGATGGAACCACTCCATATGAAGTGTGGAATGGAAGAAGACCTAGTCTAGAGCATTGTAAAATCTTTGGATGCTTAGCCTATGCTCACATTCCTTCTCAAGTAAGAGGGAAATTGGATCCCAAGGCAGAGAAGTGTGTATTCATTGGTTATGATCAAAACCAAAAAGGATATAGATTGTACAATCCAACCAATAAAGGATTTTCTGTGAGTAGAGATGTAATTTTTGATGAAAACAAATCATGGTTTGATGATGACAGGAAAGTGAAGCTGCCATATGACTTGGATGAAGATTTTCCATCACTTCAACCAAAGGAGCCAAAGCAGATTGAAGAAAGTGATTCGGAGATTGACCTAGAAGACTTGGAAAGACTAAAGCTATGGAAGAACAAAGGTAAAGCAAAGATGCAGGATGCTACATATGGACCCGAGAGCTCACATCAACCACTTAGAAGGTCTTCGAGGGAGAAGAAGAAACCAGAGAGGTTTGGTTATGATACTTCTTTGGTCACCAAGCACTCAATCTACATTGCAAAGGATTCAACCAATGAAGAACCTACCACATTCGAAGAAGCACAAAGCAAGAAAGCTTGGAGAGATGCAATGGATGAAGAAATGGAAGCCTTGAAGGAGAATGATACTTGGGAGCTTGTACCTAACAAGCCATCTATGAAGATAATCGGATCTCGATGGATATACAAAATCAAGAAGAATCCAGATGGAAGTATAAATAGACACAAAGCAAGGTTAGTTGCTAAAGGGTTTGCTCAAACCCATGGTATTGATTATGAGGAGACTTTCTCTCCTGTTGCAAAAATGCCTACAATTAGGGTTCTCATTAGTCTTGCTGCATCTAGAAATTGGAATCTTTATCAACTTGATGTAAAGAATGCTTTCTTGAATGGATGGATTTCTGAGGAAGTGTATATGGCACAACCTCCTGGATATGAGGATGCACATCATCCTAACTATGTATGCAAACTAAAGAAAGCTTTGTATGGATTGAAGCAAGCTCCAAGAGCTTGGAATTTCAGATTGGTTACTTATTTGCAGGACCAAGGATTTAAAGCTAGCAAGGCGGATACCTCTTTGTTCATAAAGAGGAATGGATCTGAAGTGATCTATTTATGTGTGTATGTTGATGATATTATTATCACAGGCAATGATCTTGAAGGAATCAAACAGGTAAAGAGTCAAATGAAGGAGGAGTTCAAAATAAGTGACCTCGGACCACTCACTTATTTTCTTGGATTGGAGTTGATCTACACAGATTCAGGTATATACATCACACAAAGGAAGTATGTCCATGACATGCTCGTCAAGTTCAAGATGGAAAATACCAAGTGTGCAGGTACACCTATGGAGCAAAATCATAAGCTTAGTGCTTATGAAGGAGAGCCAATTGAAGACATCACAAGCTATCAAAGCTTGGTTGGAAGTTTGAACTATGCAACACTCACAAGGGTGGATATATGCTATAGTGTTAGCATATTGAGTCAGTTTATGCATAAGCCGAGAAGACCACATATGGAAGCGGCCAAGCGAGTCCTCAAGTACCTAAAGGGGACCATGAATGAAGGTTTGTTCTATTCATATACTTCAGATATTGAGCTAAAGGTCTACTCAGATGCAGATTGGGCCGGATCTAAAGATGATAGAAGAAGCACATCAGGGTATATATCATTTGCAGGTTCAAAAATCATTTCTTGGTCATCGAAGAAGCAACCAACCGTGGCATTATCTTCTACTGAAGCTGAATATAGAGGTTTGGCTAATGCAACTCAAGAAATCATGTGGTTAAAATCTTTGTACACAGATCTTGGACTTCATTCTTCAACACCTCACATTTTTGGTGACAACACAAGCTCACTACATCTAGCAGCTAATCCGGTATACCATGCTAGAACCAAGCATATTGAAGTCCACTACCATTATGTAAGGGAGAAGCTAATGAGCAAGGATATTCAACTATCCTACGTCTCTACAGATATGCAATGTGCAGACATGTTGACGAAAGCTCTTGATGGTACGAAATTAAGTAGATTCAAGTTGATGATTGGTTTGCAGGAAATCAAGGACAATTGAAGACTTATTTGGAGGCCAAGCATGTTAGGCTTGAGGGGGAGCTGTTGGTGCATTTTGCCCAAGCCTACATGCTTGATATGCTTGATATTATCCTCATTTGTAAGTCACATGAGTAGTCATGTGAACACCTCTTGTAAAAGAGTACATTTTATCTCTTGTAAATGGAAAAAGAAAAAAGTAAAAGGATGGCTTACCTCATCCATGATGTAAAAGCAAATTCGTGGCTCCAACTACCAAAATCACGAATTTTTGAGCTGAGGGAATCTCTCCTAACTTTGGGGATCACTTTTAGGTGGAGCCATTCGAATTCGAATTCAAAACTCCCTCCAAGAATTGCTATAAAAGGAGCAAGAAGGAAGAGGCGATTAGCAAGCCTTGTACGTGACCACTTCATGTCATTTTGTAGAGATTGAAGAGCTTACTCCATAGCTCTATCATTCTACTCCCATTGTGCAAAGATTCGTTGCCAATGTGGTTGTAATCATATGTGAATCTATACATTTATTATCATCTACCTCTCTGTTTTGTTCTCTGCTATACTCACTCAGAGCAGTAACTTCAGAAGGTCATATCTCGAGTTTTACTAAACCTTTTTCAGTGTTTTAAAGTGCGTTGGATAGCTCTCACTGTCTAGTTTCTACCTATAAAGTTTGAAGGTCATTGGATTTATACTTTTGGAGATATCTGCATTTTACTACTTACTGGTCTATCTCTACAGAGCCCCGAGAATTGTGGGAATGTTCCAGAACTTGATGAAACTTGTTCTCAGTGCTCAGTCCATCATTTGAAGTGTTTTAACTTGGAATAGGAAGCTTGCTAAGTCTATTTGCTATGCCCAAAAGGAATTTTTCTAATTCCTTCCAGGTTGAGAGCACTGTTCATTTTTTCCAGCAGGTGTATGTCCAAAAATAGCAAGTTTTGGGAGCTAGTCATTTCGCAACTTGTCGGTCTTGACTTAAACTTTTGGGATACATGTTCCAAAGTACTTGGCTGATATTTTGGTGGATTTAGGAAGCTCAAAGGGTCTACTAATCAACTCTGAAGTCTCAGTTGGCTGGTGTGAAGCTGGTTGTAGCGGCACCTACTCATCTTTGGATTGCATCCACCATCTCTCTTCACAGATCTCACAACAAGGTTCTATCAAGGACGACAGAAGTGAGAGGGAGGGGGGTGTTGGCAGTAGCCAGAGGCATAGAAGACGCACAATCATGTGAAGACAGAGCATGAAGAAGTAGTCGGGAGTCAGCCGAATCATTTTTTCAAACAAATATGTTTTAAAATACTCTTTCAAACACTCAATAGTGATTTTCATCACTTTTGTACCATATGTAACATAGAAAAACCTTTTTTGTAATTTATAGCTCCATTTTGTGCAAGTGGAGGAGTCCTCGAGCTTGAGGATCTTAGGTAGAATGAGCATACCAACTTTGGTTATTTGTAGATACCGTTTACCCTTTCAAATAGCGCCTAGAACCTATTTTTTAACTATGCCAGACACTAGATGTGAAACTGGTCAAAACTAGTCTAGAATCTATAAAAAGGGCTAGAGAGCTCTTTTTTGAGGTTAGCTTGTGTGAGTAGAGAAGAACTTAGAGCTATTTTGAGTTTGTAAGAGTGTTCTTGAGTAATAGAGTTGATTTCCTACCTTCCATTGTGTCTTGCTTGTCTCTTCGTTGTGTGTGTGTATGTGTGTGTGCATCTCTATGCTTCTCACCATCATTCTCAATTCATCTCATATTCACAATCTTCATATCACTCCTATCTCTTTCACAGATTGACATTAAGGAGGTGGAGCTTCTTAACGTGGTTCTCACCATTGTGCTAGAGCAACAACAAGCCGGGGGAAAAAAACCTCCTAAAGAGGGGAAAAAGTGCCCTGGTGGTCCTAGTGTATTCACACACATCACCACCTAAATATATCAACAAATCCCCCCTGGGACTGATGTGGTGAACAAGGAGCTGGCACTCATGCATAAGGAAGTGGCAAGCTATGTGGAAATCACTCTACAAAAGGAAGTAAGCCCAAAGCTTTATTGAAAGCTTCAAACTTCGCCCTAGGTAGAGCCTTCGTGAAAAGCTTTGCAATGTTCTCCTGCATGGGCACATATGCCAAGCTGATCTCCCCAACAGAGAACCTCTCCCTCACATAGTGATAATGCACCTCAATATGCTTAGTGCGAGCATGGAACATAGGGTTTCTCGCAACTGCCAATGCGCTCTAACTGTCAGTGAAGATGGTGGTGGCAGGAGAGTGAGCAACACCCAAATCAGCCATAAGGCATTTGAGCCACAAACAACCTCTCCCTCACATAGTGATAATGCACCTCAATATTCTTAGTGCAAGCATGGAACACAAGGTGCTCTGACTGTTAGTGAAGATGGTGGTGGCAGAAGACTGACCAACACCCAAATCAGCCATGAGGCGTCTGAGCCACACACACTCAACAGTCATTGTGAAAGCTGCCCTATACTCAGCCTCACAACTGGAAGTGGCCAGAGTAGGCTGCTTCGTGCTCAACCAAGATATACATGAGCTACCAAGCATGAAGCAAAAGCCACTAGTGGACACACGAGTGTCATAGCAACCAATCCAATCAGAGTCGAAAAAAGCATGCAAATCTGGTGGTAGTGATCCTCCCTTGGGATAAAACAACCCAAGTATCTGAGTACCACTCAAGTTGCGAAAGACACGCTTAACTGCCTGCCAATGCTTGACTCCTGGCCAATGCATAAACCTGCTCATCTGTGAGACAGCAAACTGGATATCTGGCCGAGTAATGCATAAGTAAATCAAGCATCCAACAGCCTATTGATAGAGAACAACATCAAATGCATCTCCAACATCATGATGACTCAATCATAAACCTGTCTCCATAGGAGTGGCGATAGGATTAGAGTCTTCAAGGCCAAAACACTGCAATAATGTGTCAATATATTTTGTTTGACACAAAGCCATTCCACCATCAACATGCATAAATTGAATGCCCAAATAGTGATGCAAATGCTCCAAATCAGACATCTCAAATGAGGTATGCAAATCAACCTTAAAATCAACAATATGCTTCTCAATAGGACCAGTGAGCAGCATGTCGTCAACATATACAACAATGATCAGAAGCACATCATTAGCACGCTTAACATATAAGATGCTTACAGTTGGACTGTTCTCAAACCATGTGCAATCAGATAGGCATGTATCTTCTCATACCAAGCACGTGGTGCTTACTTTAAACCATATAATGCCTTCTTTAACCTACACACCTAGTTTTCATGCCCTTTCTGCACAAAGCCACGGGGCTGAAAGACATACACTTCTTCATGCAAGTCACCATTCAAAAATGTTGTTTTAATGTCCAACTGATGTACATTCCAACCATGATGATCTGCAAGTGCACAGATGCTACGAACAGTAGTCATTTGGCAAGTAGGTGCAAAGGGCTCATCAAAATCAATGCCTCTTTCCTACGCATAACCCTTTGCAAAAAGTCTAGCCTTATACCTGTCAACTATACCATCACACTTACGCTTTAGTTTGTATACCCGCTTAGTCCCAATGGCCTTCTTGCCAGGAGGAAAATCACACAAAGACCAAGTACCATTCTTCATTATAGCATCATATTCAGATTGCATAGCAGCCATCCAATTTTTTGAATTTTGTGCTTCATCAAAAGAAACAGGCTCATTCTCATCACAGAGACTAGATCCAGCCACAACATAGCAATCTGATGCAAAAGAGGCACTATGAGAGCCTGAACGAGTACGATATGACAGAGGTGCACCTAATTTGTTGTCATGCAAAGTCTGCACCAACCATTTTGGCATATTTTTTGCCTTCTCAATATCAGCTCTCTCATCAACTAGTGCATCATGTAAATCTGCATAAAAAATGGAATGATCTGCATCATCACATGAAACCTGCAAAGGCTGGGAAGTTGCCTCATTAGGACCAGCACTAGACTGTCCACCTGTAAAAAGAGGCAGCAAAGTATCATACATGTCTTTTGAGTGGTATTAGAGCTAGATCAAGATGGGTGATGGCTTTCCCTCAATGATCAAGAAGCTTGGTTGACACAACTACATGGCTTGGCAAATCAGAATGAAGGCCTATTTGCAAGGTAGAAATTTTAATGGAATTGTAGCAGGTGATGAAGTTATGCCTATTCCAAGATCCAAAGGAGGACCTACACAAGAAGAGATAGATAAGCTCACACTTTGGTGTGCAAGGGATGCTCAAGCAAGGTCTTACATACTAAACTCTATCTCTAACTTTCTATTACCACATATGAGAGGATGCAAGACATCTCAAGAGACTTGGGATGCCCTCAAGACTTTCTTTTCTGCTAGGACCAAAGCAAGAAAGAATCGTCTTTGGAACAAGCTCAACCAAATGAAGAAGACACCTAAAAAAACTATCACAGAGTTTGTTACCAAGTTCAAGGAGGCTACAGATCATTTAGCATCCATTGGAGAGCTAATTGAAGAAGAGGCTATCATGTCGAAAGAATATCCATTGTAGAGTTCTTTTATTTATGCTCACTTATTGTATTTTTTAAAAGATTTCTTCATGGATCTTTTACCATTACAAAAGCCTTGTGATTTACACATGTAAATGTAGAAAGGGAGAGCCTAAATTCCACGAATTTGTGGTGGTTGTGTTGCATTCAATCAAGATATCAATCACCTAAAAGTAGATCAAACTAGAATTGATATCTTGATTGATTCCCTCCAACAACTCTTACCGCCTTCATTTGAATTCAAAATCCACTTTTAGAAATAGTGGAACACTTCTAGAGTCTATATAAAGACTTCAAATTACTTGTACAATACATGGAAGCAATATGCATACACTTGTGACCATCATTTTCTTGGTCCTTCATTTCTCTGCATAATCTTCTTCGCCAATGGTATGCTTGTAGAGGCTACTGCTCTCTCTCCATAGCTCCAAATTGGATGAGAGATGGCTCATTGGAAATGTATTAGTGTCTATATTATGATTCTAAATTTTCATAGCATTTATTTCAGCATATTTGGAGAAATATCAGTTTTTCTATTTATGTATTCCTTAAAATTAGGAGGTACCAACGTTGAGTGTCTGAGTCATTCCTATAGAATATTTTTCCTATTCCTTATAATTTTGTGCATTCTATACACTCAAATCTATGTGTATCACTCCCATAAAAGGATTTTTTCTCATTGTAATCACGTTGGTTGCTATAAGCATTTGAAGTTCATTGTCTCTTCCATAGATAGTAAGTTTTTGAGCTAGTCGATGCACGAACCTATCTATTTTGTATCGAATCTTTCTCCTTCATGCTCCAAAGTACATAGTACATTTTATTGCACTTATCACATGCCTATAAGGTCTATTTGAGTCTCCATAAGCTCAAGGGCTGGTCTTGTGCCGGTTAGCTGGACTAATCTTCATCGCTTCAAAACTCACTTTTCTACCTCCTACAAGCTTCTTCAAGTTCTTTCAATGTCCACAGATTGGAAAGAGATAGAAGATAGATTCAAGGTCCTATTATATTGGAGTGTGGACGGGACTAACATCTTATTTTCATAGATCTTTAATAAAATTGTAATAAATTTCTAATGTAAAGACAATGCAAACATTGTGTAATAACCTATTTTTGCAATGAAAATATTTTCATGTTTGCATCACAAATTCTTGTTCCACATTCTACTTATATTAGTAGATTTTCAATAATCTGTTTGTGAGAAAACTTTTATTGTTTACTTTCTTTGTCATGATGTCAACTATCAAGTTTTCTTTCTAAAATTCAATTTTGCTTGTAAGCTCTTCAAAAAATCATGCATTAAAATTTCTAAAAGTTGACTTATGTTGAAAAGTGGGAGCCATCACTTAAAAATCCTAGAAAAATTATAAATCGAAGTTATTTCTTCTCATTTTCATCTTTTGCAACTAAGAAGAGAGTGATGTGATTGCCAAGACCCCGTGCTAGAGGTTTATAGAGTTCTTGGGGGATTTGGATTATAAAGGTCAAGATCTATATGATCTTCTCTCCAAGCTTCCTGATCTCTATGGTACCATGCATATAAATGCAAATGCTTTGGAAGAGCTACTTGAGTATACAAATCATATTTTGTGTTTCTCTATTGACATCCCACCAATATGATGGCGAATGGGTTGCTTGTGACTTTTCTTGTACATTCACAAAGGTGATGAGGTGTTTGTGAAGCATTTGAAGTAGTTTCAAGAGATTGTAGAGGAAGCAAGGGAGCATCCTCAGTGAGATGGTTCCATTAAATAGAAGATTAAATTGGAAACACAAGATTGGTGTAAAATACCGATCTTTCATTGCTATCACCATTTTCATTGTGAATGAAGAAGCAGATCTACTCCTTATAACATCCCTCATCTTCTAATGAGTGGGTTTGTTGAAGGTAAAAAGGAAACACCCCAAGAGCTCCTGACTCTCTTATTAGATAGAGAAGTAATCAAAACAACTTATCCTCATAGTGTGGATGATAAGTTGGAAAAAGAAGTTGTACCACCTATGTCTATGGAGCTAGAAGGGACTATACTAGAGTTTTTTTTAGTAGTCTTGATCAAGTGAAAATAATATTTACTTTTGCATTCAAAAAGGCATTCAGGGTATGACTTGGTGAATGCCTAGGTTTATTTTGCACCATGTCGGAGTGCCCTTTGGATATAACCTCTTTAGTATTGGAGAAGAAGTGTTTTCCATTCAATAACTCTATTGCAAACACAATAAAATTGGTTTGTGATGACATAGTTATAAGTGAATATAAAAAAAACACTAAGGAAAAATTCAATAATGCACAAGAAAGGATATAAGAGTCAAAGGTTCTTGCTTCACCAATCATAAGCGGAGCGGGATTTCCCACTCTAGCATTAATTTACATCTTCTAGAGAGATGAGAAGAGGAAGATAGAGTTCAAGATGTAAGTATTTCAGTTGATGTCATTCATTTACAACCTCATGTAGATACTCATCTCAAGACTTTGTTTAGGAGCTACTTGAAGTTGACAAGTTTGCACTCGAGAGTGGAGGGGATGGACTGTCTTTGAAAGCCTTCTGTAAATTGCTTGTTTATCAACCATTACATTGGGGACAAATTGTGTCTTCTTAATTAAAAGACCTCTTGCAATTACAACTTTAAACTCCAACTTCCACTTAAAAGTCTTAGGTTGAATAGGTATATCTCTAGGGTTAGCACTGAAAAATAATGATAATATAGCAAACTTTCTTTGTTTTACTTATACCCTACCTATGGATTTGGAACACAAAAGAGACTCATTGAAACGATCAAAACTAATTGATGTAATGAAATAAATTGATGAAACAATACACTTTTCTCAATTTTTTTTCCATTTTCTTTGAAATTGTTATGTGTATATCATATTTCAAAGTTTCTAGATTATTTTTTTCATTGGAAGAATATCTCATCCATGATTTTTATGTATATCACACTAAATGTTCTATACATGGCATAGAGAAGCCAAAAAAATCCTTTCCACAGAAACGTGGGAGAAGGCTTGCAAAACATTTGTAGGTCCTTCTCGTGCATTTCTTATAAGGGTTTTTTTGGCTTCCCTATGCCATATAGGCACATTGTAACACATATGGGTACATCACATGGATATTGCAAGCATTTTTTATGCATAAGATTGACTGAGGTGCAATAATCTCCTTAGAATGTCTATCTGAATCATTCAAGCACACAAGCTTAAGCCATATGAGTCAATAAACCCTATTTCAATGTCCAAGTGATCCCAAGCATAGTTAAAACATGAAAAAAGGTCTAGCCACAAAAACGTGAGAAGGACCTCTCCAAATGTTTTGGAAAGGATCCTCTCATATTTCTATGGTTAGGACTTTTTTGGCCTTTAAACCATGATATGATGCTCCCAAAGACTTACTAGATGAGATAGCTTGCCAATATTTATGATAAAAATAAACAAAATTTAAAGAATCACTTAAATCTATGAGTTTAAAGACTTAAAACAACGTGGAAAGTGATAATAGACAATATCATGGAATAGAAAAGCTCAAGCTTCATTCATAATAGTCAAGGTCACAAAAAACTCATTTGTATGGAGAGATTGATTAGAAATCTTAGCTCTAGTCACCCTTAATCACCCAATCTAATTGTATATCCTTGGGTTGCATAGTAGCATGTATTGCATTTAACTTAGAATCCTCAAGCATTGATATCAAATATGCTTTTGCTGCCTTTTGTAAACCTTCTAAAGCTAGAGCTTGGATCCTTAATCCTGCACAATACTTTTGTAACTCCTTAAACTTGCAAAAGATCTTCTATGCATCAAAAGCTCAAATGTCTTTTCATAGTGTCTAATCTTTGTAAATACTTGAGAATATCTTCTTCTTTGTTGTGTTGCTCTCGCTAATGGTCTTGGGGTTCTTTCTTTGACATTTTATTCTTGACTGTGGTGGCCTATGCCATGGTTTGGAGACCTTTTTTTTACATTGTATGTGTCTTGAGCTTTCTCCTCATTCTAATTGTCAATGTTGGCTTTGCTTTCTCTCTTTGTCATTTGTTATGGTTCCCTGATTCACTAGTTGCATCTTGCTAGTTATGTTCACCCTATGATTTTAATGGTATCTTTTGGTTTACCCATTGTGCCTCTCTAACTCCTATGAAGCTTGTGGAAGACTTCTATATTGTTGTGAATCATCCTATAGAGAATCATCAAAATTGTTTGAGTAAATTACCTTTCTTCAAACATGATCCTTCATTTTTTATTTTGCAATTCTTTCTTGGGTGATGGAGGCTCATCATATGATGTTGGTGGCCATTATGATTGATTTAAAATGCATTGGAAATTATATCCATGTGCCACTTCTTGTTCATGTAATTGTTCATGTTGCTAGTAATTTCCACCACCTGTATTATGATGGGATGCAAAGCATGATCCACTATGTGGTCTTTTGTGGTGATTCATCCATGCATAATCATTGAGTGCTTTCCACATAGCTAGTAAAGTTAATGGGATCCTTTGTAGTAGTCTTCTCTATTCATGCCATCTTCTATAGTGCTAGAATCTTGAAATGAGAAAATGAGTCTCTTTTTATAAAGTTTCACCTAAAAAGGTTTGGTTCACATTTGCATGGTCAAAAACAATAAAAAAATAGAATAGTTCATTAAAATTTTGCAAAAGAGAAGAGATTGTATCATTAACCTTATGATTTATCATAAAAATACCATTAATGGATTAAATGAATTCACTTTGAAGCCAAATGCTCTCATATTCTTGTATCCCTCCATTGAGCATGATGTAGCCATGTTTTGTATAATTATTGCAGGTATAGCAACTCCTTGGCTCATTCCATAGTCTATTTTCTTGAGAACGTAGTATGGTAAAACAAATTAATCATATCTTTCACATAGCTCAATTGCATAGCATCAGCATTATGTTGCATGTTTTTGAAGTAAACACCTCTAGCCCTATAGTGTGACTTTTCCTTTCCTTGTATACTAAAAATCTCCGATGATCCATATTAATGCATAAAAAATGATTCATGTGCAAATAAAACATGTTGAAACGTTTTAAATATGCATAATAAACTCTTTTCAACAAATAGTTCAAAAGATTAAGAAAGCTCACATTGTAATCTTGCTCTCTCCCCAAGATAGGATGAAACACTTTGTGAAAACCATTAATGTATCTTGAAACAATTGATGTTGATTATTCTTGGAGCTAGTAAGACTAATTAAGCCTACTAACTTATCTAAGCATGACCAAAACTTCTTTCACTTACTAATAAGGTTAATTTAAGAATCACTATCTGTTTCAATAATGCATAGGTCTTTCCATAGCTCCCAACACCCATTATTTTTAGTGCCAATACCTCTTCTGAAAAATTTTATTGCCTTCTTCTTGTCATCAATACTTGTTGCAAACTATCTTGGGACTCATTAGGTTGTTTTGACATCTAGATTTATGTTCCCACCATGAAAAAAATTGAACTAATAAGCTCCTCCAATTTTAATAGCTTGTACAATTTAACAATCGGCATCATGGAAAATGCATATTCTATAAGTAGCTTCAATAATCTATAAAAGATTTTCATGAAGGCATCCAACATGAAAAAGTTAACATTAATTAATGGAAATGGAATAATGGGATTCCAATGTTTATCTGATGTGTCATGATTAGGTTTGTCTAACATGGGAGACTTTAATAACGGTATATCTCATTCCCTAGAAGTAGGTGATTCATCTAAATCATATATGCTCCTTTATTGTCCCGTTGTAAGTTTATAATGTCATGTGGAATATGGAGAACGAAAAAGAGTGGATGCACCTTCTTTGCAACCTAACATGTGTTTGATAATCTTTAAATTTCCACCCAAGTGCCAATCAATCTCCAAATCACCTAAATCTACCACACTAAGTGTTGCACCATGAATTTCACATACTATTACCATCCTTGGGGTCCTACTAAAAATTAATTAAATAAAATCATTGGATTCTTTAGGTACTTCAGTAAGACCTAACTACCATATATGTTTCTCATATTGATCACCATATGTAAATTTAGAGTGAGAATTATTACTTTCATCATAGATGGCATGTCTCATAGATTCATTCATGAGTGGCACACTCAATGTCTCCATTTTCCATCCCTTTATGATTTGGAATTCATGTATCTCCAATATAAACCTCACTTTGGTATTATAATCTACATAGAATATAAAAAATTATATAACATCAAGATACAATGAATATCATTGTAACAATAATGGACATACTTGGTATGGTAGATTTATAAAATCAAATCATTGCTAGTTGAAGCTTCTCCAAATCAATGAATATGTTCTTGTACTTTGTGTAAGGGGATCCCTTTCCAAACTCCTCTCTAGATGTAGTTAAGTGATAAATGGACATGGACATAATATCATCTATTTACAATTAGTTTTTGAGAATACTATCTACATCCTCATTGGAGGTCATCTTCTTTAGAGATACCTTATAAGGGCATGGAAAAATGTTATGAAAAATACATTTTTTGTAATGCATGCTTCAAAAGATTGTACAATGCATTGCATACTCTAGTATTAATGCTTGCTTCATCACATACCATCTACACCTTTCTAGGAGTGATAATGTCTTGTAATTTTTGGTAGAATCTTTAATTACTTGGATTTTGATAAGGTTTCCTATTGGTGAATCCAAAATACTAACGACATGTTTTTTCTTCAACAATAACTTAGTAACTTGAACCAATCCTTTATTGTTGATAAAGCACAAAACACCTGAACAGCACAAGGAAGAAGACGAAGCTTGGAGCACAACACACAATACTGAATATATTACCAAGAGAATGTACAAAGATAAGTGACCCGTTAGGGTTGTAGGCATATATACAAGCCGAGGGGGAAAAAACTCCTAAAGAAGGAAAAAAGTGCCCCAGAGGTCCTAGTGTGTTCACACACATCACTACCAAAACATATCAAGAAATCCCCTCTAGGATTGATGCGGTGAACAAGGAGCTAGTACTCATGTATAAGGAATCACCAAACTATGTGGAATCAATCCACAAAAGGAAGTAAGCCCAAATCTTTGCAGAAAGCTTGAAACTTCTCCCTAGGTAGAGCCTTTGTGAAAAGGTATGCAATGTTACCCTGTGTGGGCACATATGCCAAACTAACCTATCCAATGGAGAACCTCTCCCTGACATAATGATAGTGCACCTCAATGTGCTTTGTGAAAAGGTCTGCAATGTTATCCTATGTGTGAGGACAACATCAAATGCATCTCCAACATGATGAAGACTCAATCGAAAAACCTAGTGGCAATAGGTTTGTACTCTTTAAGAAAAAATGCTACAATATATTTTTTTTGATACAAAGCTATTCCACCATCAACTTGCATAAATTGAATGCCCAAATAATGATGCAAATACCCCAAATCTGACATCTCAAATGAGGCATGCAAATCAGCCTTGAAATCAGAAATATGCTTCTCATTAGGACCAGTGAGTAGCATGCCATCAACATAGACAATAATGAGAAGAAGAACATCGCTTGCATGCTTAACATATAAGGTGCTTTCAATTGGGTTGTTCTTAAATCCATGTGTAATCAAGTAGGCATGTATCTTTTCATACCAAGCATTTCAACCTACACACTTTGTTTTGATGCCCTTTCTGCACAAAATCATGGGGCTGAAAAACATGCACTTCTTCATGTAAGTGTTCGACTAATGAACATCCCAACCATGATGAGATGCAAGTGCATAGATGATATGAACATTAGTCATTCAACATGTGGGAGCAAAGGCCTCATCAAAATCAATGCCTCTTTCTTAAGCATAATCTGTTGCAACAAGCCTAGCCTTATACTTGTCAATTGTTCCATTAGGCTTAGCTTCAACTTGTATACCCACTTAGTGCCAATGACATTATTTCAAAGAGGCAAATCACATAAAGAACATTTATCATTCTTCACATTAGCATCATATTTTGATTGCATAACAACCATCTAGTTTTCTAAATTTTGTGCTTCATCAAACAAAACAGGCTCATTCTCATCAAGAAGACTAGAGGCAGCATAACATAGCCATCTGATGTCAAAGAATCACTATGAGATATTAAATGAGTATAATATGATAGAGGTGCATCTAATTTTCTATCTCGCAAAGTCTACCCTAGCCAATTTGGCATAGTTTTTGCCTCCTCTAAATCAATTCTCTCATGAACAGGTGCATCATGTAAATTTGCATCAGAAATGGAATGATTTGCATCATCACATGAAATTTATAAAGGTTGAGAAAGTGCATCATTTGGACCAACACTTGACTGTCCACTAGTAAAAAGAGATACCAAAGTGTCATACACATCTCTAGAGCTAACAAAAGTCTCCATGGTACATGAAAGTAATGGTTTAATTGCATCTTCCACAAAAGCAACATCATGACAAACCAAAATGTGTTTAATCTGTGGATGATACAGATAATAGCCTTTGATTTCTAAATTGTACCCAATGGAAATACATTTCCTTGCTTTATCATCCAATTTCCTGCATTGTTTTTCAAGCACTAATGCATATGCTAAACAACAAAAAACACACAGATGAAAAAAAGATGGCTTGTGACCATGCCAAGCCTCATATGGAGTGATACAACCCAATGCTTTGGTGTGACACATATTTAGTACATATGCTACACACGTAACAACCTCAAGTGAAAAGTTATGTGGTAAAGCCAGACTTTTGACCATAAACCTTGCCATCTCCATGAGTGAATTGCTCTTCTTTTTAACAAGTCCATTATGTTGAGGTGTATATGGAACTATACACTGATGTTTCATCCCACATTCCACCAGAAATGAATTAAAATCAGAAGACATGTTTCCCCCTTGATCAAAATGGAGGGTGCCCAAATTGCATGCTCATAGGTTTTAAGCCAAAAATAGAAATTGTTTGAAACACATAAACACTTCAAACTTTTCCTTGAATGAATACACCCATGCATACTTGGAAAAATCATCAATAAAAGTCAAAAAGTAAAGATAGTTCCCAAAAGAGGGTGTACGCATAGGACCACAGAGATCACTATGAACAAGCTTCAATTTCTGAGTAGCTCAAACTGAACCATCTTTTGGGAATGAGGAATGCTATATTTTCCCAAAATACAACCTTCACCCACATGTTTGTCGGGTGCCTCAAGTTTGGGTAGAGAAGAAACCATTTTTAGTTTCTACAGGCATAACAAACTAGCAAAATTTAGATGACCAAAGCGTGCATGCCAAAGCTTTGCATATGAGATATCCTGAGAATCATGTACTACACATGTTGAATCATTCACACATTTTTCATAGTCTATGAGATTATACAACCCACAATATGAAATGCTAGAAGCAATAATAACATCACCATTTGAGAGACCATGGAATGTACATCTTTCATTAGCAAATTTGACAACCAAGCCAATCTTGCTTAGTGCCAAAACTGGGAATAGATTTTTCTTGATCGTAGGTACAAACAAAGCATCTCACAATGTAACAGGCTCAAGTGAACTCAAGAAACTATGCTACGAGGTAATATGTTTGGTTACCCCACTATGAAACTACCAAACATCTGAGTCTACTCCACACATACATTGCTCATGAGGAGATGGTCAAAACTACAAAAATTACTAAACTCCCATTCTTCATTCAGCCACAAGATTAGTAGACTTTGTTTTAGGTGTAGAGGCCTCTACAACAACCATACTAGCCTCTCTTTTCTTTTTATCAGCCAATTTTGGGCAACTATTTATGACATGATCATTTGCTTTATAGTATTTATAAAACAATTTTAACTTTTTTTATTTCTTCTCATCTTTGTCTTCTTTTTAGAGTGTGTAGAATTAGCATATTTCTGTGTACTAGTAGATGAGCCCCATTTACCTTTGCCCTTTTGACTAGCTAGGAAAGCTTGATCTACAACATGCATAAAGGACCTGTTCTACCTTAATTGATCTTCCTATGATAAAAAAGAGAATAACTCCCTTTCATCATCAACCAAGTAGTAGAAGCAAGGCTCTAATATGAATCCATAAGACCATTCAAAATAGTCTGCACAAGTGAAGTTTTTGGCAAGAATTCATCAGTAGAAATCAATTGCTCCTTTAAATCTTTGATCTTTGTCAAAAAAATATCCATGGAATCTCTTCATCCATGTGCTCATTCTCCAATTGTTTTCAGAGGTAAGTAACACAAGCCTCATTTCTTGCCTGGAATAAAGCGGTAAGTGTATCCAAAGCATGCATAGCTATTTTGCAAGAGAAAATATGAGGAATAATGGCACATGTGATAGACAAAGCTATCAATACATGTGCCTAAGCATCTCTGCCATCCCAAGGAAGTTGATCTACAATAAGTGTAGTAGGAACCACAATATGAACAGGAATTTGAAGATCATCATCTTCAATGCCATCTGCATCACCTTCGATAACTATATTGCTAGGTGTAATGGGACATTTTTCAACATCCTGTACAATATTCCATATTCCTTTTACAACCAATACATGATGCATCATCTATGCCCATAATGGGTAATTAGTCCCATCCAATCTATCCTCAATAACCAACACACATAATATATCATTGCTTTCAGGCATGACCACTGACTAAAATACCGTAATGCAAAAAAATGATTGGATCTCAAAAGTTGAATAGAACAACTCTATCAAGCTATGCAGGATCTATATCAAAATTCAAGGCACTTGCACTAGAAAACCTAAACATGTATATATGTTTGCTAGAAAAGGATGAAATTGCCTGCACAGGAGCTACGATAGTGCGTTTTGAGGCCAAAAAAAGCTCATATCAACACGACCAAGCGAAACAGTTTTGAACTCATAATCGTGCTGAGTATGCTCACCAACTTTCATGCGATTTTGAGACTATGACCAAAGGGGTTTTGATAACACCCTAGATGAAGCGACGACCTGCTCTGATACCAATAGTTGGAGTTTGAGGCCTATGGAAGCATGCAAACAACACAAGGAAGAAGAAGAAGCTTGGAACATAACACACAGTAGTAAATGTATTACCAAGAGAATGTACAAAGCTAAGTGATCCCTTCGGGTTATAGGCATATATACAAGCTAGGGGAAAAAACCTCCCAAAGAGGGAAAAAAGTGCTCCAATGGTCCTAGTGTGTTCAGATACATCACCACCTAAATATATCAACAACATCTTCAATGAATGATGTAGACAATATAAAAATGAATATGGAAGTCTCATATCAAAATAAACAAGTGAAAGACAAATTTGATCACAAAAATTTGTCTTTTGCATGCTCCACCACTAATTGTAAGAGCTTCAAAGGATGCTAATGATCCTTTCCTATATCGCATACCAAATAGAGGCTCTTTCAATTGTTGGATAGTGGCTTTTAACTTCTCAATTGTGCTCTCCTTTTCTTCCAAATCCTTTTCAAGCTCTACAAGTTGTTGTTCTAAAGATATGACTCTGCTTTCTGAAGTGACCATCCTCACATGATGGAGTTGATATTTCTGGATCCAATACTTAATAGTAGCATTTAAATGTCTAGATTAGCACTTTTAATAACCTAATAGTCCAACTTCACCTACACTAATGAACGGAAGTAAAGTTGAGAGGTTATGGAATCTTGGATGGTAAGAATACATTCGATCATGGTGATATAGTGAGCCATGAGTCCAAAGGCCAATACTCTTTCCTCTAGCTAAACAATGTTCATTTTGAGAGTTCACATCAATGTTGCATTGTATATTTGAAACAAACTCAATAGGCATACAAACATGGATATTTATTGTTCTAAGAGCATGAGGACATTCGAGTGTGAGGTTTGTAATAGGCGTCAACACCATCTTTGTAGACAACTACAAGAATATGAAAAAAGTGGAAATTTGGTTGGGAGGGACTTGAGAACATGTATATTGTTTTTGAGGATGTGGATGGGCCAAAGTGTGTTTTTCCACCGAATATGGTTGAAAATAATGAAAATTCATTTTTGTGAGGAAGCACAATTACCAATTTGATAATGTGGAATTTTACTTTTGGAAGGATTTGAAAAATATTATTTTTCCTAAAATAAAAAAAAGAGTGAGGAAAGTCATTTGTTACATACATACATACATACATACATACATACATACATATATATATATATATATATATATATATATATATATATATATATATATATATATATATATATATATATATATATATATATATATTAGAAAACAGGTCCTTTTAAGTAGATATACAAAATGAGACTTAAAAAAAACATTTTTTATTCACATACATGGCCAAGTTTGATGATGCAAAAAGTAGATTATCTTCTTCTATCTCTCTAGAAGAAGAGAGAGAACAATCTAGCAAAGCCCTAAAAAAACCTACTCTAGGCTATTAAAAGGTTCGGTATTAAATGCATTTTGTCCCCTTGAAAAAGAAAAAAATTAGGATTAATCCCTGAAAATTGAGGATCCTTACAAAGCCCATGTAGGGTTTATTTTTTTCCCTTATGATCAATCCATGAGGCAGTCTCAGTTGTAGGGTAATCTACAAAGTGAGATTCCTTGTTGGCTTGAATCTCTCAAGTAGGAAGATCTTTCTCATATTTTTACTCCTTTTTCCACCTTCCTTCTTGTACTTGGTTCCACAAGTACTCAGGCCATTCATCTTCTTCTTTAGGTGTCATTGAGATAATCTCTATCCCATCATAAACTATGTCATGAACCACTTCAATTATAAGATCTTTTGTTAGGGATTCAGCTAAATCTGGCACAAATTGAGTCTCAATGGAATTTCATATTGGTGTGCCCTATTTGGTAAGTTCTTCTTGAGGAAATTGTAGTTGATCCATCACAAAGGTGAGAATTGGTTTTTGAAGCACAACCATAGGTTTTCACTCCCTAAGGAGGATATTTTCCTCTGGGATCTTTTGGAATAACTCCATGAGTTGATTGCACATGCTAATCCTCTCTTTCTCTGATTGAGCATCAAGGTAACACTAGTGGTGTGTTTCCACATTTGGTTTGCTTTTTATCCAAACAACATAAGCTTTGAGCATCATTTCTAAGTCTATAGGTAGAGGATCTTCTAGTACAAAACCTACTTTTTGCTTCTTAAAAGTCTCTTTGTAATTTGAGGTTCTATATTTCTCTTTTAAAAACTTTTTACATGCATCTTTCAATTTTCTTCAGACTATCCATTTCCTTTTCCCATTTCTTGCTAATATACCGACATTCCTGGTACTTCTCGAGAGGTCACCACCCATCCCAGTATTGTTCCCCCCATAGCTCACTTAACTGGCAATCTCTTGCCACTAAGCTATACCCTTGTGGCGTTTGAAGAAGGGGAAAGACTAAGGTTAACATTACCTTGAACATATTTTGGGCCCTCAAAACTTCATTCTTTACTTTCAAAGCCTGTTTTGAAGCATTTTCGGGGTGATTCTTGGAGCCATTTTGGAGTACTTCTATATGTAGTTCTCTTTACATAGGTTCTAGAACATCAAAAAGAGTTCTCTTTGTACTTCTCCAACTACAAATATTCACCTTTAGAGCTCTGTTTTCAGCCACACTAGTAAATCTATAGGTTTTTTGAAAGGTTGTGGTTGTGGTAGGAGCAGTCTTCACAAGTTTATGCACATTTTTTTAGCCTAAAGAACAGAGTTGACAAACACTTCTAGCTGTTGTTTGCTAGTATTTAGGCTATGAATTCAGCCTTTTCAGTGCCATTTTATTGCATATATTGAGCACATACATAATATGTATGCTTTTGTGGATATCACTTATGTACGTCCATGTGGTCATAAATATAGCGGTAAACTTTTTTGCATAAATACTTTTACATTTGATAAAGAGGGTTGTGTTGAGGTTGTCTTAATTGGGAGACATCCAGATGTTAGGATCTCTTTGGTGATGTAGGTGGAAGACTTACCCAATCTTGCCATAGGAGATGTATGCTAGTTGTTCATAAGTGCTTGATAAGCCTACTTGGCTTCTTTCGGGTAACTAATTATATATAGTGGAGTCAATGATTCACTATGCAAGTTAATATGTTAGTACTTGTAGTTTTATTAGATTTTGACATTGGTGTTGGGAGATTCTTTTGCAGAAAGGGACTTAAGTATTTATAAGAGAAGGAAGAAGAAGAATAAGTGAAACATAGGCACGACGAGCTTCTATATATTGATTACAAATAGAAAACATAATGATGATGTCTAAAATAAGACCAATTGTTCTTTGTGCGGAGTGCTTAATCCCAAAAAGTACACACACACAAGGTTAGAAGATATCCAAAGTTCCTTATGCCACCGAACTTCTCTGCACTAGACCTCCACCCTCTCCAATAGCTTGCTCTTGTGCACACCTTGCACTCAAGCTTCCAATAGGGTAGGAGGAAGGGACACCTTCTGTCTATGCGATGCACACACCTCCTCAATGGTACCTTGTCCCACCTTGATTGCCCTCCTCACTAGTCCTCTACACTCTCTCTCTACACACTAGATCATCCTTCTTGCACACTTGCTTCTCACTTGCTTCTCTGCATTGCACTATGCTCAATCTCTTTCTCTTCTCTCCTAGTGTAGACTATTCTCTCACTTTCTTAGTCTAACTCCAAAAATACCTATTGCTTATGTGTCGATTTACTTACGTATGCTTTTAACTAATGGAGTATCTTGATGGTCACTTTGATATCCCAATAATGTCTAAAAATGTATCAATGACTCCCTATTTTTTCCTATAGTGACTTTAGGAGAAAAAAATAATTTTAAATGGGAGGGGGGCATACATACACTTTTGCATATTGCTTCCTCTTCATATGCCTTCACTTTTTACTTCATTTCTTCAATATGTGTGCCTAAGGGAGGGTTCATATGAACCTTCCAAACACTTCAAAACCCTTGAAGACCTTATAGAAAGACAATCTACAACTTGCATTCAACTTTCTACAAAACCATTATGAATAAACTATTTGCGCACTACTTGTGCACCTTGTTCTCGGCCACTTGTGCACCACCTGTGCACCCCTTTGCACTTTTGTGCCACATGTGCATCACTTGCATAATCATCAATTTGACCTTTGACCACTTTTATAGTCAACCACTTTGACTTTGAGCAACTTAACTTTGATCACTTTGACTTTGGTCAATTTGACTTTGACCACTTTGACTTTGACTGGCTCAATAGTTACCCACCACCTAATGGGCTCTCCATCTCGGAGAGCTAACAGCCAAACCATAAGCAGAGAGGTTCACTATGATACCTGTTGTGCAAAATCTTCAAAATGGCTATTGAGCAGCTACCAAGTCTACCAGGAGCATGAAAGAACAATCCCAAGGGAAGAACCAAAAATGTATACTAGTTCATTGAAGAAGCAAAAGCTAAAGAATGGAATGTAGGAAGGAAAGTTTAGGGAGGTCTGAAGGGCTAAGAAGGATAGGGCAAGGGGAAATGGCGGGGCTCGCTGGAGATAGAAAGTGAGGGGCAAGGGTGGATAGGGAAACATCACCAAAACATGGAAGCCACAGATGGTTCCTATGGGAAAATGTGAAATGTGTGGGAAAATAAGGATGGAATAGAGCATGTGGACCACATGCGGGATAAAAGGCACATGATAAATGTGTACAAAACATGTGGGTTTGGACCAAAGTAGGAGAAAAGTCTAGATTTTGGTAAAACTAATGCAAAAATTGAGTCTAGTACTGTTAGTAAAAATGAAAATGACCCCAAGTTTGAAATGAATGGCTACTCGAGGCACAATCTAGAGCCAAAAGCATTTTGCCAATAGAAATTTGAAAAAAATTGGGTAACCACATGATATGATAGACTATCCTATGGTGGGCATAGAGAGAGGCTATAGAAAGATAGAGAGAGATAGAGAGAGAAGATAGAGAGAGGTAGAGAGAGAAGATATAGAGAGGTAGAGAGAGAAGATAGAGAGAGGTAGAGAGATAAGATAGAGAGATGTAGAGAGAGAAGTATTTTTTAATGGAAGAAAATAAAAGGCGTGGACCGCTTTTGTTTTTGCAAAATTTCTAAAAATAGGGAAAAATGAAAAAAATCCAAAAAAATAAAACAAATTCTCTAAATTTTTAGACAATGTTTCACACTCAAAACCATAGAGAGCTTCCTTTTTTTCTTTTATTTTATCAAGAAAAATTACATTGAAAAAAAGATTAAGAAATTTAAGAATTCTTAAAAATTTCTTTTAAAAATCTAAAAAAATCTAAAATTTCTGAAAAAAATCCTAAAATTTTCCAACAAGGTGTTCATAAAAAAGGCTATGAAATGGCTCTGCATTGTATAAAAATGCAAAGGAAAAGCATGAAAATTGATGAAAACTAATAAAACTTAAGCAAAAAAAATGGTACGAGAAGGCTATGTACAACTTGGACAGATTTTGCAAGTTCCAGGTGATCCATAAATTTGCACTCGTGCTAGTGATAGGTATTGAGCCTAGATATGGTGATTAAAGGAAGCTCTTCACCCTCCAAAGTTTCTTCTTTTTTGCACTTCATTTCGGTTGTCTTCTTATTGGGCGCACTAACCATGGGATAGGACCACCCTGAATCCTCCATTGGAATAATATTTCTAGCATACTCCATCTTTTGTATCTTTGTTTTAGCAAATATTTTATTTAAATTATAACATTTCCATCTTACTATTCCAACTTCTTCAACCAATGGAATCTTGTGTTTCCCAAGACATGCATGTACTCCTTCCACATCCTTGTAATGCCCTGCACTTACTACCATAAAAATTATCATTACAGATGATATCCATACCATTATCCATAACAAAGTGGCCATTGATATAAGATTTGAGGTAGCTTCATCAATATTGTACTTAAGGGTATGTCTTGTCTTCTCTCTTTTCTGGCATGTGGCTGATTCACCCAATCAGCAACCTAAATGATCTCCTCTTTTCCTTCATACACCCTCTCTACTTGAGTTTTTTGGAAAAAATCCATAGCAAGAAGATAAGTCTTCTCCATGTAGCCAAGCCAACATGTTCTCTTCTTCATATAAATCTGCCTCTAGGTTGTCCAACATATCTTTTTCCATACAAATACCAATTGTCTGCATCGTGCTAGAATGTCTTTGGTTGTGTTTATTGTTACCCTTTGGAGTTGTCCTCTCCAATCATTTTAGCATAAGGATCAACAATATATCTTACATTTGTCAATCCGGGAAGTATACAAAGACCACAGCCCCTTCTAAGTTGATGGAATCCAAGAATAAGAGGAAAATGACTGTTTTTCTGAGAAATGATGAAGATGAAGAGAAATTTCTAGGGTTTTGATTATCTTGAGCTACACTACATCATTTTCAATGATCTTGGTGCCTAAAGTGTCTTATTCAGCAGATCACAATTATGAAGTCAAATCTCAAAAATGATACCTGTAACCTTCAGACGAGACAATCACGATTCTGTGAAATTTGATAAATTCCATCTCCAGCTTTATTCTTCAGCACTTTCTCACTCAATACTCTAAGGATCATCTCTCTCCATACACATTAATCAGAAATACACAATTGAAGCTTGCAAATTCCATGGATCACCCATAGAATAGACTCAACAAATCAAAGAAAATCACATGGAAGTAGAAAACACAATTTCTTGCAAGAGAGCTCTTCACATTACTTGGATAGCAAAAATAATACAACCAACCTTCTCAAAATAGAGGAAATTATCTTTTATACATTTTCAAGTGTCCCTTTTCACACTTGAATTTTGGTCCTTTTCCCTTCTAATCTAAAAATATGCTATCAAAGAGCTTCCAAAAATTCTAGAAAAAATACATATGATTCTAATTAACATGAGGAAGAATCTTCCTCATTTTTACATCATTTGCGTAAACATTTCTACAATTTTTTGACATTTTACAAATATTTCCTTTCAAAAAATGCTTCTTCTAACATTCTTCCCCTCCTAGACTTTTTGGCTCCTGACAAAAAATATTCTTGTTGATATATAATGAGTGCTTCCTTCACTTCTTCTTTCTTTGATACACCTGTGACAGTAGATCATGACTTTTTCTTTTTGTGATGTTCAAGTTATTTACCATTTCAAAAAGAGCTTTTCTCCACTGTACTGCTGCTTCTGGTCTATCTATCACATCTTTCTTTAGGTATTTTGTATATGCTGCTTCATAAGCTGTGAGTCTGGATTTTGTAACTACTGATAGATTTCCAAAAATTTCTGATTCTCTTTCAAAAAATCCATAATCAAAAGCGTCCTCAAAAGTTTGAAGATAATGACTACCCAAAAATACGTCTTGCTATAATAGGCCATTAAACAAATTCTGTCGGGGGTTTCACTTAAATCAAAAAGTAAGGCATCAGTTGGCAAATTGAAGCCAATGTAATTAAGGGTTCTGACATCTGTATCTGTAAAGGTTTCTATACATGCCAATATAAGTCGCATTATTGTGCTTAATAGAATACAAGCTGGATCATTGACATCTTTATAGTAGATATGACAGACTCTACTGTGTCAACCATATATTTCTTTGTTGGCCATGTTCCTGCTTTAGGTACTGCTATCTTTGGAAAGTTCAGCCATTTTGCTTGAATCTGTCCTGCATTTCTTCTTTCCCAAAACACAGTCCATTCCCTTCTTCTTGCTACTGGACAATAAGCTGGATTGATCTTTGGCTGAATTGGTGCCTCATTCCAGATTTTCCTGCATTCTTTATTAGCATCTAACCACCTGTTCCTCCATTTAGGATTGGCTTTTTCAAATAATTCCTTAGTTACATTGATATCCTCTTCATATTACAGATACTTGTTTGATGACAATCCTATCCTTGCAAGCTGGTAATTTTTAATACTTTCAATAATCATGCAAAAAGGTATACCTAGGCCATCTGCTGCCCAATGATGTTGGTCTCAATTTATTCCTTTGTTGAGAGCAAAATTCACAATTTGTTCTTCATATTCATTATGCATTTTTCTGATAAATTCCATTCAAGATTCTCTATCTGTTAAAAGCTTCTGAACAAACTCATCTGAGTACTCCTCAACTGCTATTTTGTTTTCTTGTTCATCAAAGTGTTGAGTTCTGTTATCATCTCCCCCTTCATACTCTTCTATTTGTGTAGTCTCTACCTGCTCTTCAACCTGTCATTGTGCATTTTCCAATTTTTTCTATAGCTCTTCCACCATCAGCATTAAACTTTGATTCTGAGTTGTCCATAATTCTCTTTCTCATTTCCACTCACTTCTTTCTTTTTCTATACTCAATTGCCAATCACTCCTCTCTTTTGCTATATCCAAATGTAGTTTATTATAACCTCTCATTGAGCTGGCAGCATGTACACTAGCTTGCTTTTCCAACTCCTTGGCTTCCTTCAGTTCTGCTTGTAGTCTTAGAATTTCCTTGTTCAATTCCTCCCTCTCATCCTGTGTTACTTGTACATCTTGCTTTCTTCTTTTATTTGGCCTTCTTCCATCAATAACCTGTTTATTTCTTCATTTGCTTTGACCATAATCTGATATGAGCTTTGAACTGTTCTGTATCTTCCTTCTATCTTCTTCAGCTCCATTTCCATTTTGGTGCTATGCTCTATCTGCTTTGCACATTTCTCTTCAAGAAATTGAATTTTGTTTTGTTGTTGCACTTCCAGCTCTTCTAATGAGATTATTCTTTTGGTCAAATCCTCATTTCTTTCCTGTACAATCTTCAGTTGTTCTTCTAATTGTTCCTTTTCTTTCTTTTGCTCATTAATAATTCTACTACCTTTCACAAACTCTGATTCAGCCACCATTCCTGATATGATCATGTTTCTACTAGATGGTCTGAACTACTCTATGTTGCTTATGATAATTTTACAAGCAGATCTAATATCTTTGGGTATCCTCTCTAATCCACCTTCTAACTCTACTTGCTTTACTTCTATCTGCTTTTCATCTTTGTAGTCATTCTCTTCTTCATCTTCTTCCTCATATTCTATGACTTGGTTCTTTTTCTCTTCATAACCCTTTTCTTCTTTCATTTCTTCTTTGTTTGCAACATCTTCCTCATACTTTAATGTCTGATCTTCTTCCTTCTCATGACCTGATATTTCTTTTATGATCTCAATCTCCTCTGCCTTCTTTTTCTCCATTTCCTGTTGTTTCTCTTCAATTACCTGTTCTTCCTCTTTCTGTACTTTATTATCTTGAGTTGAAGTTGATTCAATCTCTGCTTAAAGCTTTATCTGATCATTTACTTGCTGCCCTTTTTGTCCTTCCTCCTGCTCATCTATATCCATAAGGTCTAATTCTTCTTCTTCTTCGTGATCTTCTGTAGTTGTAAACTCCTCATTATGATTCAGATCATAAAGTATATATTCTATGCTTTGATTTATTTCTTTTTCTGTATTCCCTTCTTTCACCTCTTTGGAATTCATCTTTTCTAATAACTCCTCAGTTTCCTCAGTTTGATATTTGTCTTCTTTCTTGTGTACTCAGCTGCATATCTAAGCTTCCTTTTCTGCTTCTAACTTTTCCTCATTAAATTTGAAGTAGGTTTGCTCTGATGGCTTTATCCATACTGCTTTAAACCCTGAGTTCACTAATCCACTACTAAACTCTTTTCTTGCTTCAACCTCTTCTTCCATCATCACTGCTTTACCTTTTAGTATCCTCTTTTCTTCTCCAGGACTAACCTGTTTTGCTGCTTCTTCTTCTTGGACCTGTTTTCCTTGTGACTTCTCACTTAAATCTTCTGGTGTTTTATTTTTTTCAGAGGCTTGTGCTGTCACATTTGGTGTGCTAGGTACTGATAAATTCAAACTTTTTATTAGAAAAATTTCAATGTCACCCTCTAAATCTGAAGAGAACTGTGAAGAACCTACTATCCCTGATTTGTCCATTCTTGGTTCTTCTATATCAATGGATTCCTCCTGCTTCTTTTCTTCTACTCACAATTTTCCTGTCTCCATCCTTTGTACAGGCTCTACTGCTTTTCCTTTATTTTTCTTGGTCAACTTCCTTTTCTGCACAGGTTTTTTCTAAACCTTCTTCTTCACTACTACTATGGTCCTAGTTTTAGGAGGTCCTTGTAACTCATTGAAGTAGGCCACCAATTCTACTTCCTTTTTAACAAAAACCTCTTCTATCTCTCCTGCCATCATCTGATCATGCAACTCTTCATAGTGTTCCACTTCTTCTTGTATCCAATCAGCTGCTTTACAAGAGTAGTCTTCCAACATCTTTTGATACTGGGCTTCATAGACTGCCCTTTTATTGTTTCCTTGAGCTAGATAAGAATACAATTGTTCCTTGAGGTTCCTTTGAAGACTGTACTTCCTTTTGAGCAGTTTCATGCTCTTCCTTTGTTGCTTCCACCTGTTCCAATTCTACCTTTATGGGATCCAATCTTCTCTTCTTTACAAGAATGACTTCTTCTGAAACTCCCTTTCTTTTCCTCTCAGCTCCCCTCATGCTTGGTTGGGCTTCTACTTCTCTTATGGTCATCATTTTAGAAGGGCTTTTGATTCCTAACATCAAACTTCTGAAGTATTGAGCTTCTGGAGCCAATTTCAATTGATCCTCCATTCCTAAAACATGATCTATAATCCTTGTTAAGAATTGGGCTCCATTCATGAACTTTCTTTGCTCCCAATGTTTAGCTGCTTCCTTCAATTGTTCATGTATGTATGGAGTTACATCCATCACTCCAAAAGGTTTGGTTTTGTCTTTATTATTAAACATGATCAGTGTCACTGGCTTGTGTGGCATAGTGTATCTAGGTAGTTTTGGAAAACAGAAATATTGAAGGAACATTCTGATAGCATACTCTTCATTCTCTTTTCCTTTAAAATCAGGGAATTTGGAATATCCTGCATAGGTTGCTTTATTCTTCTTAACAAAACTGTTATCCAACTTGGTTCCCATTGAATAAAACTGAAGGGCTACCCTGATATGCTCTACCTTTATAGTAATATTCACTTCTTTGTTTTCCTTGTCCTTGACTGGACACCTGAAATATGCATCATTGCCCTTTCCAACTTCCAGCAGACTATTCATCACCTGTGCTACTCTTTCAAAGTCTATGGAAAATAAGGGTTCATCCAACAGTCTGTGTAATTCTACTGCTTTCCATCTTTTGTAATTGACTACAATTCTTTGGAATTTATAAAATTCCTAGCAGCATGGTGTACTTGTGACCTCCAACTCCTACTGTGAAAATGTGCTGACCAATGATACTAAGGGTTTCCTTGAGTTCCTTGACTATCTTCTCTGCTTCTGGAATTTCTTGCTCTTCATCAGAATCTAGCTCTACTTGTTCTACTGTTGCTTCACTGTCTAAGAACCAATGTCCTCTAGACAAAGTTACTGAGTCTGCTTTGAAATCATGGATTGGCAGTTCCTTTGGATTCACCATTCTAGAGAAAACATAATATCACACAAAAAAGAAAACTCCACCCACACGAGTCATAGTAAACATAAATGAAATCACATTTTTCTTAAGATGTTAATGAAAGAGAATGAAAATAAAATCTGAGATGAATCTTGACTTCCTCATTTGTGTCATAGATAAAAACTCAATTGAAGTGATGATCACATGTGTAGCAAGATGTCTAGTGCTCTCTTTCCTTTTAACAGCTCTTATTTATATATATTTTAATAATAAAAAGAACAAATGAAAAAAGAAAAATTGAATGAAAAATAGAAACCTGCTAAATTACACCCTATATCTTGCTTGTGCAATATAACTTATATAAACAAAAGAATTGCAAAAGAATTGATACTTTTTCTCTCTCTTTTTCTCTTTTTTTTAATTTAATTTTTCTCTTTATTTTTTTCCTCTTTTTCTCTTTTTTTTTATAATAATAATTTCCTCCACTTCTCTCTCTTCTCCTCCTATTTCTTTTCTTAGAAAGAGAATGAGGTAGAGTCAAATGGAAATAATTTCCAAGATGTCATAATTTCCTTCTTGTAAAGTTCTGAATTTCTTCAAGAATCCCATGTGTGTATCAGATAATCATTTTGTCTTTCCCTTCATCTATAACTCTTTATACTTTTTTGAGCTATTTTAGTATCTTCCTGCTTGTTTCCTTTCCATTGAATCAGATCTGATTTTTTTACCCAATAATACTTGAATTCGTGTTGACTTTGTTCTAGGAATAAAACCATCTTCTTTTGATAAACTGTACTTGGAAGTTTTTGGTTTCCATATCCATTTAATTCTGGGAAATTGTTTTGATGAGCAGTGCTTGTATATCCTTTGTTTCCACATTCTTCCTGTCTTGATGCCTAGATGCTTCTCATCATTCCACACTTTCCACCTTTCTTCTGCCTTTTCAATACCTTTTGTTTCTTCAATTTCCTCCTGTTGTTGATTGAAATAGATTTGGTCATGAAGAAGTGGTGTTTGTGATTTCTTTGTAGCTTCTAGTGAAAAAGTAAATCCCTCCAATTCTGAGTTATAGATATCCTGTTGGTTTTCTTGTTCTTCATTACTCAATAAAAACTTTAAAAACCTGTTGTCATTTAATGTCAATTTAAGCTTCATATTTTCAAAATCCAAAATTACTTTACCTTGCCTGAGCCATCGTTGTCCCAAAATCAATTTCTCAGTCATCATATGATCTGGCCATTCTTCACAATCTATTTTCATATATTCTTCATTGAACTTAACTTCAATAGATGGTGAAGACATGCTTTGTATTATCTGTCCTTCTAAGGTTTTGATAAGTTTTTTACTTTCAGTCCTTTTTAGGTTAAACTTATCCAACAAAGCTGAACTAATCAGATTAACTTGTGCCCCTGAATCTGTCAAAACCTTGATTTTCTCATCATGAAAATTCATTGTTACAACAGGCAAATGCTCTCTCACTCTTAAAGGTGTTTCACACAAAAGGACTTCTCTAAGCTGCTTGATTTTCCTTATTCTTTCCTTTGCCTCCTCTTGAGCCTCCTTTCTAATTTTTTCCTCTTCCTTTTTCCTGTTTTGAGCTTGATGTATTCTTCTCCATTCAAAAACAGTTAATGGAAGATCATACCTTTTTACTCTACATCCACTTATGAAGTTTGGCATGATTTCTCCATCTATATTAGCTAATTGGATAGCTCCACTGTTACTTATTTGATTGATAATATAAGGCCCATGTCCTTTTTTCTGGAATTTCTTCTGATGTTCTTTTACTGTATATGCCAACACTAGATCTCCTTCTTGTAAGTCCTTTTCTTTAATATGAACATCATGATAAGCTTTTTGCCTTCTCTTGTCTGCGTATATGCTCATGATTGCTTGAAGTCTAGAAGCTCCCAGTTTTTCCAATTCCACCACTCTCTCAGATAATTCATGTCCAGTCCACTTGACTACCCACCCTTAGTGTTGGAATAAGGAACTCTAAAGGCAGAAATGCATTCGGTCCATATACCAAGTTAAATGGTGTGGTTCCAAGTGCAGTCTTGCATGCCACTCTATAAGCCCATAAGACATGATTAAGTTGCAAATCCCAATCATTCCTATTTGTGTTTACAAATTTTGACAAAACAGTGCAAAGTACTTTATTAGTACTTTCTGTTAAACCATTGGCTTGTGGGTGATAAGGGGCTGACTTTCTATGACTGATCATAAAATATTTAGTTATGTTGTCTATTATTTGGTTCAAGAAATGAGTACCCCTATCACTTACCAATTCAATTGGTAATCCAAATCTGGTGATAATATTTCCATAAAGAAATCTTGCAGTGGTCTGAGCATCATTCCTTTTTGTAGCCCTAGCCTCTGCCCATTTAGTCAGGTAGTCTATGGCTACTAGTATATATTCAGCATGGGATTGTTTTGCTGGAGGATGTATGGGTCCAATGAAATCCAACCCTCATTTACTAAATGCTCTTGCTGAAATCAGTGGTACTAATGGCATATTGTCTCTTTTATTTGGTTGACTCACTCTTTGATAAATGTCACATCTTTTTACATATGTTCTTGCATCAGGAAATAGAGTTGGCCACCAAAAACCAGAATATAATATGAGTTTAGCAGTTCTTTCACTTGAAAAATGTCCTCCTGCCACTCTAGAATGTGCCATCTCTAACATTTCTAAATATTTATTTTCAGGAACACAGATTCTTAAATATCCATCCATCCCTTTCTTGTACAATTGATCTCCTATCAGTTGATACTCTTCAGAAATCATTTGTAGATTCTTTGAATCTGCACTGGCTCCTACTTGCTTTCCTTTCTGGTTTCTTTTCAACTCCTTAATTATGTTTGCACTCCAATGTGGATTTTTCTGAAACCAGTATACAGTTACAACTTCTGAATTTTGCAAGGATTGACATTCCCAGCACTTGGAAATATATTTTTTTACATCTTGTATTTTATTAGGCCAATGTACTCCCATCCTATTGAGATTGTTTAGGGTGATTATCATGGAAGCATGAATACAGGGATTCCAACAATGAGCTCTTCTTAAATACTCTGCTGCTCCTCTTTTGGAGTACAATATTCTAATATACCCATCTGATTGAGATGATACAAATGTCCAGCTAGCAACATAAAATTCCTACTTTCTAATACTAGATGTGTGTTGTTTTCAAATGTTCTACATGGTCCCATGGTTAGCAAAGGTGCTAAAGTCATGGCCCATTCAGGAATACTTTCTATTTTGAACAGATATGCATCTGGTAAGTCATCATCTAGAGGTGAACTTGGCTCTTTGGCTTGGATCTTGGACAAATGGTTTGCTCTCAAATGAGTTTTTCCTTGTCTGACCACTACCTCAAAGTCAAATTCCATGAGTAGGAGAAACCATCTGACTATCCTACCTGTGTGACATGGCTTGTTTACTAAGTAGAATAGAGCTTGGTGATCCACAAAGAATTTAAACTTGTTGGCCAAAAGATAATGTCTATATTTTTTTACAGCAAATATCATTCCCAACCCTTCCCTCTCAGTGGTTGTATAATTTTTTTCTGCTGAATTCAATTGCCTACTAGCATAAGCAACTGGAAAGTCTAATTTGCTCCCTTCTATTGGTTGTGCTAACACACATCCCAAAGCATAATTTGAAGCATCCACATGGACATGAAAAATGTTATCCCACTGTGGGGTTTTCAGAATTGGTGCTGTTACCAAACAAGTTTTTAAAGTCTCAAAAGCTTGGTCACACTCTTTGGTCCACTCAAATCTTGTGATCAAAGCATACAAAGGTTTTGCAATGTCTGCAAACTTGTGTACAAATTTTCTATACTACCCGCAATGTCCCATGAAAGTTTGAAGTTCCTTTACATTTGTTGGTCTTGCAAGTTCCACTATGGCCTTAATTTTTCTTTCATCTATTGAAATTCCGTTTCTGGAAACTATATGACCCAACATTCTCCCTTGCCTCACAAAGAACACACATTTTTCTGGATTTAGACATACTCTATATGTTCTACATTTTTTGAATATATTTTCCAGATCCTTCAAATGATCTTGTCTTTTCAATGAAAAAGTGCAAAGATCATCCACATAAATTTCCATGATATTTCTAAGGAATGCTTTGAATATGTGGCACATTAATCTTTGAAAGGTTGCTGGGGCATTAGTTAGACCAAAAGGCATAACCCTAAAAGCATAAATTCCCCACTTTGTGGAAAAGGCAGTTTTATGTTGGTCTTCCAAAGCTATGGGTACCTGATTGTACCCTGAAAAACCATCCAAAAAACTATAGACCTCCTTACCTGCAACTCTTTCCAAAAGATGGTCTGTTATGGGTAATGGATAGATCCCTTATAGTTGCAGCATTCACCTTTTTCAAGTTAATGCATACCCTAAGTTTCCCATTCTTTTTTGGTACTACAACTATAGGAGATATCCACTCTATGTACTCAATCTCATAGATGAAATTGGCAGCCAACAGCTTGTCATTTTCTTCCTTTATTTTAGCAGAGTATTTGTCATTGAATGTGTAGTGTCTTTGTTTGCTAGGTTTTGCATCAGGTGTAATAGGAATCTTATGCTCACAGATTTTAGGGTCAATTCCTTTCAAATCCTTGTAACTGTAAGCAAACACATCCCTATAGTTTCTGGCCAAATTCCTTAATGCTTCCTCCTCTTGATTTGTCATGTCATCAACTATTACAATATGTCTTTCTTCCCCCTCTTCCTAGGTGATTATCACCTTCTTAGTTTGTTCTTCATTGTCATATGCCTCTCCTCTTTTCTTTTCTCTCTTTGGTTTCACTTTTAGAAGTAGTCTGTCTTCCACTTCATAAGTCTTGAAATTTGAAGGTACATCAAACTGTTGATCTTTGTTTTTTATTTCCTTATTTTTTTCAACCTCTTGATCTTTTTCTATTTCCTTGTGTTTGTTTTTTCTATATTTGCCTGAGATTTTGTCTTTTATTGCATCTGTAGCTTCTACTTCTTCCAAATATTGTGTTTTACCATTTTTCAATATTATTCCTTCCTCCTAGTCCTCTTCTATTTTTGACACTTTTATCACTTGTATTCCTATGTGAAAGATATCATATCCTTCTTCATTTTGGAGTTTTACTCCCACATACTCATCATTAGCTAGATCCATGGTGGTCAAAATCTGATTCCAACCATAAGGCTCAAATTCTTCATCTTTGAATTTTTGTGGTATATAGCTCTCATCTTGTGATTTCCTTTCTTCTACACAATCTTCTTTTCTTAACCTTCTTTTTCTATCTGTGAGGTTCCTTATCACATTGCATTTCCATATTGATGATTCTGTTTCATTTTGATCTTCAATCTCTGATTCTTCACTTAATTCTTGATTTTGATGTATTTTGAACCATTCTTGAGGGGACATGTCACAATATTGACCATTACTTAGATTCACTTTGGTTATCCTTCCTTTGCTTTGAAGATATAGGCAATCATTACCCCAATCTTGCACAATTTGCATTTGTCTCATAAATGGTCTTCCTAGGATGATTTCATATGAAGTGGATTGTGGTAATTCAACTATGGCAAAAGTATGCTCTATTTCTATTCCACATATTTCCACAATCACCTTTTCCCATATTCCTAGGGGTTTTTCTATGTGTCCGTCTGCAAGTTGTAATCTCATTTTTGTGGGTACTAATGCATTTTTTCCCCATCTTTCCCAAGTCTATTTAGTCATGATAGCCACTCCTGATCCACTGTCTAATATAGCCTTGGCATGATTTTTACCAAATTGTATTCTCAGAGTTGAGTTCCCTTCTCCTTCACAATATCCTCCTATTTTATCAATAGGAATGTACAAAAACTCTTCCAATCCTTGTTGTTGTGGATCAAAATTTTTTGGCATTGCTTCCCAACTTTTCATATTGTGTTGTAAGTGAGGATTTTGTTTTACCAATTCCTCCATTGTGGTGTGGTATAAAATTGTACATTGTTTGTCTATATTTATTTGGAATGTTATTTGTGAGTTATCTTCTTGATCAATAGCTTTCCTTGTTTCTGTTGCATTTGTTTCCCCAACTGTTGTTTGATAATTGTCTGGTTCCCCCATTTTGAGTTGTGCTTCTTCTATGATTTGTTTGCATCTTTGCATCCTTTCATGCTCTATATTTCGCATAGGACAAGCCATTACATGGTCTGTAGGATTTGGCCCCTTTTGAATTCTTCCCTTGTATGATCTTATCAAAGTTTCCAGACTTTGTGAATTTTTTGTCTCTTGCTGAGTTTGTGTATTCTGAGGTTGGCTATTGTTTGACTGTTCCATTGTCTCTTCTTCCAAACTTTTACCCATTCTCATTTTTCTTTTCCATCTCCCTTTTTGTCTGTTTTTCTTTTCTTTTGGAAATGGAATTTTCTTATTTTCTTGTGTATGTGTCTCTTTTGTTGTTTCTTGTTGTTTAGCTTGTGCTCTTGTTATAGCATTTACAGTTACTTGATCATGGTCACTCAATTCTTCTTGCTCCATTATATTTACTGTTTTTAATGGTATGTTACTAGATGTGTTCTGTTGTTTTTGAGGGTTTCTTGGACAATCCTTTATTAAGTGTTCCCTGCCACAATCCTTGCAATAAGCTCCTTCTATTCTTAGTGTAGGAGGTTGTGGGCAGTCTCTAATGAAATGTTCCCCCCCACATCTATAGCAAGTTATCTTTTGACTCCCCTTGAACTGAGGTTTCTGATTGGACATGTAATTATTGGTTATGTACATGAATGTGGCTGTATCCATTTCAATTCTCCCATTTCCCAAATCTAGGGCTTGCAGTTCTTGTTCCCTCTATTCATATCCTTCCCACTCTTCCTGATATCCTTCATTCCAATGATAATCCTCTCTGTAAGATGATCTAAGTCTTGAGCTTTCTTCTTCTATTGGTGTGTATTTTACTGGTACCACATTTGTTGGTAATTTGCCCAAGTACAGGTCTTGGTTGCTCCACAAATCCAGATTCTCTTTGTAAATTATGTTGGTTCACATATTCTCTTTCCTTAATTGGTTGTTTATTGTAGAAGCATTCGTCTCTGGTATGGTTTGTCCATTTTCTTTCTAGTGTGTAGCATTTGAGTGTTTTTCTATCTTGCAAATGTTGTGGTTTTTGATATGGACATTGTTGTACCAAATGATTTTCTCCACAATTATAGCATTTTTTATTTGTTGCTATCCTGGTGTTTATCAAATTTGTCTTGGTGCTCACTTCTAGGGCTTTAGCAATGGCTTGTGCTAATTCTTTTGCTGGTGGGATTTTATCTTCAATTGTTCTAGGTTGATCAAATGCTAATAGATCTTGTCCCCTGTTATCCTCTAAGTCTATTGCTTTCTTCACACATGCTCCTAGGCCTTGGCATCTCCTATAATAAAACAAGGTTCTTAATTGGGAACTTCTCAGTCCTTCTATGAATAGAGATACTTGTCTTGCCATGGATGGTACCTCCTCTCTGGGACATCTATCAATGTATTGCTTGAATCTCCTAGCTGCCTCTCTGACATTTTCATCTTTTTGCTGCTTAAAACTATGTATCAAGGTAGTTGTACCATGTTTTATTCCAGTTTTTTAGAATTACCCTATGAAGGTTTCAAGGAAAGATTCAATATCTGGATACATTTCCTTTCTCAAGGGAATGAACCAAGATAGTGCAGGTCCAGTTAGGGTTAGACCAAATGCTTCAAATTGTAATTTGTAATCCTCTACTTCTTCTGTCCTAATTAATTTTCTAAATTCTGCAACATGAGCATGAGGATCAGAATATCCTTCATATTGATTCTTCATGCATTTAGCTACTTGATAGGGCCTAAGCATTCTTTCATGATTTTGCCACTGATGTCTCCTTTTGAATGGAAAATCATTAATTCCTTCTGCTTCTCTTTCAAAAGGATTTGGGGAAGTATGTATTCTCCTAGCTTGTTGTTGTTCAATATTATTGTGAGTTTCATTTTGTCTTGGCAAGTCTGGTTGCCCTAGGTTTTGTTCCCAAGGTCTCTCGACTGCACACTGCCCTAAATCATTAGAGTTTTCTGGATCCTCTGAGAAGATGTATACACATCCTTGTCTATCCTCATATCTGCCATCCTTAAATTGTGCCACTGGTGTTATATTTAGGGGAACTTCTAAGTTTCTCAACCTAATGAGAAACTTATGCGTCCCATCCTGATACACATAGGTTCCAAACTTGTTTGTATACATATATTTGAGAATATTTCTATAATCACTGGTTTCAGAGGGTTCATTGGTTTCATTTAGGTTTTCTATGTTATTTTCTTGCCCTAAATCTTATTCTTGTAAATCTCCTATTACTGGCTCTATCTCCTTCCTTTTTAAATCTTGTTTAGAAGGTGTGGTCAATTTATTACCAGATCTCAAAATCATCCAACTAATTCACGATTCTGTGAAGAGAATTGTGTTTTCCACAATCCTGTGAATAGAATCATCTTTTCTAAGATCTTGCAAAAATTCTAGATTTTCTCACGATTCTGTGGAAAAGACTGATCTTTTTCACTATTCTTTGGATATTCTAAACTTTCTACAATTTTGTGAACGGAATCGTGTTTTTTCACGATTCTCTTGATAGAATCGTGTTTTTTCACGATTTTGTTGATAGAATCGTGTTTTTCATGATTCTGTGAATAGAATCGTGTTTTTCACGATTCTGTGGATAGAATTGTGTTTTACCACGATGCTATGGATAGAATCGTGTTTTACCATGATTCTGTGAATAGAGTTGTGATTTTCATGATCCTATGAAGGGAATCGTGATTTTCACGATTCTGTGAAGGGAATCGTGATTTTCACGATTCTGTGAAAAGAATCATGATTTTCATGATTCTGTGAAGGGAATCGTGTTTTTCACGACTCTGTAAAGACAATCGTGATTTCCATGATTCTGTGAATAGAATCGTGATTTCCACGATTCTGTGAATAGAATCGTGATTTCCATGATTCTGTGAATAGAATCGTGATTTCCACGATTCTGTGAAGACAATCGTGATTTTCACGATTCTGTGAATAGAATCGTGATTTTCACGATTCTGTGAAGACAATCGTGATTTTCACGATTCTGTGAATAGAATCGTGATTTTCACGATTCTGTGAATAGGATCGTGATTTTAACGATTTTGTTCCTAGAAAATCGTGATTGCTCACAATCGTTAAAAACACGATTTTCTTATGAAAAATGTATTCTGGAAATCACAATTTTGTGTTTAATTCAGAGGATCGCGATTTTGTGTTTGATTAGAGAATCGCGATTCTGAGCAGATTTTCTAAATTTTTCTAGTTCTTGTTTTTTAAGTTTTTGTTTCTCAAATAGAATCGCCTTATTAAAATTTTAACATGCAATAAGAGATTTTTAGCAAAAATATTATTTTTTCTCAAGAAAATTCAAAAATCTAAAAATCGCGATTCCGTGTTTTTTACAATTTTGTGTGTTTTTGTGCTCTTTTCATCATGTGAAAACTTGAAATCATGCAAAGATTTATAGGAAGACCATTACCTTTCTTTCTTGATCAAGAAAGATCCAAAAACTTGTAATTGCAGGAAGTCGCGATTTTGTCAAGTTCTCTCACTCTCTCTCTCAGTTAAATGAGCCTTTTTTTTTGAGTTTCCATGCTTTTATAGCCTTCAGACAATCGCAATATTGTGTGAATTTCTCAGAATTTTCACTTTTTACTGTATGATCCTTATCCCTTAGCAATTTTGTGGTTTTGATTCAGAATTCTTATCTTTCCAACAAAATTTACTCCCTTAATCCTACTGATGAAAATCGCGATTCTATACCCAATTCTCAATTTAATCACTTGATGCTCAATTCTTACTGTTATTTTGAATTTTGATTTTCTTTACTCCCTCAACTTTATGAAACCTCTTACAATCACTTACCTCAATACCCAAAAGTACAAAATAAATCAAATTCTTTTCCTTACAGAAAATCGCGATCCTGTGAAGAGAATCGTGTTTTTTCTGAACTTCCAGCTTTTGCACTTTTTGACTTTTCTTTCCACCTAGTCCCCTTCAATATTCTTCACCAACTCTAGATCACTTATCACCTGCAATTATACACCATCAAACTCATTTAAAAAGTATTTTTGGAAAAATTTAAACAGCAACTTCCACTTTAGATGTTTTTTATTTTCTTTCAAATTTTTGAATTTTTTTTTTCACTTTTTCTCCTCCTCTCTCAAAAACAATCCTCCAGTCCAACTTTCTAAGAAAAAAGGAAATTTTTTTTAATTTTTTAATGGATTTTATGATTTTTTTTAGTATTTTGCCCTAAATCAAGGTAAATACTTCACTTAGGGTTTTCTTGTTTAAAGATCCATTGATCTTTTGTTTCATGACTGGTTATATTCTTCTATGCTTGGAATCTAATCAGTTTAGGAGTAAAGCTTTCCAAGGAAATATGTGCTAAGAAGTGCAATTATCAATTCATGCAAAGATAAACTCAAACATTTTTTCTTTTCAAGATGCAAATAAATCTTTTCTCAAGATTATTTCTTTGCCTTGGCTAAACAAATGGATCCTATCTATTTGCATATAGCTACTTTATTTGACTTTCCTCAATGCAATCATGTCATCTTTTCCAAGATGAACAAATTTGCTTGGTACTTGGTCAAAAAGCACTCTACAAATGCAAAGATAGTCACATTTTACCTTCCCTTCAACAATCTTGATTCAATTTTTCACACACCTACACTTCTCTTAAAAAATGATATGAGCAACTATCAATTTGCAAGAATTTCACAACTTCTTTATCTCAAAAGGTTAACTCTTGCTTTCTTTTCCCAAAAGACAAGCAAAGAAACCTACCTTTTCATGTTTCCTTTTTTGATTAAAGAGTAGTACCTTTTCAATGTGTTCAATACCATCAACAATGGAAGATCCTGCAAGGTCCAAACTTCAATGAGGCTTTTGCTTTGTTCCCCGACAACGGCGCCAAAAAATGTTTATTGTTACCCTTTGAAGTTGTCCTCTCCAATCATTTTAGCATAAAGGATCAACAATACATCTTACATTTGTCAATCCGGGAAGTATACAAAGACCACATCCCCTTCTAGGTTGATGGAATCCAAGAATAAGAGAAAAATGACTGTTTTTCTGAGAAATGATGAAGATGAAGAGAAATTTCTAGGGTTTTGATTATCTTGAGCTACACTACATCATTTTCAATGATCTTCGTGCCTAAAGTGTGTTATTTTCTCAACAGATCACAATTATGAAGTCAAATCTCAAAAATGATACATGTAACCTTCAGACGAGACAATCACGATTCTGTGAAATTTGATAAATTCCATCTTCAGCTTTATTCTTCAGCACTTTCTCACTCAATACTCTAAGGATCACCTCTCTCCATACACATTAATCAGAAATACACAATCGAAGCTTGCAAATTCCATGGATCACACATAGAATAGACTCAACAAATCAAAGAAAATCACATGGAAGTAGAAAACAAGATTTCTTGCAGGAGAGCTCTTCACATTACTTGGATAGCAAAAATATTACAACCAACCCTTTCAAAATAGAGGAAATTATCTTTTATACATTTTCAAGTGTCCCTTTTTACACTTGAATTTTGGTCCTTTTCCCTTCTAATCTAAAAATATGCTATCAAAGAGCTTCCAAAAGTTCTAGAAAAAATACATATTCTAATTTACATGGGGAAGACTCTTCCTCATTTTTATATCATTTGCATAAATATTTCTACAATTTTTTGACATTTTACAAATATTTCCTTTCAAAAAATGCTTCTTCTAACAGGTTGTCAGGTCCTTCTTCTAAAAATATATGTTGAAGCTCTTTTCCCTCTTGTTTTACCCACATAGTTTCCTTACCCCAATCATGCAACACATTGGTCAGCCTTAACCAAGGTCTCCCAATCAACAAGGGAAAACTTCTGTTAAATGCTTAAACGCGAGACTAGCTGTCAGAAATGCATTTAAGCACCTAAGTGGGTTCTTGGGAGTGGTAGGGGTCTGTTAGACAGAGGCCCTGTACTTAGTTCCCAAAATAACCACTTCAGATATAGTAATATATTGATGCTAAGAACTCTATCAAGATTTCCTAACACTTACAGTTCTCGTCGTAGCTCAGCCAACGTATACCGTAGAACACTATTACAGTTTCACAGACTTCGCTAAACAACTGGCAGAACATTCCCAGAACGAGTACTAACACAATACACGTCCCTAACACCACAAATGCAATAAAGATTCGTAGCCGATTCACTTCAGATAATAGTTTGATAACAAATCAACAGAACTAGACAAATGCTCCAAATTACCCAACCCTGCACACAGTAATGTCACCGCTCAGTCACTCAGATGAATCGTCACACTAGATCAAACTCCGAACAGACAAAACAAGACACAGTTGCGCACAGAATACACAGAATACTCAGAAGGTCGTCAAGGTACTATGGATTACTCCACTTAACACACAAAAACAGTTACGGATGGTAGACAAGACAAGAGACGAACATGGAACTCAGAATACTGGAGATTAAGCAAACAGACACTACAGTAACAACCCGCTCAGTCACACAGACAGACAGTCTGGTGATCCATCATGGAACTGTCACTGGCGCGCCTTTCTTTGATTTATATAACTTTTTTACAACTGTTTGTAACAGCTTTTCACTCGTGCGAACAAGATTCAGTTACATATTCCCAATCCGGCGGCCACTAACACTCTGGCATGCACGATGGACTCGAACCCGCAGGTTGTACAAAACTTATTGTTCATCGATAATACCTTCTAAGTACATATTCCTAGCTAATTTAAAGGTTCGGGCAATCTTTTTCTTTAGAGTTTCTAGTATTTGCTTGAGGGTTTCTGGCTCTACTAGCTGCGCATCTACTCTAACAGAACTTAAGGCTATAGCTTCGGTGAGCAAAATCTCTGCTTGAGTCTGCAAAAAAGCCTCTTGAAGGTAAAAATCATTGGATAAAGCCGCATCTCTTGAAATCTTCATTTCTGCAACCTGCTTCTGCATATTGAGTACTCTTTCCTTTTGATTGTCAAGCTAGTTTTCTCTTCGTTCGATCTCTTGGTTTTGGAACTGTATCGTTTGCGAATATGCATCCCTTTCTTGTCGGAGATCTGTTATCAGTTTCTGTGTTTGAGCTTCCTTGGTCAGTTTTCGTCGTAGAATATCGTTTACCTCGTCGAATTGTATCTTACATTTCTGGAGTTCTTCAGCTCTTTGCACTCCCAGCTCGAATTGTTCTTGGCCTTTTTGTACCACTTCATCTAGCTGCACTCTGGTTTCTTCCAGTAGATTTCCTAATGCGACTCTGGCATCCTCCTTATTCTTGAGTAATAGGTTCAGTTTAATCATTTCTGCATCGGCAACAAGCAGCAGTTCCTCCTTCTCTTTCGCTGCTGCCAGGGCTTCATCTTGCTGAGTTGTAATTTGTTCTTGTTCTTGAAGTCTGGTCTGTAACTGTTGTATTTGTGCATGTAGTGCATGGTTTTCAGCCTTTACTGCCTGTAACTCCTCCTGGAGGGGAGTGATATCTGCCTCCATTACTTCCGATTTGTGTTGAAAGTCTTCTCGAACAACGTCTGTGATTTGCTTCAATTGTTGCGGCAGTTGTTATGATAAAGCGATTAGCAGATGACCCATTGATTCTAACTCAGAGAATACGGGGATGGATGGGAGTGGAGGAGGGTGACGAGGTTGGGATGAGGATGCCGTGAGGAGTTTTTGGGAGTTCGGTGGAGAGTAGTTAGGTGATGATGAAAAAGAGGCTGTGGCTTCGTTGGGGTGGGTGGGTTGTATAGGGATAATGGGTTCGGCTAGGGGTTTGAGTGGATGGATAGGAAGAACAGTAGTTGCGGTGATTACCTTTTCGATGGGTTGTGTATTATCTTCGACTGTGGAGTCAACTACCTTAAGCAGCTCTTCGAGTACTTCTTTAGCAACTTGTTCTTGATCTACCTGCTGTTCTTCTTCAGACTATTGTTGGGATGCCTCTTCTGTAGAAGTTGTGTCGATTTTCCTGTTCTTGTTGCTCTTGAGAAGATGGTTGTGCGGAAGATTCGTGCTGCATTGATGTGGCGGTATCATGGAATGTGTCTTCGTCTTGCTTTTCTTCTTCTTTGTCATTCCCTTTGTTTCCTTTGGCTGATCCCTGGGCTTCACTTTCAGAAGAACTTATTCTGATTCTCTTTCATCTGAAGAGTTGATTCAGCTCCTCTTCATCTTCTTCCTCATCGTCCCATAACTGTACAGATTCCTCATGTCTTAGAACAGGCCCTCGGGGTGGTGGTTGTGCCGCAAGGATGGCCGGAAAAAGGAAGGATAGTATATGCGGCAATCTGGACCTTGGCGTGCCTCCCTTGTTCACCTGTTTGATTATTGCTACGCATTCCTTGTGAATGCGGTGGAAAAAGTATGAGGCAAAATTCACTGGTTCTCGGGAAGCTAAGTCTATGGCTGAGTAGAAGGGGCGAGATATGCCGTAAGTTCGCTTCTGGAGGTTTAGGATTGCTACTAAAAACTGAAGGGCGGATCTCTCTGGTTCCGGTCGACACAGAATCGCGTATTCGTTTGATGAATACCTAGGGAACAATTGTATCATGGTTGGTACAGTGAGGTTTGGGCCATTTTGTCGACCTTGCGAAGGGAGTCGAAATGACTCAGCGAAGGTTTGGAAAGTGATCAATGTACGGGATGGTAGGGAGGTGATTGGCCAACTCTGCTCTGTAGCAGGTGTGTTGGCGATGGTGGAGATTATCTGGGCGAAGAATGGATGGGACTCCACTGAATGCCAAGGCAGTTCAGCGAAGTTGTTAAGCCCACGAATGCGCAGGAACTCTCCTACGTCGGCAGGGATTCCATCACGGAAGGCGGCGTAGTTAGCCAAAGCTTCCATGGCGCAGACAAGACAGCAAACACAAGCATGCAAAGCACAGGGTAAGCACATAGAGCACAAATCACACAAACACAATAGCGATTTTCGACGAAACAGAAAAGGTTAAGTAGATGCATTGTGGTGGAGAGCAATCAAGGATGACTAATCATCGTGCGGTATTGAAATGATAATTGTCGATTCATTGACCATCTAGCTGCTTTGTTGACCAATGTCGATGAGCACTGCGTAACTTATCTCAAACGTGCGTACATGAGCATCTGGGTCATCTCTTGGGAATCCACCAAATTTGGTGTACGTTACTCCTGTTGGAGTCGGCCTAGGTAGACATAGTTGTTGTTGTTGTTGTTCATTCATCGTGCTGATGGTTGTATGGTGACTATCTCCTGTATTCCGAGGCTGAATATCTGAACCGTCGGAGTCTGTATCAGCCTGTGCACTTTCCAGTTCGATAATCTTGTTCAGTATATTTTGAATCTTGGTTTCGAACAGGCTACCTTCCTTCTTGATGTTGAATGTAGGGAAACTTACTCCCAATAGCGGTGACTGGGCTGAAGATTCACCGAGAAAGGGTAAACCGTCACCGGAAAACTGCGATCTTTCAGCAACTGTTACCGAAATATCATCGAAATGTGTCGAATTTTCGCCAATACAAGGTCTTTTTTCTCCTTCACTAATTTCCTTGGCTAAAGTGTTTCTAGTCGTAAAAAGATTTGAATCTTTATCCAATGTTGTTAAACTACCTTCAGGCTGCGTCCTGGTAGATTCTGAAGTTACTATATTTTCGACAGACTGTGCCGAAATAGTACCGGAATTTACCAGAGGCGTCACACGTTCCATCGGAATATGACCGGAATCACTACTAACGTTCTTTACTTTCTTGACAACTGGGTTAGGTCTAGCTGTACTTCTACCTCCCGGAGTCGTTCTTAGTAATTAAGTACCCCAGCTTGCAGTTCTTTGGATACGTTTCACCAGATTGAGTAACCGGCATGTATCATCTTTTGTATTAATCGCGTACTGTTACTGTCGATTAAAAATTTACAGTCACATTTTCACAACAGGTTTGCAACAATCTGTTCTGTTGCCACCTTCCCACAGATAAATGGCAATCTTGATAACACTTTCGACAGATAAACGGCAATCTTGATGCCACCTTCCCACAGACGGCACCAGTGTTAAACGCTTAAACGCGAGACTAGCTGTCAGAAACACATTTAAGCACCTAAGTGGGTTCTTCGGAGTGGTAGGGGTCTGTTAGACAGAGGCCCTGTACTTAGTTCCCAAAATAACCACTTCAGATATAGTGATATACTGATGCTAAGAACTCTATCAAGATTTCCTGACACTTACAGTTCTCGTCGTAGCTCAGCCAACGTATACCGTAGAACACTATCACAGTTTCACAGACTTCGCTAAACAACTGGCAGAACATTCCCAGAACGAGTACTAACACAATACACGTCCCTAACACCACAAACGCAATAAAGATTCGCAGCCGATTCACTTCAGACAACAGTTTGATAACAAATCAATAGAACGAGACGGATGCTCCAAATTACCCAACCCTGCACATAGTAACATCACCGCTCAGTCACTCAGATGAATCGTCACACTAGATCAAACTCCGAACAGACAAAACAAGACACAGCTTCGCACAGACATTAGGGGAAAAAGTGAACCCTGCATGGGCCTTGTAAGGATCCCTAATTTTCAGGGATTAAAAGGCTTAATCTATGAGTTTAATGAGGTGCATAAAACCACTAGTGGTATCATGAATAAAATAATAGCATAAGATACTCTTAGTTTTTGCTCCAATTCGTGAGCATCTCTGGTCTTTAGATCTTCCAAATCAATGGCTCATATTAAACTTCCTAAAAAGCTAGAGAGAGAGGTGTCAGAAGTCGTGGGAGTGGGGACAAGTGTTGTACAATGACTCTGCAAAAATCTGGAGCGTTCGATCTTTGAGAATCTGACGGCTGTCCGCGAATGGCACTGATCGTTTTTCGCAGCGGAATCACATACATTAGATCTGTTATGGCATCGGACGGCGGATATCAAAAGACGCTTTTCCATTATGATGGAGCAATCTCCACCATCTGTTGATGGTTGCATCCAATGGCCAAAAATAAAGGCGCCAAAAATCTACACGAATTCGAATTTTACCGTCCGATCGTGAACGCCATCAAATGGCTCATGGAAAAAGGTTATTTTCATAATGATTGCCTTCATCTCAGTCGTTAGATTGCAACACAATCCAAGGGTCTATGATCATAGATGCCTTGACTTTTCTCCTTTAACCATAACCTTTAGATCTATGAGCAATCTAACGGCTCTAAATGATTTTTGTGCTTTCAAAAACCATTCTAGTAGAAAGAAAACCATGAATTTTAAATGGTTTTGGGGTCTTTGACCACACAAAAACAAGGGAAGCCTATGCCTACCCTATGAGTTTAAGGTACTAGGTTGTGGCCACCACCCTCTTCTCATTGGTCCATCTCTAATCACTCCTTAATCTAAAAGGCCCATTCAGGGTTCATTTTTTCCCCTAATGAATACACAGAATACTCAGAAGGTCATCAAGGTACTATGGATTACTCCACTTAACACACAAAAACAGTTACCGATGGTAGACAAGACAAGAGACGAACATGGAACTCAGAATACTGGAGATTAAGCAAACAGACACTACAGTAACGACCCGCTTAGTCACACAGATAGACAGTTTGGTGATCCATCATGGAACCATCACTGGCGCACCTTTCTTTGATTTATATAACTTTTTTACAACTGTTTGTAACAGCTTTTCACTCGTGCGAACAAGATTCAGTTACATATTCCCAATCCGGCGGCTGCTAACACTTCCATCTACTTGTGGTAGCATGTGTACCTAAGACTAAATGTCCTAGGGACTTGTGATAACTGAGATTATACCCTAATTACTAACAAGTGTGTATAGTGGTTGATTGACACACACGCTTCAATTTGTCAATCCAAGTGAGTAGATGCATCAAGTGTATGAAGACATATGCTTACGTGATGATGGATGAAGTGGATGAGCTGATGAAATATGCAAGGTAGGTGGATGAATCTCTCAAGTCACTTGTTTCCTTGAAAGTGTATGTCATGATACTTACTATAATAGTAAGCACAAATTCAACCTTTTCTCTCAGCTTCGATATCCGAATATGGTCAATAGTGGGTTCCTTTTGAAGCTCTTGATGAGACACATCCAACGGTAGTCTAATCTGACAATCTTGTTGCACATTATGAGCAAAATACTGAGTTGCGAGAAACACCTACTCCACTCCACAACTCACTAAGCTTCACGCACACACACAAACAATACAACGATGAAAACAGATGGGGAAAGGGTAGACAATACCTCTGTGCACACATTTCAAACCACATACACACATGCAAGCTCTTGGAGAAGGAGATATGCACGGAAGAAGAAGCAAATTTCAAATTTTCAGCTTCATTACTCACAATGGCAAAAACTCTCTACAAAGAGTCACCAAGTGACTTATATACATGTGCCCTAAAAATGTTCCTTTCACACTAGAGACAAACACTTTTATTGAAATTCATTGAGTCCTACTATTGTACAAGACTATTGTTACACGGTTCTAGGATCATGCATCTAGAGGACTCCTCTAGAGCTTTTACATGGCACTTGATATAATATCATGGGAATTCAAAGAAAAATTATGCCTAAATTTGAACATTTTTGGGGTCTTCTTCTCTTGACTTTTCTTCTCTACAACACTCTCCCCCTCTTTGTCTCTATCGTCCCTAGACAAGATTTTGTGGGTTTCTATGGCATGGAGTAAGTGGATAGACCTGGCATATGTATGGTGAACAAGACTTACTATTCTTCTACATGTCTTGCTAACTTGTTCTTGCTTTACTTGATGTTGCATGCTTAATTGTCCTCTACGAATGATTGTGGAGGCCTCAAAGATTCAAAGGCAATTCATATTTCTCTTAATTGCATGCCAATAGCAGTCAAGAAGGCCTTGTAGGCTTTTAGAAAATTTGTTACATTGTCTGAACCTAAGTCCAATGCTTCCATTCCTTTTGCATCGAGAGGTGTGTTGTCCTTCTATCTATCCTACTGATTCTTCTTTAGCTTGTATATTTCTTTTCACCCCATGCACCTAGTGACTAAGGTGACATTCATTTAGCCACATTTCATTGGAGTTCTTAACGTCGTTGGAAGGACCTTATGGGTGTGGGAAGGACCTGGTTTACTTCTTTCTTTGCATTCTTCGGGTCCCCATTCTTTCACGTTATAACCTGATGCATGCCTATGTGTGGCTCTTGGTAGAAGCTGAGACCGTTTATTGTATTTGTTTGTGTTTGGGTTTCCTTATTGTTCTTCTCTTACTAGGTTCACTCTCCACACATCCCTCCTCTTAAACTCTATCGTTCCCCAAAGGCTCTGGTAGGTGACATGAGTATGTTTGGAATACAATGCATTCTTCTTGATTAAGTAGATTGGCTTCACGTATCATGACCTCCTTCCATTGAGCTGATTTTATTATATCGTTTGGTGCTTGTCAATGGTCCGCAAAAAAACTTAACTCATATGCTATGAGTCTAGTGTTTAAGTTGGTAGACATCTTCAAAAATATTTCCGAATAGAGATCAAAAAATCGTGTGAAAAATGCTTCTTTGAATGTTTGCATGTAAGGATTGGGCAAAAACATTAGTCTGGAATAGAGCGCCATTAACATTAGGAGCCTGGGCATGGCAGAAAGATAAAAAATCAAAGCATATGTTCCTTGGTTAATGCTGATAAAGTTCAAAAATGTGTAGCCTGCATGTGTGACCACTTTCAAAACTATCAGAAGTAGGCTTAGCACTTTATTTGTCATTTTGATTGCTAAATCTAGGATTGATGCATATCTTGATATCCAAAATTCTATAGTCCACACCATGTAATCTTCTGTAGGTAAGTAGTTATGTGGTGGGCTCGGTAATAATGGATAATTTAGTTATTGATTATTAAGCCAACACGTTGTGCTTTCCAAAACTACATCCATGGCCTTCTTCGTGGTATGGGGTGAAACAAGGGATTCACTTGTAGTAAGTATGGTGCATCTTGCCAGTGCACTCGTGTTACATAAAAACAAGCTCTAAAGTAGTCTTGTGGATTTTATTAATTATTAAAAATGGTATATGGAAGCTTGTGGATCTTATTAGTTGTGAAAAATAACATGTGGAGGCTTTTACATATCCAAAGTTAGAGCAAAAGTAGATAAAAGTAGATAAAAGTAGATAAAAGTAGAAGGAAAGGAGAGGTGTCTATTTTTAGCCAAGGAAGGTGCTTCTGTTGATAGCCTCTCAATAAAAAGAGAGGTTCTCTTAGTGTAGGTGTCCAAATTGAGTGATTCTTGTTGCGTTGCGAAGCTTACAACTTGTACTATATATATAGATCTGTTTTTGTAAAATTTGCAATGAGAAAACTCCACGCAAGTAGGCGTTTTTACAGATCTTCTTTTTTGTGTCTATCCGGTGCCTCATTAGAGACATACCTCTCTTCAAACTTTCATATCTCAGTCGTTATGAGGTATTTTTGAGTGATTTCACTTGGAGGAGTTTCATTAACTCTCATACTTACTATCCATATCAAAATTGCACATAGATATTGAAGTTTTCGTGCTGTGATATATCATTTTTCAATTCAGACTATTAGTCATACCTTGCTGTTGCAGGCTTCTTCTTACCTTGACTTCAACGTGTTGGTTTGGGAGCTATACTCCACTTTTTTTTATGCTTTTTGTTTCTAAAGCATGCTAATCAGAGTCTACTTTCAGAATATATGATTAATCTTGTCAAAATCGGCTCACAGAGTTTCTGGTGGTCATTTTATTACAGTGACCTATTTTTGTTTTTTGGAAAATTTGGTGGAAAGTTTGTTTTTGAAGTTTGGAAATATTTGGTTGGTGTTTTGAAGATCTTGGGAGGTCTCATCATGTTTCATTGTTTACTTTGATGTTTACAAGTTTGTAAACACAACATTGTGGTATCAGAGCTTTTGTTCTTTTTATCATATCTTTTATACAACTTATTGCATTATCTTCTTTGTTTACAATAATTCAACATGGCAGATTTGAGTGCATCGATTGAGAAGTTATCAGATGGGAGAAATTATCCCATGTGGAAATTTAGAATGGAGTCTTATCTCATGTCTAAAGGTCTTTGGGTATTGATAACAGGTACAGAAGTGAAGCCGATATTACCAGAAGCTCCTACACAAGCGGATCGAGCAAGAGAGCAAGAATGGATCAAAAGAGACAGAAGAGTTCTATTTATTATATCACAAACAGTTTCCAATACTATGCTTGGGCATATAAGAGGTTTGAATACTAGTAGAGAGGCTTGGGAGTCTCTTGCAACTACCAACAGAGCGAGGCAAAAAAAACTTATAGGTGAGCTGACAAGAGTAAAAAAGAAGCCACGACAATCAGTTAATGATTATGTTCTTGAGGTAAAATCTCTTATTGAAGCATTAGCCTCTATTGATGCATCTCCTAGTGAGGATATAAAGTTTAATATCATGTTAAATGGCTTGAGAGAAGATGAAAGATGGAAGTCTTTAATTACGTCTATCATGACTCGAGAGAATCTACCATCCTTTGAAGATTTACAAACGCTCATGATGACTGAAGAAATGAACATAGAAGGTGGGAACTCTTATCATTTGCAAAGAGGTAGTCAAGGACAAGCTCTTTATACTTCATCATATAGATCAAGAGGTAGAGGAAATTGGAAAGGAGGAGGAAGATTCAACAACAATGCAAGAGGAAGAGGAAGCTTTAATGCGATTAGAGGAGGAAGAACAATACAACAAAGTCAACAGACTCAACCAAATTAGCAAGGTAACTTTATCTGCCATTATTGTGGTAAAGTTGGTCATTATGCCAGGGATTGCTTCTCCAATCCGAATAGAAGAGGTGGTTTTAGAGAACGACAAAGAGGAAGAGGCCAAGATCACATGCATCACAACAACAACATAGTACAAGAGGAGGCTCAAACACAGAAGGAAAACGTTCTTATGGCTATGCATACGGAGACACATAAGAGGAAGGTAAACAAGAAAACTTGGTATGTAGATAGTGGTTGCTCAAACCACATGAGTCACAACATGAATAGGTTTGTGAACTTACACAAACCTGATTCAAGAGTCATAGTTGTTACAGGAGATAGTACTAAGCATGAAGTAGTTTACATTGGTGATTGTCCACTTAATGAACATGTCACTCTTAGAGATGTTTTGTTTGTTCCTACCATTACAAGAAATTTGATTTTAGTTGGACAGATGGAGGACAATGGAGTAAAGGTCGATTTTGACAATAATCAGTGGCATGCTTATTAGAAGAAGGATGGAAATTTTGTTATAAAAGGACAAAAGGTAAACAGATTATATACTTATGAAGTTGAAGTTCTAGATTATGCAGGTTATACAATGGTTAATGGGACTCAAGTAAGTCAATTGGATTTATGGCATAAAAGATTAGGACACATCAGTGTTGGCAAGTTAAAAGATATTGCAAAGAAATCATTGGTTGAAGGTTTACCACAATTACCTAAGCAAGATTTGGATTTTGTTTGCGAGGCATGTCAGCTTGGAAAACAGGTACAAAGTCCTTTTTCAAAAGCTACAAAGCAGAGGTATTTTGGACTTGATTCATACTGATGTATGGGCTCCATCTCAAGAAGAGTCCATGGCAGGTAGCAAGTACTTTGTCACATTTATTGATGACTTCTCAAAGTTTACATTCATTTATTTTATGAAATACAAATCCGAAGTGTTTGACATATTCAAAAAGTTTAAATCATTGGTTGAAAAGCAAACAGGTCGAAGCATAAGAAGGTTGAGATCAGATGGAGGAGGTGAATATTTTTCTAATCAATTTCTTGCATTTTTGGAGGAAGAAGGAATTAAAAAGGAGACTACAAACAGATACACACCTCAACAAAATGGTGTGGCCGAAAGAAGAAACAGGTCTATCTTGGAGATGGGTAGATGCATGTTAAATGAAAAGGACTTACCACTTATTTTTTGGGCTGAAGCATGCAATATGGCAGTTTATGTGATGAACAGGTTACCACCTACTCAAAGTCATGTACAACAAGCACCTTATGAATTGTTTTATGGATCAAAACCAGATATTGCTAATTGTAGAATTTTTGGAAGCATATGTTTTGTTCATGTTCCACAACAGTTAAGGTCAAAGTTGGATCCAAGGTCACAAAAAATGGTTTTCATTGGTATGGTAGAAGGGCAACCAGGATATAGATGTGTGAACCCAGATACGAGAGAGGTAATTGTTTCGAGAGATGTTATTTTTCATGAAGATAAATCTTGGTATAAACATGAAGTGCAGGTAGATGAAGAAGAAACTACAAGAAGTCACGAAGAAGAGCCAAGTTCTCCAAGTTCACCAGAGAGTCAAATTACACATGAAGAGGCAACTCCCCCCAATCAAAAGTTGAAGAAAATTCTCGATTTGATTTCAAAGGAAATTGAGTCATAGGAAGAAGAAAGTGAAGGTACTACATCAAGAAGAACGCAAACTCGAAGGCAAGAAAAGCATGGTAGGACAAGAAGCCAATCAAGGTATCCAGTAAGAGAAAGAAGGCAACCGCAAAGATTTTCTCATGAAGCTTATATTGCAAAACTTCTTGAGGAGCAGGAACCAACAACTTTTAAAGAAGCGTCAAAGGTAAAGAAATGGGTTAAAGCAATGGATGAAGAAATGAGAACTTTGTATGAGAACAATACATGGAGTTTAGTTCCAAGGCAACCTAACATGAAGGTAATTGGTAACAAATGGGTGTACAGGATAAAGAGAATCAGTGATGGTTCAGTAAGTAGATATAAGGAAAGGCTTGTTTGTAAAGGTTATGCACATAGTTATGGCATCGATTATGAGGAGACATTTTCTCCTGTTGCCAAGATATCAACAATAAGGACATTAATAAGTGTTGTTGCAAGGAAGGTATGGAATCTTTATCAACTAGATATAAAAAAATGCATTTCTCAATGGTGATTTAAAAGAAGATGTGTACATGGAGCAACCAGCAGGTTATGAAGATTCAAAGAAGCCTACTCATGTATGTAAACTCTTGAAAGCATTGTATGGTCTTAAGCAAGCTCCAAGGGCTTGGAATTTTAGATTGGTAAAGTTTCTTGAAAAGCAGGGATACAGTGTTCAAATTGAGATACTTCTTTGTATGTTAAGGTTGAAGGATCATTGATAGTTTATATCTCAATTTATGTGGATGACTTGATAATAACATGAAACAATGAAGGTGAGATAGCCAGGATCAAAGCAGAGCTTGGATCTGAATTTAAAATTTTAGATTTAGGAGAACTGAGGTACATTCTTGGAATCGAAGTTATGAAGAAGGAAGATGGTGTATATCTTCTACAAAGAAAGTATATTTCAGATTTGTTAAAGAAATATGGCATGGAGCATTGCAAGAGTATCAGTAATCCGATGGAACCCAATGTGAAGGACACTACTCAAGATGGTGAACCTTTAGAAGATCCACTTATCTACAGGTCTTTGATTGGTTCTCTTATATATGCAACTTTAACAAGGCCGGATATTACATTTAGTGTAAGTACATTGTCTCAATTCATGAAAAAACCCACAAATGTTCATATGCAAGCAACAAAAAGGGTCTTGAGATATTTGAAAGGTACATTAAATGAAGGTCTGGGCTATAAATATCATGAAGGTTTGAATTTGAAAGCATACAGTGATGTAGATTGGGCTGGAAATAAGGATGATAGAAGGAGTACAGGTGGATATATGATATTTGCAGGTAATAATTTGGTTTCATGGAGTTCTAAAAAACAGCCTACAGTAGCACTTTCAAGCACAGAAGCTGAATATAGAAGTCTTACAAATGCAACATGTGAGATTATGTGGTATTTGAAGCTTTATGAAGATATGAATCTATCTACAACACGTCCACTACTCATTGGAGATAATATAAGTTCATTACAGCTCGTGTCTAATCCAGTGTACCATGCAAGAACAAAACACATTGAAGTGCACTATCACTATATCCGAGAGAAGGTGGTGAATGAAGATATTGATATTCAACATGTTGGAACAAAAGATCAATTAGCAGACATACTCACAAAAGCTGTGGATGCTCATAAGCTTAAGCGAATCAAAGTACTACTTGGAGTCAAAGCTTTGGATTTAGAGCTTGAGGGGGGCAATGTTACATAAAAACAAGCTCTAAAGTAGTCATGTGGATTTTATTAATTATTAAAAATGGTATATGGAAGCTTGTGGATCTTATTAGTTATGAAAAATAACATGTGGAGGTGTTCACATCTCCAAAGTTAGAGCAAAAGTAGATAAAAGTAGATAAAAGTAGAAGGAAAGGAGAGGTGTCTATTTTTAGACAAGGAAGGCGCTTCTGTTGATAGCCTCTCAATAAAAAGAGTGGTTCTCTTAGTGTAAGTGTCCAAATTGAGTGTTCATGTTGCGTTGTGAAGGTTACAACTTGTACTATATAAATAGATCGGTTTTTCTACAATTTGCAATGAGAAAACTCCGTGCAAGTAGGCGTTTTTACAGATCTTCTTTCTTGTGTCTATTTGGTGCCTCATCAGAGACATACCTCTCTTCAAACTTTCATATCTCAGTCGTTATGAGGTCTTTTTGAGTGATTTCACTTGAAGGAGTTTCCTTAGCTCTCATACTTTCTACCCATATCAAAGTTGCTCATAGATCTTGAAGCTTTCATGCTGCTATACATCATTTTTCAATTCAGATAGTTAGTCATACCTTGCTATTGTAGGCTTCTTACCTTGACTTCAACCTATTAGTTTGGGAGCTATACTCCACTTTGTTTGATGTTTTTTGTTTCTAAAGGATGCTACTCAGAGTCTACTTTCAGAATATATGATTAGTTTTGTCAAAGTCTGCTCAGAGAGTTTCTGGTGGTCATTTTGCTACAGTGACCTATTTTTGTTTTTTGGAAAATTTGGTGGAAAGTTTGTTTTTGAAGTTTGGAAATATTTGGTTGGTGAGGTCTCATCATGTTTCGTTGTGTACTTTGATGTTTACAAGTTTGTAAACACAACAACTCGCAAGGTAGGATTATTTCTTAGAAATTTTTGTCGCTAGTTCGGATCAACTTTCACAAATTCTTCTTGTGTATATGAGAATGTATCACCTTTAAAGTTCAGTTGCTAGTCCGACTCCTTCTGTGTAGCCCTTTTGATATATTGTCTTGTGTCTTCTTTTAGTATCCCATATGGAACACTAAAGGGCTTCATGATTTGATCCAAATCTTTGCTTTTGATTTTTGGTTCTTTCATCACTTTTATCACTACCTCTCAAATTGTTCCATGAGTCAAGACACCAGTAGGGTCCGCTCTTTATGGCTTATTTCTAGAGTGTTTTGTTTCGATTGATCATCATGTTGTAACTCCTCTTCAATATGCATAGGTGAATTATTGATGGGGGAGAAAGAGGGCATACCTCAATCTCCACAATAGCCGCTTGAGAGTTTGGAACTATTAGTGTACTCATATTAACTTGCTTGTCCAGTTGAGCTTGTAGACTTGCAATAAGTTTGTCTTTATCTTTTATTTGTTCTATGGCTATCGAAAGTGCTTTGTTACTTTGTCCCCTTGTAAGTCCAACACCTTTGCTTCTAGCATTGATGGCATATCCAATGCTAGATGCAGGGTATTCATCACTTGAGTGCATCTATCAAAGTCAGGTTTTTAAATCGATAAGGCAAAGTATTTTGCAATGCCAGCCTTTGTCAAGACCTCCATGGTTCATGGAATTCCTTGGAGTACCTAGAAATCCTATGACATTATAGGGACTTGATGATCCCACTCCATGATTTTTATGTTGATTGGAAATAGATGATCTCCAGCTGGCTGATCTTCATGAAACCAGTGCCCTCTTGCTTTGGTGGCATTTTCCAATGAAAATTCCAAGATCTTTTCTTTCACCATTGCTTTAGAGTCTTCCTAAGTCATCTACACTTGAAATGGAATAGATCATTAATCTCAAGTATGAAGAATTGCTTTTTGCTTTACATGTCTGCATTTAATTCGTCGTTCATCGTGAATTGGATCCCTCTAACAAGTTCAAGTAGAACATGATACCTCACAACATATTTTTTCATTTTCTCATTTTCATGTCTAAAATAAAACATAAGGATTAGTTTATAGTCAAAGCAATTATTAATGTTAGTCCTTTTATTTAACCTATTATGGTACAAGCTAAGTCCTTTTCCCAACATGGGAAATTTGCACTACACTGGGTTGAAATACTATGTGTCGAATGCATGGCCTTGTAATGTGGCCCTATCATGCATACTCTGGATGCATTCAATCTCTTAGCATGAGTGTAAGATTAAACTCTTCTTGTTGTTCTGGCACACTCCTTGTCGCTCCTTCAATTTCCACTTTAATGTGTGATTCCTTTGTGTGTTATCTTGTGTTGCCTTCAACCGCGTGTCCTTGGATTTAACCCTCCATATGTACGAATCGTTGTTTTGGGGTAACTTTCCCTTTACTTTTTCCTCTGATTGTTTGTTTTTAGACAACCTATTGATGTCAGTGACATTTTCGTGTGCCGTGTTGTAGAAGGTCCTTTGTTCTCATTTTGCATGTTCCTTGATCTTTTTTGGGATCCACATTTGTGGTCGTGATTGTTGAGCTTTCGCTAAGCGCATAGGTACCCATACTTGTAAGAGTTGAGATTGATTCTCTTGAAGTTTTGGACCTTTGTGACTTTTTTGCCTTCAGTTGTGTTGGTGTGTTATCAAATTCCATCTGCATTCATATTGTTGTAGTTGATCCTTATGAATCCATACCCATTTTAAGCCTTGGCATTGCTATGTCCTTGGCGTTGGTGAGATTATAGATGGATTTGGCTTTTTAGGTAGAATGTCCTCACTGGATAGCTCAGGTTGACTCTCTTGAGAACAAATGGTTGACTGATCATGTAGTTTAAGACAAGGTGGAGATGTGTGAGAAATAGCGAAATCAACGGACAATGCCTTTCTTGGAATTTCTTTAACTAGGTCACCTAGACTTGTGATCCTAGGGTATTCTTCCCTTGTTGTTTTTAATGGTATCACATCTAGCATACTAAAGGCTTCTCTATGATTGATCTTTGTCGATATGTATCCTTCCAATTCAAAAATACAATCCTCTCCTAGGACCAATTCTTTTAGAAGACCTCAGTCCTTGCAAACCAAGAGTCTTTGTTGCATCGTATTGTTCCCTAAATGCAATGACATTGAAATCTCTCCTAGGAACTCGATGATGTTTCCTCTAATTCCTATCATCTTTGTTGTTGTTGGACTAAGCTTTTCCTTTAACTTCTCTGCTAACGAGGCCCATATAATATTGAGGGTTGCTCCTGTGTCTATCAAAGAATCCACTAATTGGTAGTCATCTTTCCCTATACCTAGGTTTAGGTGTGGTTGTCTGATGGAGTTTCCTTGGGTTCTTCTTTGGTTGTTGTGGTAGTTTTCCATAGGAATGGTTCCTTCTCCTTGTAAATATCTTTCATCTCATTGTAATATCCATTCCTTTTGTTTTCATATTCATTCTAGAGCTTCCATTCGGCTTCTTCTCATATTCTTTCCTCTTCTTTCTTCCTATTTTGGGCTCCTAAGAGTCTTGCTAGCATGCCTTCCGTTAATGGTTCCATATATCATTTTACCCTACAACCACTTGTATAGTTGGGCAAAATGTCTCCATCCAGTGTAGCAAGATTAATAGCTCCAGTTGTAGAAAGTTTGTTTATCAACAATGGTCCGTATCATTGTTGTTGTAATTTCTTTGTATGGTTCTTAAGTGTGTATACCAATACTAACTCTCCTTCTCTAAGTCCTTGATCCTTGATATGTGCATTGTAATAGGCTTTTTTGTCTCCGTTTTTTTGCGTAGATGCCAGGTACGGCTTGTAATCTACTCTCCTACAATTTTTCTATTTGATCCAATTGTCTTGATAATTCATGTCTTGTCCATTCATATTTTCGGCAACTCTTAAAGTAGGGACTAAGAAATCGATTGGAAATATCATGTTTTATCCATAGACTAAATTAAAGGGAGTGGTTCCAACAACTATTTTATATGCCATGCAGAAGGCCCATATTGCATGATGCAATTGTTTATCCCAATCCGACTGTCCATTATTAACTATCTTAGTAAACACCATGCATATCATTTTGTTGGAACTCTCAACTTGTCCATTAGCTTGTGGATGATAGGGTGCTCAATTTTTATGGATCACTAATAATTCATTCATTAGTGACTCAATGACTTCATTAATGAAGTGTGTTCCCCTATCACTTACAATTTCAATTGGAAGTCCAAAATGGGTGAATATATTTTCAAACAAGAATTTTGCAGTAGTTTGAGCATCATTTTGCCATGTAGCTTTTGCTTCCACCCATTTTGTCAAATAATCTATGGCTACAATGATATATTCTGCATGTGATCCTTTTGTTGGGGGGGTTTATTGGTCCGATGAAATCAATACCCCATTTGGAGAAGGCTCGCACACTAATCATTGGTCTCAAAGGCATGTCATCTTGTCTCTTTCTATATGATATTTTGTTCTTTGGCATACATCACAACTTTGCAGGTGTGTTTTTGCATCCATATGTAAGGTAGGCCACCATAAGCTAGCAAAAGGAATCATTTTAACAGTTTTTTCAGGTGAAAAATTACCTTCAGCTGCTCTTACATGGGCCATTTCTAGAATAGGCAGGTATTCTCCTTCATGTATTGTTGGAGTTTATTGGCCTCCAAAATATAACTGGAAGTAGGTGGAACCCCCTAGGAACAAGTTGACCTTCTCACAAACTTCATAACAAAAAACTAGTCATGCTTGCAGAGCTTATTGTTCTCTACTCACTTAGAATTCTTAAAAACTTTTTTAACCACATATACTAGAGACCAAGAGCTTTCCAATGAGCCAAAGAACACTCAATTTGGATAAATACACAAGGAGATATGACCTCTACAAGTTTGAAGTTTAATGGAGACCTTCAGCAGGGGTGAACCCGAGAACACACACTACTTGCAGAGAGTAGTGCTCTTAGCTCACAAACCCAATGATTATGAAAATTATCAATATGAATGTAGACAGTAAGAGCTTGCAAATGACCTATAAAACATGTAATTTGGATATATAATGAGGGAGATACAAGCTCTGCATACAAAACTATAGTAGCGTAGAGATACACATATGACTCTCTTGGACTTTCCACAAGATCAGGACTTCTCCCCTCGTTTTATAGCATGGGGAACTAATCTAAAACCTTCCTAATACATCTAACTTCGTGGTAGACACTTGGGGGGAGGTATTACATGACTCAAGTGCTCAAATAAGCAAAGTATTGATGGACTTTGAGAACTAGCCACATCGATCTTCCACTAGGACACCACTACAGCTCCCTTGTGACTCACTAATTTGAGTCACCATGTTCTAGAACTCACGTGGTATGTTTGCTATCTTTTATGAAAAATATGAGCCTTCTTGAAGTATTTGAAGACTTCCCAAAGGTATTTACATAATTTGAAACTTGTACCATACATAAAACAAATGTTCGCAACATGTATGCATAATCATAATTGATTATCCTTTCCTCTTTTGAATAAATGCCTTCCCATTATGGCATAGTCCTTGATTTTTTCTTCTAATGCTGTCTTTCTAGTGAGGCTTGCTCCCTCCAGGTAAGTACATGATTTCAAAAAAATAACCAACGCTTTACTCCATTCTAGGGCAATGGTGGAATAACAAAATGAGGAACTTTCATCAGGTGGAATTTCTTGACACACCAAGCAATCGATGATGTGCTTATGCATGTCCTTCTGCATATTAGGCCAATACAGACCTAATCTTTTTACTTCCAGTGTCATTTCACTAATGCCTTTGTGCATTCTCCATTTATTTACATGGGCTTGCTAAGTAAACTCTTACATTCCTCATCTTCTACACATCTTATAAGTCTTTATAGTACATACTACCTACCAAAAGGTAGTCTTTATAGTACAGAATACCTGCCAAAAGGTGGAAATTTCTTGTCTACCATAACTTCCTATTACTTTCTTTTATTGATCCTATGATGTGTTCCATGAGGGAGTATAGGAATCAACTCCTTAGCCCATTTTGGACATACTTATAAGTTGAACAAATAGGTATCTGGCAACTCATCAGCCACTCATGTGGGTGGTTCCCCATGAGGCATTCTCGATAAGTGATCAACTCTTACATGATTCTTGCCCTTCTTTACTACTACTTCGGAGTTGAACTCCATCAGTAGTAGGAACCATCTCACGAGCCTTCCTATGTTGTAGGTTTTATTGACCAAGTATAGTTGTGCTTGATGATCAATAAAGAATTTAAATTTGTTGGTTAGGAGGTAATTTCTGAACTTCCTCACTGCATAAACCATCCCTAAGACTTCTCGTTGTGGAGGTGATCACAATCCGGGTGGATCGGGTCCGATCATGGCACACATAGGGTGTATGAAGCTAATGAATGTTGGAAGGTTTAAGGACGTAAAAGTGAAATTAATGTTGAGTATGGAGAAGAGAGAGATGTTGAAATGATTATGGGAATGGGAATGTAGGAGTGCAAGTTAGATTTATGAACATGAATGATAAGAATGAAAGAGAACCACACACACGAATCAAATTTGGAAGGAAGAAAGGTCCATTGAAAGAGCTTCTTAAACACTTCCTAATTCTAATCCATATGCATAGTCTTCTTTGGATGATATGTATGCATGACGAGAGTAGATGGAATCCTTACACATAAATCAGTTTCGCAAGGAAGAATGGTCCAATATTGGAGCTTCTTATACACTTTCAGAAACTAATCAATATGTATGGGTATGTATGGATTATATGCATGCAAGTGAATTATGATGATAGAGTTTAATCACAAGCTCAATGAAACATCCTCACTGGTTCAGCGCAATACTGTAGAGCCTTCTCACACATAGAAGAAAACAGAAGACATGTAAAAGTACTTAAGATCAAATCCGGTTCTGACCCTCAAACCATGACAATTCAACCGAATGTCACACGTAAGAAGATGAGTTCCACTTCATTGACCCTATGTATGTCTAGGCTCGTAACGTCTAACTAAAGAAGTCTAAGACTCATTAAAACCAGCTCTAACTCACTCACACGCTCCACCGAGGGTGAGTCAAGATAGAGATGCTGATTTCAAGAGCCTATCCTAGATTGGAGTTCTAACTTAAATTTGAAACTAGGTACTATACTCATACTAGCCCACCTTGGATCCTCACTCGCTCAACCGAGGGTGATCGTCTCAAGGAAACCTTAAGCTAGCAAGAGCCCTATGGATGCCTAATAATGATGCTCTAGGAGTTTGAAGGGGGGTTTATATAGTTTTTTGAATGAATTTGGGCCCTTGGATCTAGAGAAATCAACTCTCAACTCTATGATCACTACTTTCGATTACAACCATTTGATTAATCAAATCAATGTCTTGGAATTGTTCTTTCTATCAAATCTAGTGTAAAGGAGTGAAATTTAGGCGTCTTCATTCTCCACCATTGGATCTGGGGATGATCTGGACCGTCGGATCAGTGCTGACATCAATTCGGATAAGATATGCCACTATTTTTAGAGAAAAGTTGCATTATCAATCTTTAACTGTCAAAAAAGTCTTCTTTGATGAAAAAACTCGTGGATTCTCCTTGCTTTAAGCATAAGTTCATCTCCACCCTTGAATATGAGCTCATCTTGATCGTACAACATGGCTCAATCAGCTTTCACCATATGACAGGCCTTCAACCCTTCAATTTTCTTAAACTAGAAAACTATGGTCACCTTGAAAACTGGACTTTGTGCTCTTTGACCCTCCAAAAAGGCTTTGATGAAGATGAAACTTTGTAGGACTATGTTTCCAAAGATCTCCTTCAGGAATATGCAGAAAAAACTTTTATCTAAATCTCCCTTATACAAGTTTGACTATATTTGGAAGCTTGCAAGGTGGCATTAAGGTGTCTAGGAAACTCTGATAGCCTTGAAACTTTGTACAAATATGTGTTGGAAACAAAGTCATATAGAACATTGTTCATGGTCACATATTACTCAGATCACAGCATAAGTACATTGTTTAATTAAACTCCCTACAAGAGAAGGCACAAGGCTTGGTGGTTACAACGTTGTCCTCCCATCCTAGAGACACGAGTTCAAGTCCCACCAGCGGTAGCGATCGCGTTCGATTTCTTCTTGAAAAGATTATCAATTAAAAACGTATGGACAGTTGATGGGTATTGATTCGCGAACTTGCTTTATTGATCGTTGATCGTACATCGCTACGAAGGAGCTTTTCAAGTGTGCTTTATTAGGTGCTTTTCAAAGTACACAATCTACTATATAATAAGAGCATGGCTTAATATCTATGCATCCTTCACCTATTATTCAACACAAGCCTTGGTGCTTGGACCTCAATAGAGGTGGTGTTTCTTCTAGCACATGGGGCAACCATGATGCTAACTTGAAGCATGTTGAGGAGCAGCTATGGAGTTCTTCTTGGAGATTCTTCTTGGAGAAGATGAAGGGTGTGCTCACACTCTAGCTCATGGAGAGGAGGTTATCTCTTGTTCATGGAAAGAAGACTTGGTCATTAGTAGCTTGATGGTGAGGATCCGCCATCTACATGGTGTATTTGAAGATTGTCTTCTACGTGAAGATTTCGGGCTACTTTAAAGACATTGGATGGTGTTTAACATAAGATTTACATCTTATGTTAAGTATTCATGTACATATTCTCTTTATGCACACATGTACTACTTGGAGTTTATGGAGGCAATAACATCCATATTAGAAGGAGTCCTATTCAGCATAGGTACAAGAGAATCAGTACGTATATGCTTTATGCATATTTGAATGAGGTGTTTGAGAAGGTGTGTTCACATGAGTTGGAGGATTTCCGGCTTGTTAGCATTCTTTGCTACTTTTTAAGTATGTGATCTTTTCACACACGTATCTGACTTAGGGTCTTCCATAGCCTAAGGTTAGATGAGGGTTTGTTGATTATCAGTTTCACACTGATCCTTCCTCTTTCGGTCACTCATATTCACTCTTCTATAACCTATCAGGTCACACATCTCATGTATATTCAGATTTCATGTCCGTTTGTTACATTTGTACATTCACTCTTCCATCTATTTCTCATCACATAGAGTGTTTGAGAGTTTTGCTCCCACATTGTACATTGAACATTGGTATATATGATACTATGAGTAAGTGATGGCTTATGTAACACCTTACACATGTCGTCTATTCTTGCTCTATCTTTGTCTCACAATTTGTATGATTAAGTGTGGTATGTTCATGTTTTGTCAATATTGGAAGATTGCTAGATTCTATGTTGTATATGCTCGACCTATGGAACCTTGGACCTGTGATATGAGCTATGGGCCTACCTCATTTCCAACATTTGGTATCAGAGCACTAAAGTTTTGGTTTCAAAACTTTAGGTCTTTGGCATCAATGTATTAAGGCTCATTCAAATTCCCAAGTTTTCCAAAATTCCAGGTTTACAACATATGATTTAAGGGCATCTTCTAACATTTGACATTTGACATACACACTTAATCTAGATGAGTAGAGATTTGAGAATTAGACAATTCAGTTACATGTGTATTCATCAGTGTGGAGTATGAAGTTGATGATCTGTTAGTAGTCAAAAATTTTTGGAAGAGTATGCAAATACTTTACAGAAGTATTATTTGAAGACCAAGACTTGATGAAAAGAAGGCTACTTCAAATTCAAGGAAGAACAATGGTTTAGAGAAGATGAAGGAATGAAATCAACATCAAATCACAGGTATCAGTTTCTACTATCAGATTATCATTTGCAGGTCATATCTTAGAAGAGCAGTTATGAAGAGATTTGAGGGATTCAAGGAATGCTTTTATACACTTTTAGTCTTTTGAAAGTTAAAGGCTACATCAAAACAGGTATCTAGAGGTTTTTCTAGAGAGTTTTGAGAGATCTCTTTCATGGCAAGAAAGCTTATCTAAGAAGACAAATTTGGAGATGGGATGAGTTTTTTTGTTTTTAGCCAATTTTGTGTTGTAACTTGGTTGGATATCAAGGTACAAATGTGCTCTAGAGAGGTAACTCTAGAAAGAAAATTCATCATTCAGATAAAAGGTTGGTGAATTTAATCATTTCAGACATTTGAAAGAGAGGTTTTTCAGAGATATGAGGAGATGGTAAAACATGATTCTATATCCACTTCCATTTGTATACCATGTTTGTTTTGTCTCTTACTCTTAGCACTAGAGGAAGAAAAAAGTTCATTTGAAGAAGTTAAGAGTCCTTGGTACTTCAAGACGAAGAGAACAAAAGGTATGGAAGAGAAGTTTGAAGATGTTGACATCATTAGGTGGAAGAAAGATGCAGAAGAAGAAAGTCCATCATTTCCAAAAGAAAAGTAAGGCTTCCTTTTCTCGTATATTTTCCATATATTTTTCCTATTTTATCCTCTACATCCAAAGACAAGTCTACAAGAACATCTTGTGAAGAAAGTCTAAAGAAGAAGAAGTTTCTTGTCTTGCATTACACTTGGTCATGATTTAGTATTTTTGCTAAAGAATTGCATTGAGAGAAAAAAAGCAGCAGATATATGTTTTGACTCATATGTATATGAGTTATCTTTTAGTTGAAGCTTTTTTAAGCAGGCAGCTGATATGTTCCCTCAAAGAATTCTTGGAGTGTCAATACAAAGCTACTTGGTATATGACAAGTTGCAGAGAAGTATATTTCTTCTTTATCTAACTCTTCAGGTAAAAGAGTTTTCTGTAGCAGATGTTGAAGACTTGGGTTGAGGTTTTATGTTTGGAAAAGTTACCTCATATTCAGTATTTTCAGAAACTTCAAAAAATTCAGATTGTTGATGTACAAGTCAATGGAGAATCTACTTTCTATGATTGTCTAGACTTTTGGATACATGTTTGTATTCAAAAAGGTGTTCCATCAGATCCTATCACTTGATTGAGAAGTGGAGCTAGCCAAAAGAAAATCAAGTAGGTACTATCACATTTCACCCGGGTAGAATATGAAAGATATGAAGTATCAACTTGCAGCTTTTGGAGTTCTCAAGGTGAGAAGTTTGTCCACTTATATTTCAAGTAGGAGTTGTAGATTCTTGGAAAGGATTTGTTTGAAGAAAAGTCTTACAACTTTGTAAGAAGCATGGACACTTGGAGACATTCAGGTAACAAATCAAACATTCAGTCATGAAGGTTTGATAAGAGCAGATTCTACACAGGAGAGATCATTGATCTTAGATGATCTTGTATGATCTCATATGATCTTGTAAGATCTTGATAGATCTAGTCAGATCTTGGATGATCTTAGATTATCTTGAATGATCATGAAGGTCTTGATTATTTATGAGTCAGTTGTCTACCTTTGTTTGTGTAAGGTTCTTAGCATTGGAAGAAGTAAGTCAAAGATTCAAATCTATCAGATTTGTGTTGCAAAGAGATAGAAGAAGATACTTGTTATGTTATAGAAGATTATGGATTCTAAACTTTTGTTTCAGATATAGGTATGGATTACTGAACATCAGATTTATGAAGGAAGACGTTCCAGATTTCATAAAGTCTGATATATTTGAAGAATACTGGATACTAGTGTTAAATCATCCAGGGGATGATGAAACATTAAGACTTATTTTTAGCCATATGTGAAAGAATATAGAGTCATACCTACAGGTATTCCTATTTTAGGTATTAATATATTTCCTTTGTCAGGTTCTCTTTATGTTCCAGCTTTGAAAGAAGAAGGAAGAAGAAGAATGTTTGGAGAAAGTTGATGTTAGGTTGTTCCTGTTCAGGAGAAGGTTCCAGAGTTCTATTGAAGAGAAGCTTGATATTTCAGAGAGGTATTTTTAGAAGTGCGCACATATATGTTTATACCAGGTTCTGAAGGAAAGAGGTATGAAGGATTTACAGATAACGAAGGATGAAGACATGATGATATCATAGTTTTTTTTATAAGACTCATATTTCAGTTGATTTCAATTGATTTCAGTTGAGCTGAGTTGAGTTGACTTGAGTAGAGTCAGAGATGAACCAGTAGTGTTCATAATACACTAAGTTGTGAGTTATCAGTCACAGGTTCCAGGATTCACTTCCTGATTTTGTTTAGTGTATTTACATGATGCAGCAGAAGTATGTTGAGAAACCTTATTGGAAGGTAAATGCAAATATGTGGATCCTAGTGTATGTTTTCAGGTTTTTGAAGATAGGTGATAGCAGATTCAGAGTCAGTTCATGCTATATTTCTTGTCAAGCAGTGATTGCTTGATGGGTACACTATTGGATAACTAGATTGCATATTTTCTCAAAGGATTATGGTTCATATTCAGTAAGTTCAGGTTTTTAAAGGAAGTCAGATTCAGTTTTGAAGAAGACTTTTGAAGAAAAGATTTGAAGGACAATTTGGGGAGTACAAGCTTGAAGCTTGTGATAGTTTGCAGCTTATGAAGTTTGTAGATCCAGTTCAGTTTGTACCAATATGACATTGCAGGGGGGATTGTTGGAAACAATGTCATATAGAACATTGTTCATGGTCACATATTACTCAGATCACAACATAAGTGTATTGTTTTATTAAACTCCCTACAAGAAAAGGCGCAAGGCCTGGTGGTTACAACGTTGTCCTCCCACCCTAAAGACATGATTTCAAGTCCCCCCAGCGGCAGCGATCACGTTCGATTTCTTTTTGAAAAGCTTATCAATTAAAAACGTATGGACAGCCGATGGGTATTGATTCGCGAACTTGCTTTATTGATCGTTGATCATACATCGCTACGAAGGAGCTTTTCAAGTGTGCTTTATTAGGTGCTTTTCAAAGTACACAATCTACTATATAATAAGAGCATGGCTTAATGTCTATGCATGCTTCACCTATTATTCAACACAAGCCTTGGTGCTTGAACCTCAATAGAGGTGTTGTTTCTTCTAGCACATGGGGCAGCCATGATACTAACTTGAAGCATGTTGAGGAGCAGCTATGGAGTTCTTCTTGGAGATTCTTCTTGGAGAAGATGAAGGGTGTGCTCACACTCTAGCTCATGGAGAGGAGGTTATCTCTTGTTCATGGAAAGAAGACTCGGCCATTAGCAACTTGATGGTGAGGATCGGCCATCTACATGGTGTATTTGAAGATTGTCTTCTACATGAAGATTTCGGGCTACTTCAAAGACATTGGATGGTGTTTAACATAAGAAATTACATCTTATGTTAAGTAATCAGGTACATATTCTCTTTATGCACACAGGTACTACTTGGAGTTTATGGAGGCAATAATATCCATATCAGAAGGAGTCCTACTCGGCATAGGTACAAGAGAATCAGTACGTATATGCTTTATGCATATTTGAATGAGGTGTTTGAGAAGGTGTGTTCACATGAGTTTGAGGATTTTCGGCAGCAAACTTTTTAGCATTCTTTGCTACTTTTTAAGTATGTGATCTTTTCACACACGTATCTGACTTAGGGTCTTTCATAGCCTAAGGTTAGATGAGGGTTTGTTGATTATCAGTTTCACACTGATCCTTCCTCTTTCGGTCACTCATATTCACTCTTCTATAACCTATCAGGTCACACATCTCATGTATCTTCAGATTTCATGTCCATACATCTGAATATGTTTGTTACATTTGTACATTCACTCTTCCATCTATTTCTCATCAAATAGAGTGGTTGAGAGTTTTGCTCCCACATTGTACATTGAACATTGGTATATATGATACTATGAGTAAGCGATGGCTTACATAACACCTTACACATGTCATCTATTCTTTCTCTATCTTTGTCTCATCATTTGTATGATTAAGTGTGGTATGTTCATGTTTTGTCAATATTGGAAGATTGTTAGATTCTACGTTGTATATGATGGAACTATGGAACCTTGGACCTATGATATGAGCTATGGGCCTACCTCATTTCCAACAATATGTAGCCACATATGGTCTTTATACATGCCAAACCATATGCCTAACAAAAATTCCTATACAAGATTTTGTAGGGTCTAAGTGGAAAAATTACATTTTTTACAAAATGCACATGGCATATCAATGTGCTAGTAAATCCATTTTCAAGTGAAATTCGGGCTATAGACTGCCTTTGATAGGCTTTACAAGTATATGAATTTTCATGTGATTTGGAGATATTGAAATTTTTGTCCTAATTTCCAAAGTTTGACCAACTTTGACCGCTACCCTAGATTTGCTCAATTTCTTCCAAAGTTTGCATGTGAACTCCCTTTGACATCCTTGATGCATCTTGGACTTCTCAGGTAATTCTGGCTACCTTCATCGAATGTGTTTCCTGTAGGCCTTCATGAGTGGGAGAGGAGAGAAAATCTCGATGACATCGTTTGGTAGTGGTATAGTGCGTTTGGCTGGTTTATTTTTCTACTTGCATAGGCTATAGGGTTGGTTGTTCTAAAATGCATTCAATTGCAACATTGGACGCATCCAGATGAATATGAAATGGTTTATTCCAGTTAGGTACTTTCAAAATTGATGTTGAACTCAATCTACTTTTTATTTCATTAAAAGATTTTTCACAAACTTCCATCCAAAAAAACTGAGTTACCAATTTGTACAAAGATTTAGCGATTATGGCATACATGTGGATGAAACATACGTAGTATCCAGAATGTCCCATATAGTATGTCCCATAAAGACATACTATATGTCCCAGAATTTTGCCTTGCCTGACCATAAAGATGAACTTTTTTGGATTTAGATAGATTTGATATTGTTTGCACTTATCAAAGATTTTCCTCAATTCAAGTACATGGTCTATTCATTGAGAAGAGTAGGTACATAGGTTGTCCACATAGACCTCCATGCTTTTCCTGAGGAACACCTTAAACACATGATACATCAGTCTTTGGAAGGTTGTTGGAGTGTTGTTCAACCCAAATTGCATAACCCTAAAAGCATACACTCCCCATTCAATAGCAAAAGAAATTTTATGTTGATCCTCAATACCAATAGCTACTTGATTCTAACGTGAGAACCCATCAAGGAAGTTGTAGACTTCCTTGCCTACTAATATTTCCAAGAGATGATATGTAATGGGTAATGGGTAACTATCACAAATTGTGGATGCATTAACCTTTTTAAGTTAATACAAACCCTAAGTTTCTCATTTTTCTTGGGCACAACTACTAAAGGCGATACCCATTCTATGTGTTCAATCTCGTACATGAATCTTGTTTCCAATAACTTATCGATCTCTTCCTTAATCTTGGAAAAATAAACATCAATATAGGTGTATGGCCTTTGTTTCGAGGGTTTTGCTTCTAGGGTCATTGGAATTCTCTGGGAACAAATGGAAGGATCTACTCCCTTAAGATCCTTGTATGTCCAAGCAAACATGTCCCTATATTCTCAAATTAGTTCTATAGATTTTTGTTCTTCCTCCCTTGACATATCCTTACCTATGTAAGTACATATCTATCTTCTTCTCCCTCCATGGTAACTATTACTTTTTTTGTTTGTTCTTTGTTATCATATGCTGCTCCTTCTTGAGCTTCTCTGTTTGACATTTGTATGGCTATTTTTCATTCTTCAACCTCATATCACCTGAAATGTTTTGGTACTTTGAAATTTTCCTAGGGTTATTCATCTTGAACTTTGTTTCTCTCATCTTGTGAGCTCCTCTGATACTTTTGCACGACTAGAACTTTAGCATTTCCTTGGTTATCTTCTTTTCCCATTTCCTTTAAGTAATGTTCTTCCATAACAAATTTTGGTTCCATTTCAATACTTTCATGGTCCCCGCTCCATTCGTTTTCTACCATTTCTCATACTTCTACTTCTTGGAGGATCACCATGTATAGACTTAAATCGTGTCCTTCTTCATCAATGCATTCTTGCATTGTTAACACCTCTTCATTCACAGATACTATTGGAGTTTGAGGTGTGTGGAAGACACAAATAGCACAAGGAAGAAGAAGCTTGGAGCACAACACACAATACTAAATGTATTACCACTAGAATGTACAAAGATAAGTAACCCATTAGGGCAATAGGTGTATATACAAGCTAGGGGGGAAAAACCTCCTAAAGAGGGAAAAAAGTGCCCGGATGGTCCTAGTGTGTTCACACACATCACTACCTAAATATATCAACAAATCCCTAGGAGTGATGTAGTGAACAAGGAGCTAGCACTCATGTATAAGGAAGTGCCAAGCTATGTGGAATCAATCCACAAAAGGAAATAATCCCAAACCTTTGCGAAAAGCTTCAAACTTCTCCCTAGGTAGAGCTTTCCTGAAAAGGTTTGCAATGTTCTCCTGCGTAGGCACATATGCCAAGCTGATCTCCCTAGCAGAGAACCTCTCACTGACATAATGATAATGCACCTCAATGTGCTTAGTGCGAGCATGGAACACAAGGTTCTTCGCAACTACCAATGTGCCTTGACTCTCAGTGAAGATGGTGGTGGTAGAAGAGTGACCAACACCCAAATCAGCCATAAGGCATATGAGCCACACACACTCAATAGTTGTTGTGAAGGCTGCCCTATACTCAGCCTCACAACTAGAAGTGGCCACAGTAGGCTTCTTCTTTCTCAAGCAAGATATACATGAGCTACCAAGCATGAAGCAAAAGCCACTAGTGGACACATGAGTGTCATAGCTGTTGGAGTTAGACGTCTGCAAAAGCACACGAACAGCACAAGGAAGAAGAAGAAGCTTGGAGCACAAACACACAATACTGAATGTATTACTAGAGAATGTACAAAAGATAAGTAGCCAATTAGGGCAATAGGCGTATATACAAGCCGGGGGAAAAAAACCTCCTAAAGAGGAAAAAAAGTGCCCCGGCGGTCCTAGTGTGTTCACACACATCACTACCTAAATATATCAACACATCCCCCCTGGGAGTGATGCGGTGAACAAGGAGCTCGCACTCATGTATAAGGAAGTGCCAAGCTATGTGGAAATCACTCCACAAAAGGAAGTAAGCCCAAAGCTTTGCAGAAAGCTTCAAACTTCTCCCTAGGCAGAGCCTTCGTGAAAAGGTCTGCTATGTTCTCCTGCATGGGCACATATGCCAAGCTGATCTCCCCAGTAGAGAACCTCTCCCTGACATAGTGATAATGCACCTCAATGTGCTTAGTGCGAGCATGGAACACAGGGTTCCTTGCAACTGCCAATGCGCTCTGACTGTCAGTGAAGATGGTGGTGGCAGAAGACTGGCCAACACCTAAATCAACCATAAGGCATCTGAGCCACACACACTCAACAGTCGTTGTGAAAGCTGCCCTATACTCAGCCTCACAACTGGAAGTGGCCACAGTAGGTTGCTTCTTGCTCAACCAAGATATACATGAGCTACCAAGCATGAAGCAAAAACCACTGGTGGACACACGAGTGTCATAGCAACCAGCCCAATCTGAGTCAGAAAAAGAATGCAAATCTGGCGGTAATGATCCCCCCTTGGGATAAAACAACCCAAGTAGCCGAGTACCACTCAAGTAGCGAAAGATGCGCTTAACTGCCTTCCAATGCGTGACTCCTGGGCAATGCATAAACCTGCTCATCTGTGAGACAACAAACTGAATATCTAGCCGAGTAGTGCATAAGTAAATCAAGCATCCAACAGCCCGCTGATAGAGAACAGCATCAAATGCATCTCCAGCATCATGAAGACTCAATCGTAAACCTGTCTCCATAGGAGTGGCAATAGGCTTATAGTCTTCAAGGCCAAAACGCTGCAATAATGTGTCAATATATTTCGTTTGACACAAAGCCATTCCACCATCAACTTGCATAAACTGAATGCCCAAATAGTGATGCAAATGCCCCAAATCAGACATCTCAAATGAGGCATGCAAATCAGCCTTGAAATCAGCAATATGCTTCTCAATAGGACCAGTGAGCAGCATGTCATCAACATAGACAACAATGATCAGAAGCACATCATTAGCACGCTTAACATATAAGGTGCTTTGAGTTGGACTGTTCTCAAAACCATGTGCAACCAGATAGGCATGTATCTTCTCATACCAAGCACGTGGTGCTTGCTTTAAACCATATAATGCCTTCTTTAACCTGCACACCTGGTTTTCATGCCCTTTCTGCACAAAGCCACGGGGCTGAAAAACATACACTTCTTCATGCAAATCACCATTCAGAAATGTTGTTTTAATGTCCAACTGATGTACATTCCAACCATGATGGGCTGCAAGTGCACAAATGCTGCGAACAGTAGTTATACGACATGTACGTGCAAAGGTCTCATCAAAATCAATGCCTCTTTCCTGTGCATAACCCTTTGCAACAAGCCTAGCCTTATACCTCTCAACTGTACCATCAGGTTTATGCTTCAGCTTGTATACCCACTTAGTGCCAATGGCCTTCTTGCCAGGAGGTAAGTCACATAAAGACCATGTACCATTCTTCATTATAGCATCATATTCAGATTGCATGGAAGCCATCCAATTTTCTGAATTCTATGCTTCATCAAAAGAAACAGGCTCATTTTCATCACAGAGACTAGACGCAGCCATAGCATAGCAATCTGATGCAAAGGAGGCACTATGACAGCCTGAACGAGTACGATATGACAAAGGTGCATCTAATTTGCTTTCATGCAAAGTCTGCACCATCCATTTTGGCATAGTTTTTGCCTGCTCAATATCAGCTCTCTCATCAACAAGTGCATCATGTAAATCTGCATAAAAAATAGAATGATCTGCATCATCATATGAAACCTGCAAAGGCTGAGAAGTTGCCTCATTAGGACGAGCACTAGACTGTCCACCTGTAAAAAGAGGCATCAATGTATCATACATGTCTTTGGAGCTAACAGATGTCTCCTTGGTACAGGAAAGCAATGGATGAATAGCATCTTCCACAAAGACAACATCACGGCTAACCAGAATGCATTTAGTCTGTGGATGATATAGATGATAGCCTTTACTTTCAGAACTGTATCCAACAAAAATACATTTTACTGCCTTATCATCCAATTTTCTGCGATGTTGTTCATGCACTAATTAATGCATATGCCAAACAACCAAAAACACGCAGATGAGCAACAGATGGCTTGCGGTCATGCCAAGCCTCATATGGAGTGATAGACTGTAGCGCTTTAGTGGGACACCTATTCAGTACATATGCTGCACACATGACAGCCTCAAGCCAGAAACTATTCAAGTAATGAAAGATGCGCTTAACCACCATCCAATCCTTGACACCTGGGCAATGCATAAACCTGCTCATCTTTGAGAGAGCAAATTGAATATGTGGCCACGTAATGCATAAGTAAATCAAGCATCCAATAGCTTGCTGATAGAGAAAAACATCAAATGCATCTCCAGCATCATGACGACTCAATCATAAACCTGTCTCCATAGGAGTGACAATAGGTTTATAGTCTTCAAGGCCAAAATGCTACAATAATGTGTCAATATGTTTGGTTTGACACACGGATATTCCACCTGAATGCCCAAATAATGATGCAAATGCCCAAATCTAACATCTCAAATGAGGCATGCAAATCAGTCCTAAAATCAGCAATATGCTTCTCGTAAGGACTAGTGAGAAGAATGTCATCAGCATACACAACAATGATTAGAAGTACATCATTTTCACGCTTAACATATAAGGTGCTTTCAGCTAGACTGTTCTCAAAACCATGTGCAATCAGATAGGCATGTATCTTTTCATACCAAGCATGTGGTGCTTGCTTTAAACCATATAATGCCTTCTTTAACGTGCACACATGGTTTTCATGCCCTTTCTGCACAAAGCCACAGGGCTGAAAAACATACACTTCCTCATGCAAATCACCATTTAAAAATGGAGTTCTAATGTCCAACTGATGTACATTCCAACTATGATGAGCTGCAAGTGGACATATGCTATGAATAGTAGTCATTTGGAAAGTAGGAGCAAAGGTCTCATCAAAATCAATTCCTCTTTCCTGAGCATAAGCCTCTGCCACAAGCCTAGCCTTATACCTATCAACTATTCCATCAAGCTTATGCTTTAGCTTGCATACCCACTTAGTGCCAATGGACTTCTTTCCAAGAGGCAAGCCACACAAAGGCCAGGTACCATTCTTCATTATAGCATCATATTTAGATTGCATAGCAGCCATCCAATTTTTTTAATTTTGTGCTTCATCAAATAAAATAGGCTCATTCTCATCATAGAGACTAGAGGCACTCATAGCATAGCAATCTTATGCAAAAAAGGCACTATGAGAGCTTGAACAAGTACGATATGATAGAGACACATCTAATTTGTTGTGACCTAAAGTCTGTGCCAGCCATTTTGGCATAGATTTTTCATCCTCAATATCAACTCTCTCATCAACAAGTGCATCATGTAAATATGCATAAAAAATCGAATGATCTGCATGATCACATGAAACCTGTAAAGGCTGAGAAGTTGCCTCATTAGGACTAGCACTAGACTGTCCACCTATAAAAAGAGGTAGCAAAGGATCATACATGTCTTTGGAGCTAACACATCTCCTTAGTACATGAAATTTGTGGCTGAAATGTTGGTGCAAATGCCAAGCCTTCACACTTGGCTAGGGACTGAAGAAGTCTATGTGCAAATATTTGAAGGATCACATGAGCCATTGCTTATAATTTTTGACCATTAACTATTGTAAAAGTCATTTGACTTGGGAAGAATCTTGTAAGTCCACATACCTCGTGGAGTTAGGAGAATGAAGAGTTAGAAGTTCTTCAATAGAGGAATAACTCCTCAATCATAGGAGTTACTTTTAGATGAAGCCAAGTTTGAATTCAAATTCAAATTTGAATGATGAACTCATTATAAAAGGTACCTGTAATCTCGTGGCTAAATAGCCTCCATTCTTGAGCTTATTATCGATCGATTGCAGAGGTTGAGGCTTACACCATAGCCTAGCCTACTCTTCTCACTATCATTGGGTATCATCTGTATGCCAATGAGCATGTACAACATTATTCTATAATACATTACATCATTGATTATCTCTATTCATCTCTCTGCTATGTCTCTCAAAACACTGTACTTGTGATGAACATATCTCAGTGATCGCTCCATCCTTTTTCATGTTCTACAACTTGTTAGAACCAGATTAAAGTCTACTTCAAGCTATCAAAATTTGAAACAGTTTGATTTAGCAAATTGGGAGAAATCCGCATCAAAGTGCTCTTTGGTCATTCTCTTCACATTCCCTAAAAAGTCGGGGGTAAGCATCTACTTGCTAAAGTTATTGCTCAATGTATGGTTTATCCTTTTAAGTGATTCCACCTGGAATTATTAGCTATCTAAGCCAATTAGATACCATCAAAAGGAATTTTCCTAATTGCTACTATATTGTGAGCACTGAGCAAAAGATTTAGCAGGTGTCAAGACCAAATTAGCAAGTTTTTTATCACTTGCTATTTGCAAAGTTGTTTGTTTTGATCTAATTGTTTGAAGCATCATCTCCAAAGTACATAGGTAGTTATTTAGCATCATTAGCAAGTTAAAGGGTCCTACTATCAAACTCTAAAGTGAAAGAGGGAAGGTACAAAGCAAGGACTAGCAGTACCAACTCATCCTCTTGTGGTATCCATCCATCTCTCCCAATAATGGTATCAGAGCAATTTGAGGTAAAATGAGAGATGGTTTCCCTTCTTTTATTGATAAATTGGACAAGAAAAATTATCAAGCATGGTCCTTGAGGATGAAGACATATCTACAAGGAAGGAGTCTCTATGGATACATATCACGAGATGAGGAGATGCCCATTTTCAGAAGCAAAGGACAACCTACAAGAGAGGAGCTTGAAAGACTCAACTCTTTTTCTTCCAACACAAGAGCTAGAAACAAATCAACTATGGATTGAGTTTACTACTCAAAGGAAGCAACCCAAGCAAAGTGTTTCACAATATGTGACCAAAGTCAAAGATGTGGTTGACCAATTGGCAAGTGTAGGAGAGGAGATTGAAGAGGGGCAAATAGTGAGACAGGTAATCAATGGCATCAAGGCAGATGATAAGTGGGAAGCTTTCATAACTGCTATGGACCTTTACATGGATATGCATATTCTAGATCTTACCATACTCATGGGACAACTCTTTACCCATGAAGCCAAGCTCAACAAAAGTGGAGAACCATCAAGAGGTAACAACTCTTTTGCTTTATACATAGATAAAGGAAATTCTAAAGAGAAAGGGAAAAGCAAAAAGTGTGAAGATGAAGGTACTACGTCTCAAGCTAACTATGCAGGGAGAGGTAGGAACTCTAGAAGAAGGGGCAGATGAGGTAAGCAAGGTAGGGGGAGACCTTTCAACTCTTCCCCATGCAACATATGTGGATTGTCTAATCACACTACAGATGAGTGCTATATGAACTTCAAGAATGAGAGAGGAAGAGGATATCAAAGAGGTGGCTACTCACAATCAAGAGGAAGGTTCAACCATACATGGCTACAACAACAACAACTACAACAACAATTATCAAGGAGGATACAAATCAAGAAAGGACTTCAACAATTACATAGAGGATCAGGAGGATTCCCTTCTCATTATGAATATGACATCAAAACAAGGTATGAATGATGAGCACCTCTTCTACATTGACTTAGGTTGTTCAAACCATGTAGCAAGCAATGTAGCTCTTCTTTCTGATCTTGAGGAGCCCAAGGGAAAGCACCAAGTGCAAACAGGTGATGACACCAAGCATTCAATGGTCAAGGTAGGAAATGTCAAAACTTTTGATGGGAATAGAAATCTGTTGAGCAGGGTTCTTTATGTACCTACAATCACCAAGAATTCGATGAGTGTTGGAAAAATAGTGGAAAAAGGTTTCCAAGCTAGGTTCAACAAATATGGAGCTTTTGTGGAGGATCCCCAACATGGATTCAAGAGAATTTCCAAGGGTGAAAAAACAGGTAGACTATTTACAATTGAACTTGAGGACACTAGAAATATTGCACTTTACAATTACAAGGATCAAACATTATTAGAGCTTGATATTTGGCATAAAAGATTAGGGCATATTGGTGAGAGAACCTTGAAGCAAATATGTAGAGATCAATGTGTGCTTGGGATACCTAATGTATTCAAGCAACACATGATCTATAAATGTGGTACATGTCAATTTGTTAAATCACACAGGTTCCCTTCTCAAAGAAAGGTTATATGCATGCGAACTACCTGGAACTTGTCCACACAGATGTGTGGGGACCAAGCAAGGACCCTTCAATTTTAGGCTCAAGGTACTATGTGTCTTTCATTGATGATTTCAGTAGGTGGACTATCTTATACTCTATGAAACATAAAGATGAAGTGTTCAGTTGCTTCAAGAAGTATCTTGCACTTGTGGAAAATCAAACAGGAAGAAGTCTAAAGAGATTAAGGTTAGATGGAGGAGATTAATACTTCTCCAATGAATTTGACACACAAGAAGAAGGAGCATGTATGGAGCTCCAAGAAGCACATGTCAAATTTTCAAAAGAAACCCCTATAAAAATAGTGATTTTTATCACTAAAAACCATTGTAAATACCATTTTCTATTTTTACAACTCCATTTTGTTCTAGCCGAGGAGTCCTTGAGCTTGAGCAGTATTAGAAGTATCATCCTACCAATTTTCATAATTTTTAGATTCCGTTTCAGTCCCCAAATAACCGTTGGAACCTAATTTTTAAATAGGCCGGACACTAGGTCTAGATAGGGCCAAAACCACTCAAAACACTATATAAAGGGCTGGAGAGCTCATTTTAAGGGGTTAGCTTGTTGTAGATTTTAGCTTTGTAAGAGAGTTCTTTTGTAATCAAAGTCCTTCCATTGTTCCACTCTTTGCTCTTACCTTGTGCACGTGTGTGTTTATGTGTGTGCATGTTTGTGTGCTTTCACTCACGCACTTGTGCATGTCACTTGCTCACATCCCCACATTGGTACTTACCATTGTGCTAGAATGACACCAAATTTGGCACTGTTGCCGGGGAGAGAGCTTGGAGGACGAGCGTGTGACAGTAAGACATAAAGTAGCAACGTTGGAAGGTAAAAAAATCACCATTTTCAGTTCAGTTTCTGAGTTTTCTTTATTCTTCATCATCATCATCACCACCATCTCCTCTCATCTTCACCTTCTCTGATTTTTTCACTTTTTTGACTTTACATTCCCTATTTTGCCTCGTTATGCGAGGAGTTCAGAGATGGTTGAGATCTTAGGCGCCCTTGAAATATAGAGATTTGCACCATTAAAACACCAAAATTTGAGTGATTGTATCGCGGCATGACAAAACCTACGTTTGGTATCGCGGTGGTGATATCGTGCATTTGGAGGGTGACTTTACACCTACAGGCACATAGGAGTGACAAAGAGAACCTAAGGTACACATATCTACAAAAAAATTTGAATTTGGACTCCAAAAACTCCAAGTATTGTGTCCGGTTGACTTTTGGTATCGTGATACCAGAATTCCCGTGTATCACGATACTTGTCGAGGTATCGTATCGTGCACGCCCACTTGAGGTATCATGATACCATTCTTGTATCGTATCGTCAAGTGCTGGTATCACGATCGCGGTCACCTCGGTGGTATCGTATCGTGGTGGTCACGGTATCATATCGTCGATCGAGTGATATCGTATCATGGGTTTTACTCGTATCGTATCGCCTGATTTTTGGTATCGTACCGCCTGTCACCTTGGTATCATATCGTGAGCAATCTGGTATCGTATCGCGTGATTTCTAGTATCGTATCGTGTAGTGGTTAGGTATCGTATCATCCACTAATGTGGTATTGTATCGTCGAATGCAAAGGTATCGTATCATGCATTATTTTGGTATCTTATTGTTTACAGATTGGTATCGTATCGAGCAAATCAGAGGTATTGTATCGTGACTACTGCCAGTATCGTATCGTGTGGATAGTAGTATCGTATCGTGGAAGTTGGTATCGCGATCTTGGTCTTCCCGATGGTATCGTATCATCTAAAGGTGGTATCATCTATAGTGGTATCGTGTAAAATAAAGGTATCGTATCGTGAAAATCTGGTATCGTATCGCCCGTCCTGAGGTACTCCTAGAGGGATCCTGTTTCCCTGTTTTAACCCCCAGAACCCAAAACTTGCATAACTTTCTCATACGAAATCTGTTTGCTGTGATGTTGGGTTTGTTGGAAAGCTCGTGGGGAGTACTTTGAAGTTATCAGATAGGGTATTTTGAAGGGTATTATTAGATAGGGTATTTTGAAGTTGACCCTTAGGTTGGACTAGGAAGCAAGGGGTTCCACAAGATTTTGAGCAATTCAAAGGACAATTTTGGACTTGTAGACAAGGCTTATGAACCTAAGCTCAAGTTGATACTTAGGAAGAGATAGATAAAGCCAAATCACTTGAACCTAATGTCAACCACACAACCAAGTCAGGGACTCATAACTCAGTGGTTAGCACTAAGTGCTGAGTTCACAAACGAGTGAGTCAGAAATGTCATTTAACTGGGAGAGACTCTTGGCTTCTGAAGACATGCATAGTTCAGTACCTAGGGAAGGTTTTATGTCTATAGTGGAAGGGGAATATCGGATGTCTCTTCAATACATATCCACTAACTTGCAAGGAATACCCATCTGATGGCATACATAGGTCAGTAGCAAGAATGATAAACACTACAGAATATGAAATACTTCCAAGACCAGCTATCAAGTATGAAGGTGGAGTTTACATGGAAAAGATGGGCCAGATCTATGTAGTAACCGAAAACCCTGATCAAAATAATGATAGAGGAGAATTAGAGGTACAAGGAACTTCTGAGAGAATCAATAGTGGAGACACGGTGACTACCCCTAGGGGAAAGTCAGTATGGACTCAAGTATTGCAAGCGGACAGGATATCCCAAGATGACTATTTGATGGAGGTATACTTGGTACATGGATCAGACCTACTCCTACAAACTGATTCACTGACACAAGGAGAGGGTATAAGCCCAATAACTATATACGAGTTTAGGGATCCAAAAAATCCTTTTAGAGCTACCTACCTAGACCAAAATCAAAGGAGATATTAGCCTGTAAATGAAGTGGAGGGGTCGAGATTAAAGTATATGGATCTGCCTATGTTTCCTCCTCAAGATTAGGCAACTATTTCACAAAACCCATTCCAGACTCAACACAGAATGGAGAATGTGGTGTTAGGACAAACGAGCCACGGCAGTATATCCAACAGACCTCAGGTGCAATCCACCATGCCAGGAATTAACTCCCACAACCAAACTAGCCAAGGAATGGGAAATATGAATAGACCCACCTTTGAACCACCCCAAGGTGTCCCCATCATAATTCGATCCCTAGAGCCTGACAGAAGATTGAGACCAATCCAACTAGCCAAAGGTATGCAAAATCGTTACAATGGCACAGGAGAGCCATATGAACACATTGCAGAATTCAAGCAAGTATTGCGTGCGGAGCAAGTGGATGACTTTTTCATGCAATAGGAATCCTTTGGGCTAACCCTCACGGGAATAGCCTTAACTTGGTTTCAATCCTTGGATCCGAATTCCTTTGGCAATCTCGAACAATTCTTCAAAGAATTTATTTGAGAATTCACTAAGCGAGGGATCAAGCACAATTCGTCATCCTTACTACATAGTTTCAAACAAGCTCCTAATGAGACAGTAAAGAATGCAGCATGAAGATTTAATCAATATGTAGATTGATGCCCTATGACAGAGAGACTTTCTCAGTAGAAAATGGTATCCCTATTCTTAGAAGGTCTAACGAATGGAACATTCAGACTCTTGGTATACGTAAAACGGTTGCAAACTCTGAGTGAGTGTCTTCAAGAATGCATAGATTTGGAAGACAACTTAGCTGAGGATCTCAAAATCACACAAGATCCTACCAAAATAGAGGATACAAGGAGCAATGAGACTTCTAGTTCGAGTTATGTGGACGAAGTGGCAGCGTTAGTGGCCAAGAAATTAGGAGTACAAGGACCAAGGAACTACCAGAACTCTTCCTTGAGAGTGCCAACGTTAGGAAGTTGCACATGCTACGGTGGAGATCATCCATCTCATGTCTGCACCAGAGAAGGTGTAGGGTTATCACAACCTTACCCTTACGATAGACAACCAACTCAGGAGCCTAACATGTACTCTTATAGTGAGCAAAAATACATCAACCACAACACCGAAAACTATCCAATGAATAGACAACCACAACCAATTGTACCACCCCAATGTAGACCATACGGGTACCCTCCTGGAGAACAAGGCTGTTGGCAGCAGTCAGGGAATCGAAGGAGCCACAAGACGAAGAGAGTCAGAGCGAAGGGACAGCATAGGCAGACATGGCAGTCAAAGAAGATCTGGCAAGTAGGCCAATAATTTTCTTCATGAAGAAGCAAGTATGAGCATTCACGCAGATCTAGCACTAAGGCAACCCGTTAATTTTTCAAAACCCTTACAGCAATTAAAAGTGATTCTCATCACTAAACACCATTGTAAATACCATTTCATATTTTTGTAGCTCCATTTTGTGCAAGCCAAGGAGTCCTTGAGCTTGAGGAGCTTTAGAAGTATCTACCTACCAATTTTCGTATTTTATAGATCTCGTTTGAGCCCTCTAATAAGCCCTGGAACCTAATTTTTAACTAGGCCGGACACTAGGTCTGAACAGGGCCAAAGCTAGTCAAAAACTATAAAAGGAGCTAGAGAGCTCATTTTTTAGGTTAGATTGTAATTGAAACAAACTTGTAAGAGCTTTTTGAAAGTAAACTAAGAATTCCATTGCTTCTCCCTCTTTGTCTTGCCGTGTGTGCGCGTGTGTGTGTATGTGTGTGCATGCTTGTGTGCTTCTCACTCACGCACTTGTGCCTCCACTTGCTCGAGGTCTTCATACCATCCTCACGTCTTCCCGGATTGACATTAAAGGAGGTGCTACTCATCATTGAGCTACACCAAATTTTGGCGCCGTTGCCGGGGATCGAACTTTGAGGACGAGCGTGTGATGGTAAGACGTAGAGTTGACGCGTTGGAGTTGTAGGTATTTTCTCCACTTTCATCTATTTTCTTGTTTCTTCCTTCACCATCTCCATCACCCTCATCATCATCACCATCTCTCACCTCCATCTCCATCATCGCGAAAATTTCAGTTTTTTTTTATTATATCACCATCTCCACCTCATTTCCCTCATTTCACTTGTGAGAGAGAGCGAGAGAGCGAAATTGTGTGTGTTGTTTTTGCATGTTTCTTGAGCTGTCTTGCAGGTACAGGTCACATCATCGTCCCCAGCACTCTGCGCAGGTACGGAATTCGAAGTAACTGTCTGTGTGTCGCCGACCTCTATCAATCGCGACCGACAGAAAAAACGCTCAAATTACCAAACAAAGTGCAAAACCATGATCTACAGGCCTAGAGCTTCCCAAAAATGTGTTTAGTTTTTTGAAATTCCTCAAAATTCTGTCAATCGCGATCGCTCTGTCAATCGCGATCGACAAACCACGACGGACAGACCTGTCAATCGCGATCGACACGTCAATCGCGATCGACAGCCCACGACGGCTCTATCAATCGCGACCGACAGAGTCAACGACCGATTGACCACGACCGACGGACCATACGCGTGACACGTGTCAATCGCGATCGAGCCATCAATCGCGATCGACTCATCAATCGTGACTGACAGCCCACGACGGCTCTGTCAATCGCGACCGACACAGTCAACGATTGTTTGACCACGACCGACAGACCCTCGCGACCGACACAGTCAACGATTGTTTGACCATGACCGAGAGACCCTCGCGACCGACACAGTCAACGATTGTTTGACCACGACCGACAGACCCTCGCGACCGACTTGTCAATCGCGATCGACCCATCAATCGCGATCGATAGAGTCAACGACTGTTTGACCACGATCGACTGAATTTTTGGCCACGTGTCAATCGCGACTGACCAGTCAATCGTGACTGACAGCCACGACGACCTGTCAATCGCGATCGACACGTCGATCGCGATTGACCTGTCAATCGCGACCGACAGACTTTGCGAACACGTTAGAAGGGCAAATTAGGTCAAATTTTTAAGGCAAAAATAGTGGTCTAAATTTTGGCCAAGTGTGGGACAAACACAAGGGTGTAGTATTGCATTACGAGGGCATGACCCAAGTAACTCGCGAATTCCTGTTTGCCTGTTAACTCCTAGTTTAATCCTGTTTTAGCCCCAAAACCCTGAACTGGCATAACTTTCTCATACGAAATCCGTTTGCCGTGATTTTTGTTTTGTTGGAAAGCTCGCAGGGAGTACAACAAAAACATTGACGGGTTATGGTTAAATTAAGATCAGGAATATTAAATAGGGTATTTTGAAGTTGACCATACCCAGGGGGAACAAAGTTCAGGGATCTCTAGAGTTGTGTCCAAAAAAAAAAAAATCATAGTGCAAATTGGTGAAGTGTTACATGAATGAAAGTGCTTGGTTCTGTCTTTTGAATTTAAGTCTTGAGCTAACAGTGGGCCTTTTACAGATCCTTTGAGAGCAGCGAAGGGGACGCAAGGCAAGAGTAAGTGCAGGCTTGGGAACACGCGTCCTGGGCACACCAGGGCAACAACACAAGGAAAGGAACTCAAGGTTGGAAAACCCGCAACACCCTCTGTCAATTCTTAGCTCAGGCTAAGTGCGGGTAGTGTTAGAAGTAATTCTAGGCAACGATAGGCACAAGATAAATCAAAGACTATCTAAGAAATCAAGTTCAAGTCAAGAGATAACCTGTGTGTGTGAACGACAACCTTAAAAGGAAAGAACCTAACGTGAAACGACCAAACTAAAGTGCGAAAGTAAACTCGAGTATAGAGTAGAACCTGAAATACTTAGAGCTCAGAGGAATCAAAGAAATGCGGATGAGTTCCCTCTACCACGACCTAGAGAGCACACAAGGACTTTGAGGCCAACTCAGCTAGTTAAGTCCATGAAGAACTACTTCGATGGCACTGGAGATCCATACGATCATGTGGCTGAGTTTAGGCAAGTCCTGAGAGCTGGACAAGTGGAGGACCTATTCACGCAATACAATGCCTTTGGTCTGACCCTTAGGAACACTGCCCTGACATGGTTTCAACCACTAAATGAGAGGCAGTTCAGGAGCATAGACCAACTCCTAGAGGCTTTCATTACTGAATTCTCTAAGAGTGGCATAAGGCATAATACCTCCTCACTGATTCACAACTTCAAGCAAACCCCGCAAGAGACCGTGAGACTTACAGGAAGGAGATTTAGGCAATATCTTGAAAGAAGCCCTGTTTTAGAGTTACCCACACCAGCCAAGCAAGTGGCTTTATTCTTGGATGGATTGCTAAGTACCAAATTGAGATCTTATGTGTACTTGAAGGACCCTAGGACCATAGAAGAGTGTGTACGCATGTGTATTGACATTGAGGACAACCTAGGGGAGGAGTTAGAGCTTTCCAAGATATACAAAGATTCGGATAGTGCCTCTAACGTCTCTTCCACCCAATCCACATCAATCGAGGAACTTGCAGAGAAGGTAGCTCAGAAATTGGGTGTAACTAGCAAACAAATTCCAAGGTTTGCCCCTGTGAAAAGGTGCTATACTTGTGGCGGCGACCACATGGCGAATGTATGTCCCATTATGACCCAACCCCAAGTAAATCCTAGTAGCCAATACTGCACCATAGAACGGAGGTACACCAATCACACCTCGCAAGACTGCCCATACAATAAGCAAGCAGTTAGACAACCCTACCCTCAGCCATACCCTCAGCATATTCCTGAACTCAGACAAATCTTTGACAAATGTAGAGAATATCAAGTCTGCCTGAACCCAGAAAAGTGCGTTTTTATGGTCAGGCAAGGCAAGATTCTAGGACACATAGTGTCAAAGAATGGCATATCTACTGACGAAGAGAAAGTGAGAGCTATAGCAAAGCTACCTAGGCCAAAGAATGTCAAGGAAGTACAAGCTTTCATGGGGCATTGTGGTTATTACCGACGATTTATACACATGTATGCTGTCATTGCAAAGCCCATGTACGGACTTCTGACAAACTTTGAGTGGACGGATGAATGTGAGAATTCCTTCCAGGAGCTTAAACGGCGATTATGTTCAGCACCAATCTTAACTACACCAGATTGGAATAAGCCATTCCATGTCCACGTGGATGCATCCAATTATGCCATTGGATGTGTGCTTGCACAACCTACTGGTGAAGGTAATATGGATCTTCCAATTGCCTATGCCATTAGACAATTGAATGCAGCTGAACGAAATTACACCACTACAGAGAGAGAAGGCTTAGGCATGGTATATGCAGTTAAAAAATTTAGACACTATTTGCTTGCAAACAAGTTTAAATTTTTTACTGACCATCAGGCATTGCTATACCTCGTAAACAAGCCATGCAATACAAGAAGATTAGTAAGATGGTTTCTCTTGCTCATGGAATATGATTTCGAGGTGGTGGTAAGGAAAGGGAGAACTCATTTAAGAGCAGATCACCTCTCTAGGCTCACATCGGGAGAAGCCCCACAAGGAGTATCAGATGACCTTCCTGATGCTTACTTGTTTAATTTGGAAGTTGTACCGCAGTGGGCTAAGCCATTGGTACCAGAATTGACATACGGGCCTAACCATCCTGTAGTAAACACACAGAATAGAGAGGTTGTGAAAGCTCAAAAGTACCACATCATGGCAGGAAGCATGTACAAGCATACAGATCAAGGAATCTTGGCTTGTTGTGTGGAAGAGGATGAGTACACTAAATGGTTGCAATTAGCACATGTAGGTGCATTAGAGCAACACTACTCAAAACAACGAACCCTACAGACACTAAGGAGACTCGGAGTGCATTGGCCAACTATGGAAGCTGATGTCCAAAAGTTGTGCAAGGAATGCCCAATCTGTTGCACTAAACCACCTGTGGAACACGCCACTCTTTATCAAGTATCCATAGTGCCAGATTGGAGTGAACCACTAGTATCCTTCCTGAGGACGAAAACATTCCCTCCAGACATGACTCTGGCTAGGAAAAGGAGTTTAGAACAAGAAGCCCTGGATTACTCACTCATTGGTGACAATCTATATAAGCGTGGTAAAGATGGTTACCTGAGGCTATGTGTCCATGAAAGTGAATATCTTAAGATCTTGGAAACTGCTCACCAAGGTGTAGCAGGAGGACACTTTGGACCAGATCGGGTGATCAAGGCAATACTATTTGCGGGCTTCTGGTGGCCTACCCTTCACATGGATGCACATACCTATGTGAAACGATGTGATGTCTGTCAGAGAACTCAGTATCCTATACGTAAAGATGAGATGCCACTGAAACCTATGATGGGTGGACGTGCATTCTCTAAATGGGGAATAGACTTCGTAGGTCCTATTAATCCCCCAGCTAAGGGTTCCCATGCAGAATATATCATTGTTGCAACAGACTATCTAACTAAGTGGGTAGAGGTAAAAGCCACAACGAAGAACGATGCTCAAACAACTGCTAAGTTTTTATTTGAGAATGTGTTCACTAGATACGGGCTACCTATAGAGCTAGTTAGTGATAGAGGCACTCAATTCTTGAATGAAGTTATTGAAAATCTGCTCCAAGAATTCTTGGTAGTACATAAGAAGTCTGCCCCCTATCACCCACAAGCTAATGGGCAAGCCGAAAGCACAAACAAGATTCTATGTAATGTGTTGACCAAGTTAGTGAATAATAAACGCTCTGATTGGGACAAACAGCTACACCATGCTGTTTGGGCATACCGAGTGGCCTACAAAACGGTACTCCAAGCCACTCCCTTTCAAATGGTGTTTGGTCAAAATGTTGTGCTACCTTTAGACTTTTTGATACCTACATTGAAAGTGGCACAAGATCATGAATGGACGGGTCATGAACTCTCCTCTAGACTTTTTAATCTTGAACGATTAGGGGAAACACGGCTGAGAGCAGCTGCAGGGATATATGCAGCAAAGAAACGACAGAAGGCATACTTTGATGCCCACGTTAAGGATAAAGGTTTAAAGGCAGGCGACTTAGTTTTAGTCTACACATTGAAGCAACATGCAAGGAAGCTAGAAAAGAGAGGCTACGGACCTATGATCATCAATAGGATCTCCACGAGTGGAGCAGTACAACTAGCCACGTTAGAAGGTGATGTTCTCCCAAACTACATTAGCGGATGCAGAGTCAAGTTGTATCAGGAACCTCTCACAGAGGAAATGCTAAGTCGACTCAATACTGCCAAGAAACGCAAGGAAGAAGAAAAACAAATTCGAGAGGAAGCTCAAGCAGAAGCTTTAGAACACATCAGAAGGATGAAGCTGCGAAGGCAAGGTAGAGATCAGCCTAGAACAAACGACTATGCAGATCAAGGATATCATATGGCAATGTGTGAAGTCGCAGGAACAAGCTCACATAGGATAACTGATCGACGTCCTTTCATAATCTTAGATATAGGACAAGGAAAGAGAGCAAGGACTGTAAAAGCCTTGATTGACTCAGGTGTAGCCACTAGTGCGGTTAAATTGTCTTACTGTCAAGAGTTGCAATTAACTGTCAATCCTGTGGAAGCATATCTCATAGGATTGGGAGGCGTGGAAACCCCTTGCATGGGCGAGGTGGAACTTCCCCTCTATATTCATGATGAGGCAATGACAGTTAAAGTACTAGTGTGTCAAGATGAGGATCTCACGGAACCCCTTGTCTTGGGTCAAGACTGGATCTATGACCAAGCAGTCAACTTAAACCTAAGAAGTGGACTTCTTCAGGTATGGGTGAATCAGACTAGAATTACAATTGAGTTAAATAATGGAGCACTCAAGGAACTAGAAAAGACACGGACTCCTGGTCCCTCCAGGGGTACACATGAAGTTGACCATGCTGTTCTTGTCCAAGGCTATGTGATGCAGAAGAATGAAGATCTCAAAAAAGGAGTCAGAACCGCAATGGAACTCCCTTCTTTTCCAAAGGCCAGAAGGAGGCAGCAACTAAGGGCAGATCAATCACTGAAGACTCTCCAGGCGAGAGACCAAAAGAATGCACGACGCAGAACAACTCAGCTGATGAAACAAATGTGGGTGCGGAAAGACGAGCTGCCGGCCGTAACTAAGCGGCAACAACGGTCTCAACTTCCTATTAGTAATCAACGACTTGATGCTAATAAGAGGACTCCTAAAACCTCAGTTGAGAAAATAAAATCTATTTGGGTACCCAAGAAGTCGATGAAGGCTGACCCACAATCAAGACAAATTTGGGTGCCTAAGGCTTGCTTGCGGGCTCAATTAACCCCGCACAATTCACATCATACACGACAGGGTTCACTCGGTCAAGCAGTCACCACCCACTCTTGTCCGATACACTCGAACACACTGCCACCTAGAAGCATGCACAGACTCACTCGTAGATGGGTCCTAGTGACACAACTACTCCCAGCAGAACTACTCATGCAACCCTCTCGAATCTCCACAAAACCAATACCAAAAGCCATTCATGGTGTTTGGTAACCTAAGACCTGTAATAAACCCCCTGACCCCAATTTGTGAATTCATCCCCACTTACTAACTGCATTAGTCTCCTAGGACTACCCAAGCATTAACTGCACACACTGTCATCGCGCACTCACTAACCACTGACTCATAACCTACCTCATGTCAATATTGTAACGGGGACAACTACGGGTTTATTCTGTCCATTACAATGTTAACACCTGGTTCTATATTCTCACAGAACCAACAAGCAAGCAGGGCCATGGCAGAAGCTGGAGGTGCCAGTTCTCAAGCCGGATCCAGTGCACAGATTGTGGACATAGAAACACTCCTCCTCCAACCCCATCTCACCGAAAGGCCGCAAGAGCTTCAAGCTGTGCATGTGCTCCCAATTCAGGATCCTCCCCAGGGGCACACCTCTCAAGTGGGCAAACACGCTCATTGGTTCAGTGATGTTGCTGGACCATTGGGTGATGGACCCTATTTCTGGGAAGCTGAATTGGAGTTTAATGGTAAATGGGGACGCTACCACTTTTTCACGCGCGAGTTTGAGAGCTATCAAAACGCCGAAGTCATGCGATCAGTATGGACCAAAGCCGGCTTGGACAGTTATTTCAGGGCCCACTTACCAAAACCGGATTTCTTACGTTGTTCGTATCTTATCAGTACCATCACGCCAAGCAGGGCCAAGGGAGGCGACAGCACCTTTGTGTTACCATCACTACTGCCGGGTCATGAGCTTAAAAGATTCAAGCTGACCCTCAATCTGGTACGAGAAGCATTGGGCATGTATGGCATGCACATCCCCACGGAAAAGGAAACAATGGTTCCAGGCAGAATGAAACATAAAGATCTTAATAAGCTGAAGGATATGGTAGCGATGACACCCACCATCGCCCTGCACCTACGGACTGTCATGCAGCATTTTGCTTTCCCCGCCCAGGAAAGATTCACCATGCCCCCAAAGAAAATATGGTTCAGCTTGTATCTGGCAGAGACAGAAAGCCTTCCCATCAACGTGCCACATTGGATCATAGATCAGATTCACCTAGCCCATCAAAGGTGGAACAAGAAGCAGAAGAATGTGCTTCACGGATGTTGTGCTCTAACCAAGATAATCTACCGATGTCTTGCCTATGACGTGCCTATTCAGCGGGCACTCATATGGCCCCGGGCCCAGGAATTCCAGAGAAGGCTATCAGCGGCAGGTCCCCCATCAAAGAAGATGAGAGGGGGAGTACAATTACCCTGTGCTCAACCAAGGGGAGCCACCACTACACCAGAAATTACCCCTCCCCAGACACGACGCATTAGGCCATTCACCATCCGGCTACCAAGACCAAGTACAGAGGGACCCAATCTGGTATTTCCACCCGTCCCCTCAGATTTGGAATTTCCACAGGGCTTTACTCTCAATGATCTCACGGATGAAGAAGTGGCTAGACTAATCTACGACTCCAATCTCGAGACGGAAACAGAGCGAGCTCAGGAACCACAACCCCATACAACAACAGCAGCCCCCACCCGACCAGAAGTAGTAGAAGTCGACGTCGAGGAACAAGAGACCGAACAAGAGGAAGAAACCTACGAGGAACAAGAGTATGACGAACTTTCAGAGTTAGCAAGTGCCCCTGCGTATTCGGCACAAATAAAAAGACTATATCGAACCATGCAACTAGTTCAAGAACAGCATAAAATGTCACTGGAAGCGGGCAAGAAACTCATGAACCAGTTGCTAGCGGAGGAAGGTGTGGACGATATGTTCATTGAGTCCATAAACCTACATGCCGATGCAGTAGGATTGGATGAGGCTATTCATGAGGCAATGGCCTACATTCACAGATTTGAGAAAAGGGTTCCCGCTCGTCCCATGAGGTCCGGGAAACAAATTCATATCAATGTATCCGCACCAGGAGAGACAACGCAAGCAGAGGAACATCAGGAAGCACCACGGTCACCACCCTCCCCGCCTCTCACTACACAACTCACTCCACCACATGATACTAGCACCACCACGTCCACTACCACCACAATCGTCATGGGAATTCCACTCTCTCCGGGAATCCAATTCGGGGGAGTCACCATGCCCACTTTCACCACTCTCTTCACTAACGTCACATCCACCCCACCCACGATCCCCATCTACACTGTCACTCAAACAGTTGACACTATGGAAACATCTCCTGCCACTGCACCGCTCCCTCCCCCCATGCCACCTCCATCTCCCATACCCCCTCCACCCACATCTCCACTTGCATCCACATCAT